>JAOUQZ010000022.1:15988766-16001266 GCA_028564935.1 Neosilurus hyrtlii
CGTGGGTGTAGTGAGCGTGGGTGTAGCGAGCATGTGTGTAGCGTGTGTGTAGTGAGCGTGTGTGTAGCGTGTGTGTAGTGAGCGTGGGTGTAGTGTGTGTGAGTAATAGCAGTATTATTTTTGGAATAATCTGAAACATATAACACGTGTTATTTCCCTGCTCTCCATCACTGTTGGTGTTTCATTAGTTCCCTGTGTGTTAATTGGCGTCTATCCTTCATCAGGGCCAAATTTCTGACCACAGCTTTATTGTGTGTTGGCGAATTTTGCTGGTGGACCATAACACAGATGTCTATAGTGATAAGATATAGAGTACAGTGTTAAAGCTGTACTGGGAATAAATCAGCACTGGATTGGGAAGTCAGGGTTAGAGTGGGTAGAAGGGTGCCAGTACTTTGTGCAGAGTAACAGAACGACTGAATGTTCCGTAATCGTACACCTATGAAGTGACCTACGAGGTGTGGCGTGCTGTGAAGAAACATCGGCTGGGGAACTGCTTTATTTGGAAATGGGGATAAAATAATCTTGTTAGCGGCGTAAAGCTCAATTAAGAGAATAATCAGATTAAAATAATACGCCTGTGGGTGAGGCTCCGCCTGCGACCGCCACGTCCTTGCAACTTTTTCTAAAGTGACTCAAAATAAAGTGGAAAAAAAGCTTTTCAAACTATTTGTTCATGCAAATATGCACGGTTTATTATAGGAGGCGGGACGGCAAAGGAAGAAGCTCACTCCTGTGTGTGTGTGTGTGTGTGTGTGTGTGTGTGTGTGACAGAACAATGCGTCAACCTGACTGCTGTAATGCTGTATGACTTTCAATTTGATCAGCTCCTGTCGCATGATTCGGCTGAGCTGACACACTTTCAGGGTAAATTATGATCACATGGCACGGGGACGCTTCTCTTTACGGCGTGTTATGACCTCATCAGAGTGCATTAAATGCTCCGCAGTGGACTAATGAACAGGATCGCACTCACACTGACCACAAGGATCGATTTCTGCCAAGCGCACTCATGGGAGCATCTCGAAAACCAAACGGTGTTATCATACACTACAGGGCCGTATTACAGAGGGGGGGGCATCGTTCTGCCGGCGTCGTTGGATAAAACTCAACCTCATAAAATGATCCAGCACATTTAGACAGACTTCATGTCAGGAGTTTTTAAAAACGTTATGGACTTGCATATACACCAAGGATGGGAGTCACCAGGGATATCCTGATACGATATTATCATCGATACTGAGAGACCGGTTTGATCTGTATCGCGATTCTGTATCACCGGTCCGAACTGCGAAATCCGACCGGGGTGGAGCCTGTCTCGGCCGACTCTGAGCAAAGGTGGGGTACGTCTTGAACAGGGCCAACACACACACACAACCTTTCCCACTCACATTTACACCCAGGGGCAATTTGGAACAGCCAGGAAGCCTACTGTGCATGTCTTTGGACTTTTGGAGGAAACCGGAGTATCCGGACCACGCAAACTCGGCACAGAAACACCCTCGCCGAGCCCATGACCCGAACCCAGGACCATCTTGTGCTGAGGCCGACATGTTGACCAGTACGTTGAAGTTGTGCACATGAAGTGTTTCTCGGGACTCTACAGTGGACACGCTGCCACAAACACCGATCCTGGTGCCAAAAGTGTGACATGGTGGTATACTGACTCATGAGAGCTACCACACACTCCTGGTTGACCGTATGCTCCTGGTGGACTTTTGGAGCACATCTCGTAATGTAAAGGTTTCTATAGTAACAGCTCGTTCACCAATGCTTGTTCGCCCATTCAGGTGATCCATATTACATGTGCCCAGGCACGGTGGGGTAGAGGTTAGCATGTTCGCCAGGCTCGGCGAGGGCTTTTCTGTGTGGAGCTTGTTTGGGTTTCCTCTGGATACTCCGGTTTCCTTCGACAGTCCAAAGACATGCACCTGACCGGGCTAATAATAGCATTGATATGCGTTTCGGCTGCAGCTGGAGGAGGTGGGGGGTCTGCATGCTAATGAAGGTTTCTGTTCTGCGTTCTGTCTGTGTCTTGGCGAGTTTTTGCACTCTGAACAGGTGGTATTTATGCTTCAAAAGGTGGGAGGATGATTCACAGGAGGGAAAAAAAAAGTGGCGCTCTCGGTATAGCGGGGTCGTTGCGTCACAAATCGAGCTGTGAATCACACAAGAGCTCCGCGTGTCAGGACTGACTGCACACGGAGGAGAAGAGGAAGGAGACGGAGACGGACGTGGTGAAGTACGGCGGGGACGTATGTGCCCTGACGCCATCACAATAGATGAATTTTGGGTATATAAACCTGCCGGCATGGTGATGTAGGGGAGTGTGCCTGTTCTCCCTGTGACTGTGTGGGTTTCCTCAGGGAACTCTGGTTTCCTCCTACAGTCCAAAGCATGCACATTAGGCTAATTTTTTTTCCTAAATCGCCCCTAGGCGTGACACCTTCCCCGCGACCCTAATAGGATTTAGCAGATTTTCTAGCTACAGGATTTCATCTCAGGGTGAACTTCTGACATTAATTGCATAACTCTGTGAATTTCAGGCACCGGTCGGTCCAAAAGCGTGCCAGAACAACGAGGTTATGTTTAAATGATCATGACTGAAACATAGAAGTATCAGGTATCGAGGGCGAGTATCTGTGCTTAAAAAAATAAACAGGATGATTGCATCTCTTTCTAGAAAAACAAGTGGGAGGCTGCAAAATGACACTGGAGTGAAATTCACACCGACATCATCATCCTGCTTATCAACAGAGAGCACCTCCACCAGAGAGGTATCCAATCCACTCCTAAACCCCCCAAGTGGCTCTCTGTGCTCCAAACCCTTTCGGATCCACCAGCGGGTCAAATGTAGGTCAGAACTCTCCAGCGTTTCGGATAAACCCCCAGCTCGACGCCGCACGCCCCGCTCCCAAGGCTTCTGTATGCTGATCCGGAGCCGGAACGGTAAAGTTGATGTAATCGCTCGTCTACGGATAAATTCTGACAGATGTTTTTTTTTCACGCCTTCTCTGAGACCGCAAATGAAGGAGTGTGAAGTCGGTGCCGACTTCAAAAGTGTTTCATTTTCACCGTTTACAGAATACCTGTAAAATATCACAGAGGTTAAAACAGCTGCTCTTAATAGTGTTAATAACGTCACTCTGTTCGACACTGAAGTTTGATGGCTGACAGTTTGATTCGGTAGAGAGAATAGGGGCGGCACTGCGGCTACCATATCCACCTCACAGCAAGAAGGTCCTGGGTTCGAATCCCGGGCTCGGCGAGGGCGTTTCTGTGTGGCGTTTACATGTGCTACCCTTACTTGCATGGGTTTCCTCTGGGTACTCATGTTTCCTCCGACAGTCCAAAGACATGCACATCAAGCTAATTGGCCGCCCCTAAGGCTGCAATGGACGTGTGAGCTGTTCAGGGTGCACCACCAGAACAGCTTCGCCCAGAGTTGGCTGAGGTAGGCTCCCTCCTCCCGGTGACCCTAGTAGGATGAAGCTGTTCAACAAATGGATGGTTAGAGAGGATAGATAAGAATATCTTTATTGTGATTAATTTTGAGGTCTGCCATGCTGGGCGGGGCCTCGTGACAGACTAGTTTACCGCTTAGCGGTCTTGTTATTACATGGGACGTTCTAGAGTAAATTAAAACCTGGAACTGTTGGCTGATGGTTGTGTTTGAAGCAGAATGAAGCACCACCCTGGCTTTAGTTCTGTTTTATTTAACGCGACTCGGATTCCTTTAGTTCTTATTAAACTACAGTGCTGTGGTTTGTTATTGCTAGGAACAGGAATAAAGACCGGACCGCATTAATCAGCTTCTATAAACGGCTCATGCCACCACGATGCTCATTAGCATGGAACGTTCTGTCCTCGCGACTATGAGGCATCTTCAGCGGATGTTTTCTTAGCAGGCAATCATTATTTAAAAAAACACTGAGGTGCAGTGATATATAAATATAATATATATAATAATGTATGTGAGCAGCTGTGTGTGTGTGTGTGTGTGTGTGTGTGTGTGTGTGTGTGTGTGTGTGTGTGTGGGTGCTGGAATTAAAACACAGCCATCCCATAAGCACGGAAATCACTGTTGATCAGCACCGTTGCTTGGAAACAAGCCTGTTACGGAGCGCACATCCGGCACCTTTTCACTCGGCGCACCGTATGTGGGCTTTGCTCGCCGGCAGGTGTGCTTCGGTAATGATTTTCTTTTTAAAGGCAAGGTCTCATTATTTTTGTGGACAACGTCGGTAATGAAAGCGCGACCATGAAGCTTGGATTGATTCGTCTGACTCGTGCTGTGGCTTCTCTTCTTTAAAATCAATGTTGTAACTTTTTTTTTTCCTAGAGGAGCTCGTGTTAGTGCCGGCGTTTCATTTAAAGGTGTAAAACTTGAGGATTTAACTCACTGTTAACTGCATTCGGATTGCTAGCATGATTAATAGTTAGTGCAATAATAGCCTAATGACGCGTGTTAGCATTAGGCTGCTATGCTGAAGCTAAGTGGCGTTTGGGGGTTTTATGTGTGTTGTTGTGGTAAGATGAGACCCTCCACGCTTGTCATGTAACTCTGAATTTATAGGTTTGGAAATAAAACCATTGCTGTAGTGTTCGCTGTACATTTTGTTGCGATCTCGAAGACCTTCGACCTCAGGGATTGATGATAGCTTGCATTTGTTTGTTGCTAAAGAAAGACGAAAGTTTCGCTTTTTATTATTGGACTTTCCCTCACTCATTTATTTGCTGAATCGCTTTAGCTGTTAGGGAAGCTGGAGCCTATCTCAGCCAACTCTGGGTGAAGGCGGGGTACACCCTGAACAGCTCGCCAGACAATCGCAACCATTCACACTCACACCTAGGGGCAATTTGGAACAGCCAGTTAACCTAATGTGCATGTCTTTGGACTGCCGGAGGAAACCGGAGTACCCGGGGAAAACCTATGCAGGCACGGGGAAAACATGTCAACTCCACACAGAAACACCTTTTCCGAGGACCTTCACCTAGAGTCGGCTGAAATGGTATCATCCCCTGAAATGGACTCGTGTTAATCTCTGAGAATATTCACGATTTGTTTTATAAATATTTCTCTTTGATCTCATAAAGTCTGTGTTTATTTTCTTCTTTAGAAAATGACATCCACCGTCGGCTCCAGATTTCTTTTCATTTTATTTTTATAATTTTGTTTATACCTAAACTGGCTCTGATACACCGTAATATCTCGTATGGTGTCAGTATTTATTCTGGTGTTGTTGAATGATGGTGCGGCTTTGAGGAAAAGTACGAACACAGCAGTGAATGAGAAAAGGATCTTTTTAAATATATGTTAGTTGTGATCAGCCATGTCGTGGGGTTTTTTATGTGTAGATAAATTTACAAACATACGTTAGGGGTATAGTGTCTGTAACACATTAAAGTGTCCCTGTGGTGTGTTAGTGTTATCGGCTCTTTAATACGATCACGTATAACATCAGTGCTTCCTTTCGGCAACATCGGTCCATGCTCGATTTCAAACTGCGTGTGAATGTCACGACTCTAGGCGTGCTCAGTGACATGTCGCCTTTCTGATCGAAAGGCAGGTAGTGACGTGAACTCGTTGGATTGGCTGGGCTGCGTCACTGACCCCGTGCATCATAACACATTAAGGTCCAGTGCTGAGCTGCACAAACGAGTGCAGAAACCGCGGAAAACATTTCTTTTTCCTAATCCGACTGATGACAGGAAAGCCGAGTCAGCAAAACGTTAGCTGCGTTAACCATTTAGGATTCGTCGTCACACTCATCTCTGCAGTGTTCTCGTGCTCAGAGTCACTAGAATGTGACCTCCCCGAATGAATAGAAACAACCCCACCCAACGCGGTGACGTCGGTTCCAGGGAAAAAATGATGGCTAAGCTGCTAACGCCCGTAGTTCAGCACACTGCAAGTAATCCACAGAATAAAAATCACCCAGTTTTGTGCTTTTTATGGTCATTTATGTAAAAATAAGCATCTTTATCACTTAAACGCATTGCGTAAGCACTAATTACACTGTAAGGATGACCGATACAACTCTTTAAAGTAGCCGAGTGGTTTCAGTGTGGCTGCGCTGAGAAAACGTTAACGCTGTAGTGTGATCTCTCTCTCTCTCTCTCTCTCTCTCTCTCTCTCTCTCTCTCTCTCTAACTGCTATGCCTGTGGCTGCCTTAGAACTTGGAGGACGATCAGCAGTTCCTTTTGTTTGCAAATCAGCTTCGGCTGAACAGTGGTACGAAACGAGGCAAAGTGTTCGCTTGAGGGTGAAATCCAGCAGCAGGAGAGAATAAACTCCATATCAATCTCTCTCTCTCTCTCTCTCTCTCTCTCTCTCTCTCCCCGTCTGTTCAAGGTTCACGTAAGAAAGCAGGTCATTTGACACCAGGCTGTTTAACTGCCTTGTGGGAGAGACATGAGAGAGTCTGCTGTTGCACACAGCTTATGAAGATTTCTTTAGACGTTTGGTAACATCAGGTCCTGATGCGAAGCTTTCAGTAGAAGAACGAAAATAAAAGAAATATGAAATGAAGCAGGGCAATGCGGTTTCCCTTTAATAATAAAACTCACTCGTCTCTTTGACTTGTTTTGGGAGTTTGGTTCATTAATTCATTCATAAATAATGGAGGAGGGTCATGTCGTGGATGTCAGAATGTATTGCCATGGTACGAGCCTCATTTATCGCCATGGATACGAATCTATTTGTAATGTACGTTATTATAAGGAAAAAAAAACTTTATCCTACGTTCCACTTCTGAGTTTGTGTAAATTTGCACATAAGGAAATTGGCTTTATATCCGACAGATGTTGATGACAGTGCAGAACCGTTGCAGAACCTTCTTACATACAAAAACCTCCGCATGATTTCACATGGCTTGTACGTCTCTGTGTACGCGTCACGGTGTATAACAGCCAATCAGCATTGCAACACCATATTGGACATGGTGATGAACCATTATCTATCACTGTGCTGATTGGCTGTTGATTGGCAGCTATGCATCACGGTGCTGATTGGCTGTTATGCATCCCGATTTTTATTGGCTGTTCCCTCTTTGGCAGGAACATGCCATTTGCTGATATGAAGGAATGTATACTAAGACCATTTTTGTTTTTGAAAAGTTTTTTTTTTGTTTATTTGTTTGTTTTTTACACAGAAACAACATCCAAAGATGAACAAATGAAAATAATTTTATTGCATATTTTTGGCAATGCTTCTCCTGATTTATCTGAAGAACACGGCTTAAACTTTTAAAACAGTAAACAGTTATTCATTAATTCATTAAACATGAATAGAAACTAAACCCCACCCACGGAAATCACATGGAAATCATACATTTTAAGCAAATGCTAGTGCCGAAATCTGTGTATTATTTTAGCTCTTAACAGGTCTTGTTGTAATAATATACACTATAACAACGTTACAGCAGAATTTTATATAAAATTCAATAATGGTTTACATTCGGTGCTTTTTTTTCATGAATAATCTGAAGAAGTTTTTTTTCTGCAGCTGCATCTGCTTGACCTCGGGTCTTCGGTGCCCAGAAATATTGCATGTAAAAAGATGCTAAGTGCCTTCGGGACAGAATTTAGCCCACGCTAGGCTACATTATTAGCATGTGTTTAGGACTGTTGGTCCAACAAGGACACAAATACGTGACACAAACTGTTCCAGTGATCCGAAACGGCAAAATTAACAAACGGCAATTCTGCCGGAGAATTTTTTTGCTGTAGTTGTGGAATATTATTGAACAGTTGAAGTAGGACAGGCTAGCATGCTGAAATATTACAGAATTATTACTTATATAGTCCTTTAGATCGTATAAATGTAACAGCTGTAAAGTATTGTGCGTGTTAGATTTCTTTCCTTCGTAAAGTGCGTTACGTATGCAGCCTGAAGCTTGGAATTAGCGAGCACAGAAACGCTGCTAGCAAGAAAAGGGACCTGCGAAAGTAGATTAGCAGGAGATCTGTGCACATTAACACCAGACTGAATGAGTTTTATTACCAATGCGAGAGGACTGAGGCTGGAATAAGATCAGGAGTGACGGATTTATACTGATATGTTGCGGTTCGAGCTGAAGAGTTTGCATGACTGGAATATTATTCATGCTAATTCGCTATGAAGTGGAAATGAGAGCGCTGTTGAGTTGAAACGTGTGTTTAGTTACAGGAAACTGTGTTAAAGCCTTTCGTGAAGGTTGATGAGTGTTTTGTGTTTTATTCTGTGATTATCTATAAGATTAGAAATAAAAAATGGTTTATCTTTGGAGGCATTTGATATTTTGGAGATGAACACTGCTAAGAATTTAGAGGTTAAACTGCAATTCCAGGCGTTGTCATGGATACGGTTGTCATAGAAACAAACAAACTAAAAAAAAAAAAAACAGTCACAAATGATTTATGAAGAACTCCAGTGTGGTGTGTTTTTAAATCGAATCGTGGGGGTTGATTCGTGCCTTCCTGCCCCAGTAACTGCCGGAGAGTCGCAGTGGGCTGGAGAGAGAGAGAAAAAAAAACAGAGCATCTTTTTACTTCACAGTGCAAACAGATCAGTGAAGCTATTCATTTCCCTTTTAAAAAGTTTGAAACCCCCACAAGTGTGTCAGTGCGTTGGAATTGAAGATATTCGCAGTACAGTGATGTCATTGCTACAGAAATCTCACGTGGTGATTGTTTATCCGTCAGTGAATCCACCAGCTGAGTGTCTCACCATCTCTTCTACGTCTGTTATTAATCTGTCGAGGTTCTAGCAGCAGTGTAAACTTCAGGCTTCCACACAAAACCATTCAGTTTTCGATAATATTGGGATTCAGTATTTTATTTTATTTTTTTATTTCATTTTATTTATTTATTTGTTTGTTTAATTTTTTTTTGTCTTGTCCAGCATCACAGCAATCAGAATGGTAGTCTGGTTGCAGCGTTGTGCTGTACAATTTTGCTTTTCCAAGAGGAGTTTTATGGGTATAAGGCTCCTCTTGATATTCTGATCCGTTTATTTATTTACTGTAGATTTTTGTTATAGAATCTATGTAATCTTGCTGGACTTGACTGAAGGGGACAGAAAGAGAAAGAAGACAGCAAACTGAAGCAAAAGGAAAACTAAAAAAGAGAAAAAGAGGAGACAGAAACATTACAAATATATTCAGTATTTTATAATAGAAATGAATCTGCTGTGACTCGAAACATTTTAATTCCGTGGTGTAGAGGTCAGCACGTCCGCCTCACAGCAAGAAGGTCCCGGGTTCGAGTCCCGGGCTCGGCATGTCGTGTGCTCTCCCCGTGCTTGTGTGGGTTTCCTCTGGGTGCTCCGGTTTCCTTTGACAGTCCAAAAATATGCAATAGTAGGTTAATTGGCTAATTGTTAATCCAAATCGCCTCTAGGTGTGAGCGTGAGTGTGAATGGTTGTATGCGTCCTGCGATGGCCTGGCCAACTGTTCAGGGTGTACCCCGCCTTCGCCCAGAGTCGGACGAGATGCGCACCAGCCTCCTCACGACCCTAATTAGGATTAAACGGCTTAGAAAATGAATGAATGAATCTGCTATGATGCGTATTATTTTCAGTTCTTTACGTTACACGATGATTCAGAATTTAACCGAGCCGCTGAATGTGTCGTGAAATCCTTGTGAAATACTGATTCCTAACGCGGTAATTCAGTATTTTGTGACGGTACTACTGAATCGAATTCAGTACACTACGATTCTGCATCGTGACTCGTATCCTCTGATATCTGTCCAACATTGTTCAGAGTTTGTGGTAAAATCGTGCTGGTGAGACTCCCGAGTAAAACCACGCACCCCTCCATTTGTTCATTTGCCAGACTCTTTTATTCAGAATTGATTTACGTCAGTATTGATTGCGTCTGTCGTGGAGTTTAAATCTAGAAACCGGTTTCCTTTTGATTCCTGAGAAATGCCTTCAGACACCCAGACGCTCAGATCTGGTACACGTGTTCCACTTTTTCGGGATAAAACTGATCCATGCAGATCCGAGCAGACCTCAGTGAAGCACAGGGATTAGTCGAGACGAGACGGTTCGAGTCGGGATCACAGCTCCATCTGGTTACGTTGGTGAAGTGTCAGATTGCAGATCAGATGCGGTTCATAAACGTGGCTCTGAGACGCTCGGCTGCAGCACAGCTTTACCGGCGCGTGATATCAAAGGCGGCGTGACCTTTGTGCTCTCCGAGCTTAAAGGTCACATAGAACGAAATCTCTCTCACACACACACACACACACACACTAGCTCCTGTATTACCCATAAAGTAGCAGTGATTTGGTAATACTATCTTGAGACGCAGCCGATGGCGTGCCCTCTTGTCCTCCTCTCAGAAAAAAGGACGTCTTGTTTGGTGTTGAGTGATTTATTGTACAAAATATATACAGTATGGGTTTTTTTATCTTTTTTATTATTTTTTTTAAAACATGGAAGAAAAGCAGAGCAGCCTTCACACACACACACACACACACACACACACACACACACACACACACACACACACACATGCACACGCATGCACATTTACGCTACATCAGAGAGTGTATGAGCGAAGAAGCGTCCTGCTGGGCGACGCTCACAGCTTTAGGGTTAATGCGTCGTCGTTACTGCAGCTCAGGGCCGTGTTCTGTGTTTGGATGTGACGAAGCACATGTGCACGATCTACAAAAAAAAAAAAAAAGATTATATTTGTGTGACGGGGATGATGTAATGGTTATTATCCATGACCAACACGTAATCGCCGCTAATCCTCGACAGATTGTGATGGCTCGTTTTGGGAAAATAGAGAACCAGACATGGAGGAAGCATTTTAAACTGCTCTGGGAAATAAGCAAACGTTCCTCCGCTAGATATTTACATAACATACAAATAAATCAGCAGAGAAAAAGCGGCAGCTTTAAAAAAAAACATTTCAATGGAATTCTGGATTGGATAGTTAGTGGGGTGTAAATTAAGGTTACATCCAGAGTAAGACGGGTAACTAAAAATAATCGTGTTATTTTTCTAAATGTTCTGCATCTTAACCAAAATACTGAAACACCTCGGTGTCTGTTGTTACGCCGATGTTTGCTTGTTTGTTGACATTTCTGGTCACTTCCCAGCCTCGGTATAGAGTCTAGAACGCATCTTTGCACGATGTATCACCAATGTACATGTATTTGCATCCAGTCACTGATGTTTCACCCACAACCAATCACTGACAACCATGGCCCCTCCCACAACCAATCACTGATAGCATGGCCCCTCCCACAACCACTTATTGATAACCATGGTTCCACCCACAATCAATCACTGAGAACTATGGCACCCCACAACTAATCACAACCATGGTTCCACCCACAACCAATCACTGATAACAGTGGCCCCTCACACAACCAATCACTGATAACAGTGGCCCCTCTCACAAGCAATCACTGATAACCATGATGCCAACCACAACCAATCACTGATACCCATGGCCCCACCCACAACCAATCACTGATAACCATGGCCCCACCACAACCAATCACTGATAACCATGCTGTCAACCACAACCAATTACTGATAACCATGTCTGCACCCACAACCAATCACTGATAACCATGGCCCCACCCACAACCAATCACTGATAACCATGCCGTCAACCACAACCAATCACTGATAACCATGGCCCCACCCACAACCAATCACTGATAAAAATGGCGCCAACCACAACCAATCACATTGCTTTGCTCTTTAAGGCACAGAACATTTTAGAACATTCTGTAATTTTATACCTTCAGGCTTAAGCAAGTGTACATTTTGTATAATATCTGTTTTTAAGTGTGTGGTATTTATGTGATAAGAAAAATAGTTGCATTGGTCGCTGCTTTACGCTCAACCCTCCGTGGTTGTCATGACAACGTGACGTCAGAGCTGAGCCAAGAAAATCTCAAGCCATTTATACAACACGAGAGGCCACACTGAGGGTGATCCAGCCGTGTGTGTGTGTGTGTGTGAGTGTGTGTGTGTGTGTGTGTGAGTGAGGGCGTTCTGAGAGACTGGCGTCAACGAGGTGCCAGTCTGCCCGCCCACTCTGTGCCATCTCTCAGCGGTAGGTCAGTATGTGTGTGTGTGTGTGTGTGTGTGTGTGTGTGTGTGTTCTTCTCTTAGTCATCCCAAACTACTGGAGATAAAAGCTCATTCAGAGACGTTCACTATGCAAGCACAACCTTTTTTTAGTCTCTAGATGTTGCACAAGCGAAATGTTCACGCTATCAGTCGCTCCTCACATCACAGACACACACACTCTCTCTCTTTCTCTCTCGCTCTCTCTCTTTCTCTCTGATATTTTTGGACTTTTGTCTCGGAGATGTGAGGTCGATCCCCAGGGGTTCTCCAAACAGACTGCGGTTTTAGAAAATTCACACTTTTTTCCACCAAGACAGAAAAAAACGTATAAAAATGATCTGTTTATTTCGAAGTGTTGGGGGCCGAGTGAGAGTTAGCAAGACCAGATACCTGAACACGGGGATTAAATAAGA
>JAOUQZ010000022.1:16011393-16018893 GCA_028564935.1 Neosilurus hyrtlii
CCCCCCTCTCTCTCTCTCTCTCTCTCCCCCCCCCCTCTTTCTCCCCCTCTCCTCTCTCTCTCTCTCTCTCTCTCGCCTCTCTCTCTCTCTCTCTCTCTCTCTCTCTCTCTCTCTCTCTCCGTCTCTCGCTGCAGGAGCTAGGTTTTCTCTGTAATTAATTTATGACTTACAAAATGTACAATATATGTATCATCAATTTCTCTCTTTCATAAACACCAAGAAGCCTCCACTGAACCCGGCATGCATCATCATCATCATCATCTTCATCATCACCACCACCATCATCACTATCATCATCCTCATCGTCAACTTTGCCATCACCATCCTCGTCATCATCATTATCCTCATCATCAATTTTTCTTTCATTTTTTTATCCCTTTTTTCTCTTCGGTCTTGAGTGTTTTGTCCTTTTTTACTCATCAGTGTAAACGTTTATTTTCCTTTCTCCTGTTTTTATATCTTTTATATTATTTTATTTCTCTTTGACATAATTATACTGTTTTGTTTCCTTCTATTTATTTTCCCTTCATCATTAGTTTTTCTCTCTTTGGTATTTTTTTATTTTCTTCTCTGTTTCTCTTTTGTTCCGTCTTTATTGATTATTATTTAAAAATATTCATTTCAGGACTTCAGGCTGCATGAATAATTTAAAACTGTCCTGTAGTGTAATGGTGTCTGTGTGTGTGTGTCTGTGTCTGTGTGTGTGTGTGTGTCTGTGTGTGTGTGTGTGTGTGTGTGTGTGTGTGTGTGTGTATGTTCACTTCTGCAGTATTGTTTATGCTAATCACAGAACCCTCTGTATCCACTGAGTCATTTTTACATCAAGTGTGTAAGAGGAGAATTTTTACATCTGGAGAATATTAAAAAAGCTGTTCGATATTTGGTATGTGTGTGTGTGTGTGTGTGTGTGTGAGAGAGAGAGAGAGAGAGAGAGAGAGAGAGAGAGAAGTGAAGCACAATTAATGAATCAGCGTTGGCCTGAGGAAATCAGTAACTGATCTCTCTGGCGTTTTGTTTTGGACGACTGCCAGGACTGCTGAATCACACACACACACACACACACACACACACACACACACACACACACACACACATTCAGGAAAACTTCACACTTCGCCCTGCATGTATTTTTTAGTCTCATCGCTGTGACTTTAGTGGAGAGAATAAAAGAAGAAAAAATGTAAAGAACATATTATTATTTCATATAATTCACTTATTTACACTGCAGTTCTTTATTTTATAAGAATATTTCGAGTTTTATTTTATCGTGACTGTATTTTTTGCGAGTTTCATTTTTATTTGTTTAGAAATTAAGAATTATAATATCTTGAGTTTCTGATGTCGTTTCTGATGTCGTGAGGTCACATGACACATTGTCTGCACTCGTTATTCCATCACCCAGAACCCTGCTGCGTTCCATTTACTTTAGAAATCAGAGCTGGATATGACATCACACCCAAACTGTCCGCGTTTCGGTTTCAAATCACTACCAGCCATTTCTGTTTTCCATTTAGATTTAATCTTTAATTCCATGTTATTCACTGGTAGCTATGCCACTTAATAACGTGTGTTATGCGGTATTTTATGCGTACAACGAGCGGAGTAACGTGTTTATTTCACAGATAGAAGTTGGTCAGTACTGCGTGGACAGGAATGCTAATAAACGGTGCGTCGCTACAGCTTTTTTGTTGATGTATGGAGTGGCCACCAGGGGGCGCTCCACTTGACATTCTCAACTATATTTACACAGGAAAAGTCCCCCGTATTTAGAGTCGGGTTACGCGACTACTCAAGTGCTTCAGAAGTTTTTCTTTATCTTTTTCTTCTTCTGTTCTCTTGCCATCATCTGTGTGAAGTCCATTCTCAATATCGTCTCTATCCATGAAGGAAATGGCGCAAATGGCAGATTTTTTTTCTTCTTTTTTTCCGATTTAAAGACAAGTACGAGGGTTGGCACAGTGGTGTAGTTGTTAGCACGTCTGCCTTGCAGCAAGTTCAAGTCCCGGGCTTAGTGAGGGCATTTCTATGTGGAGTTTACATCTTCTCTCTGTGCTTGTGTGGGTTTCCTCCGGGTACTGCAGTTTCCTCCGACAGTCCGAAGACATGCACATTAGGAGAATTCGATGGTTCCAGATCGCCCTTAGGTGTGAGTGTGAGCGTGAATGGATGAGTGTGTGTTGGCCCTGCAATGAACTGGCGAGCTGTTCAGGGTGGACCCCGCCTACACCCAGAGTCGGCTGAGAGAGGCTCCAGGCTCCCCGTGTGACCCTAATCGGAATAAGGGGTTTGGTAAAATGGATGAAGGAGTAAAGATGAAGGTTTAGAAGATAACCGGATTTTCAGGTTGTTGTTTCAGACCGTGGTTCTCTTGAGGTTTATTCACTCCGCCGAGATCTTCAAGACGTTTACAGCATCAACTTTAAATGTTAGTGGACCACGGAATTAAGAAGGGAATAAGAATTTTTGCTCTTTAATGTCGTACATCTGTTAAATGTTAAATGTAACAAGAGAAGAAATGGGCGGAATACAGAACTCACATCAATCATTTATTCCTTAATAATAATAATAATAATAATAATAATAATAATAATAATAGTTGTTGTTGTTGTTGTTCATGTAGTCGCCACACTCGGGGTGGGCGTTGCCGTGGCAGTGCTGCTGTGAGTAGACTTTGGTGTCTGTGGTTTCGGGCGTTGGCTGATTTGCATACGCTTTGAGTTTTGAAAGCCAAATGAAAGAGTGAAGTTGATTCTAGACGTCGTTTCTTCACTGCGTTGCCGTCGCTTCTGTTTCATCGTGTCGTTAAAACTTTACACTCGTTCTTTGTGAAGCTTTCTGTCGTTCCTGAAAGGAAAGAAATAATCAGCTCTATTCTTATGACTTAGACTCACTCCTCCATCCCAAAATCATTCTGTCCCCCTATCACTCCATCTCCTATCACTTCATCACGCCGTCCCCCATCACTCCGTCCCCCTATCATTCCTTCCTCTATCACTCCGTCCCATATCTCGCCGCCCCCCTATCACCTCGTCCCCCTATCCCTCCGTCCCCCTATCATTCCATCCTCCATCACCTCGGCCCCCATCACATTGTCCCCCTAAGACTCCTTTCCACCATCACTATTCCCCATACCACTCTGTCCCCTATCACTCCTTCCCACTATCACACCATCATCATATCACTCCATCACACAGTGAGGGAGAAAATGTTGCCGTTTTTGATTAGAAATCCCTCCTGTTTGTGGATGTCTCTCTCCATTTGGTTCTCTTTTTATGTTGGTCTCTCTGTCTCACAGTGTCTCTCTAATACTTATTATCTCTTTCTATGTATCTCTCTCTTCTCCCTCTCTTTTACTCTCTCACTCTCTCTCTCTCTCCCACGCTTGGTGCAGGATGAATTGACTCATAGAATTGAGTGGGTGGCAAATGTGCAGCTTTTTTTCTCTCTCTCTCTCTCACACACACACACACACACACACACACACACACACACACAGATAATTTGTAATGCTTTATTAGATTGTCTGTCAGCATGCAATTTTTGCCATAGTGTGAGCGATACCACAAAATATTTCATGTACGGTGTCTCTCACGGTAGAAAGTATTGGCGCCCTGGAATGCCAAATGAAAAATACGATAACGTGTTAATTCAAAAATTTCACTTAACCTTTCAGTTGAAGTACTTTGAGCAAAATAATTTATCATAAGATGATTTTAAAACATGTTTTGCTTCAAATCAAAAACCAGGAGAGCAAATGGTTTCTAATCTTGCTGGAGGCTCCGTTAGATGCTCAGTGTTCGTTATCACTGTAGGGGTGCCAGTGATTTTGTAACAGCTGTTTCTCTGAACACGAATCACACTATTTGGGACAAATTCATTAATTTGGCTTATTTTCATTAAATTTGTTGGAGCAACTAACAAATCAAAGTTGCCGAGCATGCTAATCTTAATGAAGTATCGGAAATTAGCTTTAATTATTTATTTGTAAATAATATTTTTTTGGTTCTCTTCCTGCGATACACGTCCTCCTAGGGAGGACACCCTGAACAGCTCACCAGTTCATCTCCCTCTCTGTCTCGCTCTCTCTCTGTCCCTCTCTCTCGCTCTATCTCTGTCTCTGTTTCTCGCTCTCTCTTTCTGTATCTCTCTCTTTCTCTCTGTCTCTCTCTGTCTCTGTCTCTCTTTCTCTCTCTGTTTCTCTCTCTCTCCCCCTCTCTGTCTCTCTCTCTCTCTCTCTCTCTCTCTCTCTCTCTCTTATTTGGTCCTCTTCCTGCGATACACGTCCTCCTAGGAAGGACACCCTGAACAGCTCACCAGTTCATCTCCCTCTCTCTCTCTCTCTCTCTCTGTCTCTGTTTCTCCCTCTCTCTCTCTATTTCTTTCTGTCTCTATCTCAGTCTTTCTCCCTCCCTCTCTGTCTGTCTCTTTCTCTTTCTCTCTGTTTCCCTCTCTCTCTGTCTCTCTATCTCTCTCTCTCTTCCTCTCTCTACCTCTCTGTCTCCCTCTCTCTCTCTGTCTCTCTGTTTCTCTTTTTGTCTCCCACCCTCTCTCTCTGTCTCCCTCCCTGTCTGTCTTTCTCTGTCTCCCTCTCTCTCTCTCTCTGTCTTTTTCCCTCTCTATCTTCCTCTTTCTCTCTCTCCCTCTCTGTCTCTCTCTGTCTGTGTCTTTCTCTCTGTCTCTCTTTCTCTCTGTCTCTCTGGTTCTCTCTCTCTCTCTCTGTCTCTCTCTCCCTCCCTCCCTCTCTCTCTGTCTCTCTCTCTCTGTTTCTCTTTCTCTCCCGCTCTCTCTCTCTCTGTTTCTCTTTCTCTCCCTCTCTCTGTCTCTCTCTCTCCCGCTCTCTCTCTCTGTCTCTCTCTGTCTCTCTCTCTTTCTCTCTCTCTCTCTCTGTGTTTCTCTCTCTCTCTTTCCCTCTCTGTCTCTCTCTACCTCCCTCCCTCTCTCTCTCTGTCTCCCCCTCTCTGTCTCTCTCTCTCTCCCACTCTCTCTCTCTGTCTCTCTCTCTCTGTCTCTCTCTCTGTTTCTCTCTCTCTTTCTCTCTCTGTTTCTCTCTCTCTCTCTTTTTCTCTCTTTCTGTCTCACACACACAGAGGGTGCGTAACAGAGACATTGTCAGTCTGAA
The DNA here is from genome assembly GCA_028564935.1 of Neosilurus hyrtlii. NCBI lineage: Eukaryota > Metazoa > Chordata > Actinopteri > Siluriformes > Plotosidae > Neosilurus > Neosilurus hyrtlii. The sequence continues at coordinate 16,016,513 of JAOUQZ010000022.1, forward strand.
GTGAACCGATGTTTGTTAATTAGTATAATTGAGCTGCACTTGTTTCTACGGCGTGTTTGTGGTTCCCCGTGGACGTCGGTTTGTTCTTATCCGGTCTTTAACTGATTGATTGGAGCTGCTGATTGGCTTGTGTGAAATTCTCCACAGTCCCTCAGCTTGCGTTTCGAACCCTAATCAGGACCTGATTGAAAGCAGAAACAGCGAACAGTGTAAACGTCGGTTCAGGAAGCAGCATGTGATCCTCAGGATGCTTTAAGAATCTGCAGGTTTTGCTTTATATCAATAATGACGTCGATTCACCTTTAAAGTCCCTGTTGATTCAATATGGTGGATGTTGAGTCGTTTGAATCCTTTTGTTAAATGATTCATTAATTTGTACAATTCAACCAAACGTGCAGTCTGATCAGTTTGTACAATTGCTGACCAGGAATCATTTAACTCATCTGATTCACTGAATGACTCAGGAGTGAACCTCTGTCATGACAGAAATGATTCAATGAATCAAGTATTGCAAATCAGGCTCTTTTTATATGCAACAGCAGATTTGAGTTATGCGCTTCACAGGACCATAAACCAAATAAAAATTAATTAAATAATGACTTAAAGGTTCACTGAGTCTAACACTGAGACAGGAGCAGAGCTCATTATGAAACACTGAAAGAGAATCGGTGATGATCAAAAGAGGATTCAATAATTCAGACCCTGAGACAGGAGTGGATCTTCATCATGATGGAAATGATTCACTGATTCACATGAGGAGTGAATTTAGATCTTGAAAGAAAAGATTCACAGGTTCAGACACTGTGAAAAGGACGACACTCAGTCATGAACAAATGATTCACTGACTCGAACTCTTAAAGAGGAATGAATCTCCACCTTGAATGAATGATTCACTGACTCGAACTCTTAAAGAGGAATGAATCTCAACCACGAACGAATGGTTCACTGACTCGAACTCTTAATGAGGAATGAATCTCCACCTTGAATGATTCACTGACTCGAACTCTTAATGAGGAATGAATCTCCACCTTGAATGATTCACTGACTCGAACTCTTAATGAGGAATGAATCTCCACCTTGAATGAATGATTCACTGACTCGAACTCTTAAAGAGGAATGAATCTCAACCACGAATGAATGGTTCACTAACTCAAACTCTTAAAGAAGAATGAATCTCCACCATGAATGAATGATTTGCTGACTCGAACAATGAAAAAGGAAATGAATCTCCACAATCCACCAATGATTCATCAACACTAAGAGAGGAATGAAATGTGGCTCCTAACAAATGATTCACTAAATCAAATGCACATAGACAATTGAATCATCAAAGAATCACCAGCAAAAGATTCACTGACTCAAACACTAATAGCAAATCAAATCTCAGTCAGGATCAAATGATTTAATGACTCAAACACTATTAAATGAATGACTCACTGATTTGAACACTAATAGAGGACCAAATCTCAGCCAGGATCAAATGATTCATCAACTCAGCTGCTAATAGAGGAATGAACCTTGACAACAACAACTCACCAAAAAGAAAGATGGTACTGATGTGTTTATCTGAACGATGCTGGTCGTACATGAATGTGATGATATGAAGAAAAAGGCAATGAGATGGTCACTTCTGGGATAAAACACACTCATGCATCTGTGAAGAGGGAAAAAATCTGCTCTCCATCAATCTGTGCTGAGAAGTTTATCACTGAATCTTATTGCATGATTTCTTTTCCAGTTTTCCCTCATGGACATGTTCTGAATGAGGATATTAGCAAGGCTAGCATTTGTGTTTGCATTAAATATTTATAAGCTGCCCTTCTTTTCCGGAGGGTTCGCTTCACTAGTCACTTACTCAGCACTGTGTGTGTGTGTGTGTGTGTGTGAGAGAGAGAGAGAGAGAGAGAGAGAGAGAGAGAGAGAGAGAGAGAGAGAGAACAAGAAATAGAGAACGAGAGCGAGAGAGAGAGAACAAGAGAGAGAACAAGAGAGAGAGAGAGAGAGAATGAGAGAGAGAAAGGGAGCAAGAGAACTAGAGAGAAAGGGAGAGAACAAGAGAGAGAGAACTAGAGAGAGAGAGAACTAGAAAGAGAGAGTGAGAGAGAATGAGAGAGTGAGAGAGAACCAGAGAGAACAAAAGAGAGACAGAGAGAAAGAGAGAGAACAAGAGAGAGAGAGCGAGAGAGAGAGCGAGAAGGGGAGAGAGAGAGAGATAGGGAGAGAGAGAGAACAAGAGAGAGAACAAGAAAGAGAGAGAGTGAGAGAGAATGAGAGAGAGAAAGGGAGAGAACAAGAGAGAGAGAACAAGAAAGAGAGAGAACTAGAGAGAGAGAGAGAGAGAGAGAACCAGAGAGAACAAAAGAGAGACAGAGGGAGAGAAA
>JAOUQZ010000022.1:16023112-16045695 GCA_028564935.1 Neosilurus hyrtlii
TCAGGATAAAAGGCCACACCTCCTTTATTAAGATTGTCAGGATAAAAGGCCACACCTCCTTTATTAAGATTGTCAGGATAAAAGGCCACACCTCCTTTATTAAGATTGTCAGGCTAAAAGGCCACACCTCCTTTATTAAGATTGTCAGGATAAAAGGCCACACCTCCTTTATTAAGAGTGCAGGATAAAAGGCCACACCTCCTTTATTAAGAGTGCAGGATAAAAGGCCACACCTCCTTTATTAAGATTGTCAGGATAAAAGGCCACACCTCCTTTATTAAGAGTGCAGGATAAAAGGCCACACCTCCTTTATTAAGAGTGCAGGATAAAAGGCCGCACCTCCTTTATTAAGATTGTCAGGATAAAAGGCCACCCCCAACTTTATTAAGAGTGCAGGGTAAAAGGCCACACCTCCTTTATTAAGATTGTCAGGATAAAAGGCCACACCTCCTTTATTAAGAGTGCAGGGTAAGAGGCCACACCTCCTTTATTAAGATTGTCAGGATAAAAGGCCACACCTCCTTTATTAAGATTGGCAGAATAAAAGGCCACACCTCCTTTATTAAAATTGGTAGGATAAAACGGCCACACCTCCTTTATTAAGGTTGACAAGATCGAGGCCACACCTCCTTTTTCTGAGACTGACAGGATAAAGGCCACACCTCCTTCATTGAATTTGACAGAGAAACAGAAAGCGTGACCAGGACAAGCCCGAGAATAAATGTATTTATTTGTTTGTTTGTATATTTATTGATTTATTGAATTCTTGTTATTTTTTTATTTCTTTCTGGTCTGTCATGACGAGTCAACGAGGACTCATGCTGTGACGACGGTGGTAACAACACTCCTCCGATCACGGGGATGTGGTGAACCAAGCATGTTTTTTTTGTTAGAAAGAATTTTAAAAGGGGATCTTTTATTTTTCTGGGATCACACTGGGGCCTCTGAGGAGACGTAACGTTAGACGTTTCTCATTCTACACGTCTCGGGGGCCCTGAGGCAGAACGACATTGTGGAGATTCGGGAAGAGGAGATTGTGCTTTTATAGGCACTTAAAAACAAGGGCTTGTGTAATCCACGCTGTGTGAGACGAAGCCAGGAGAAGAGCCGCGGCGGTGAGAACAGATGACGGTATGTTCGGCTCATAATGAGATCCGCTGTATTAAACACTGTGGTGTCACACTGACGTAGAGAGAGAGTGTAGCTGCTGTAGCGTACATCATACTAATTGGAAGGGGCAGCGAAGAATGTGTGAGTGTGTGTGTGTTTTTCAGACCACTGTGCTGCCTAAGCTCTTCTGCTGTAATAAAACTTTACCAGTCCCACTCCGATAATAAATATAAGTTGCCAATTCTGCCGACGACTCGCTGCCCAAGTCTTATTTCGTTTTACTGCTTTTTTCGATTTTTACTTTCTGTATTTTTGCTCAATTACTGTGCTTTGTAACCCAGAGCCTCCTTTTATACCTCAAGTAGCTACTTCGATTTATACAGATTTATTTGTTATAAATCTGTTTTATAATTATAATACACCAATGTGGAGGTGATACCATATTTACTTTAGTAAATTTTTCAGTAAGCTACACTTCTGTGTATCAATAAAGTGCGACCCTGTCATGGTGTATTCTGTATCAGCATATACCGGTTAACTAGCTAAAAAGCTATTGCTAATATTTAGTTCGTAATATAAATGTGGTGCAAGAAATACTGTTCGGAATGAAACATACAGCTATACTATGCTAAATTTTTCAGGAACTGGAACGGCACGATGTGATTGGTTTGCTATGTCAGGATAATGGATATTATCCACCTCACAAACTTGGGGTAACTCTTGAATAAAAATGGCAGGAAAAAAATGCCGGAAAACCCGTCGCGGGGAGGCTGGCGCCCATCTCAGCCGACTCTGGGCGAGGGCAGGGTACACCCTGGACAGCTCGCCAGACCATTGCAGGGCCATCAGTCACACAACCATTCACACTCACACCTAGGGGTGATTTGGAAAAACCAATTAGCGTAATGTGCAAGTCTTTGGACTGTGGGAGGGAACCGGAGTACCCGGAGGAAACCCACGCAACCTGATGTTCTTTATTATTGAAAAATAAAAAAAGGTGACACATGAACCTCATGACTTACGTGTGTAAAAATTAAATGAGATTAAAGGGAAACTTTATGAAAGAAAATGATCCAGTGGTGAAAGTCGCCGTTGTTGCTGCTGTAGTCTCTCGGAGGATGTACATCGCTGTCTGTTTCAGACCCGGTGAAGATCCGTTACATGTACGGTAGTTATACTGCACTTATAATCAAGTCGTCAGTTGTGTCCTGTGGACCTCGTTACTCCGTCATCAGATCCCATGTGTTCCTTGTGGGTAATCGCCTGCCGAACATGTGTTCTGTGTCCATCACAACTCCACTTCCCACGCTGCATGTCAGGTAGTCGTCTAGCCAAGAGTCAGGTTCACCGGACATCACCATCACCGTTAAACTTTTCACCGAATTGTACAGATCTTGTATGGTAAGGAAGACATTCGTCAAATGAAAAACAGAAAAAAAATGTACGCAAACAGGGACGGACATATAAAACATTTTCTCGCTGCCGGACGTCCGTTAATCTCCTGGTTCGGTTACGGCTCAGGAGAATGTGAACGATGAAAAACAGCACAAAGTTCAATCATTGTTTCGGTTAATAAATAGTCATATCAGTAAAATGTGTCGGTCATGTATTAGTAGTGAAAAGTCTAGGATGAATATTTTGTTGTTTGTGGGGGTGTAAAGACGTGAGGTACCAATTGGATTTGTTGCACTCCAAACATCCAGGTACTCTGGGTAATGGATCGTACGGTAGTTTTTGCTAATAGACTTTACACTGATACAGCGCTTAGCACAGAGCCATTCTTACAAATGCGACCCCTGTGGATCGCTGCATGATTCTGTACAACGACTTCCTCTAAATGAGCCCCATTCTTCCTGTGTGCGTGTGTGCGTGTGTGTATGCATGTGTTTGAGATCAGAGGCTTTGTGCTCCAAGCCGCTGTATCCCTCTGCTATTACAGTGTCACAATGCCCAATAATAACCTCTCTAATAACAGGTTAGGCTCTTCTCTTCTTCTTCTTTCCTTCTTTCCTTCTCTCTCTCGAAATCACACTGTCCCTTCTCCACTCTCCCTCCCATAGCGCTCTCTTCCTGAGGCAGCTTCGCCTCTTCATCTTCGACGTCACCGTAATTAGCACAGCTGAATAAGGCCCAGCTTCGCCACCTGCAATTACCCAGATTGCGCTTGACAAAGCGGAGTTCTGAATGAAAGAGATGCCGCTGCGTGATTGACAGGGCGCAATAATGAGGAACGGAGATGCCACGAGGAGCATCACTGCTCTGTTGGCGGTGGGGGGCACGGAGACCTTCTGCCGCGCCCTGCATCTCGGTTTTATCCTCCTCGCCTAAATTTATCTGAATGGTTTACTCAAAAATAGCACAATCAATCTTCGTTTTCTTTCCCCATGATGCATAAAGTGATTGCCCCCCAAGTAGGGAGGTGTTGAGAGGAGAGTAAAATAAGGTAGATCCCAGAGTCAGTGGGAAAGTGCCGGGAATCATGGAGGAACCTCAGAGCGCTGCAGCTTTCCCCGCAGACACGGCGTAGCACAGTGTAATGAGGTGATGATCAAAGGAAAGCCTTCTAAAAGCCGAGGCGTGCAAAAATATAGAGCAGTAGATGAAGTGAGCTGTGCTGTAAGTAAAGGAATCAGAGGAAACACTGCATGCTCTTCATTGGCATTATTATGAACTCCGACTTCTGTGGTGTGAAGTCACGCGTCGTGCCATCAGTGTCATCACACATCGCACCTTCACCTGTCAACGTCTGGAACAATAGATAGAAATCGACAAGAGGTGCAAGAGTCTGGGATTGTTCCCGAAATGACCCGGATAGAAATCCGCTATTTCTAGAGTCGTATGTGGTGGGTTCCAGTGTCAAACATGTAGAGTCCTAAAGACTGAATGAATTGGGGCTCCTGTATGGAGCAGCGACAAGGCACGCAGGTCCGTGGCCAGGAGTCCATTGGAGCTAATTTGCGTTCCACCTGCCTCCCTGTCACTTACAGCGATCACCAGAAAATCATAGGTGTCTGTGAGCTCATTCATACGAATGGGTGGAGAACGCTTTCCCTCTGAGAGCACATACACAGCTGTTCATAAAGATGTGGGTGGAAGCGTCACGTGTCAAAGAGGTTTCACGTGCTTGCTTACACCTCTCCCTGGTTGGTGGTTGGGGGTCATGTGTGATTGGAGGGGAAGAAAAAATGGGAAGTGAGGGTTGGTTTGGGGTTTGGTGGAACTGAATGAATTGAGTGTATGAGATCTACCTAAAACGATCTTGTTTGTTTTCTTCTCCACAGGTCCAGTGGGGAGAGTACGGAGCCGTCACTAGAGCGTGTGTGTACGTGACCCTGGCCCCATGATGATGATGAAAGGCCTTTCCAGCAGCCGCAGCCACCACCACATGGTGGCCTGCGAGCCTTCGTATGACCCTATGGGTCACCACAGTGATCGCAAGCCCTACCTCATCAGCCAGATCGAGGCTCCACCTCCTCCCGATCATCCGTATTACTCGTCGCGGAGCTCGTACCAGCCGGACTGCGTGGTGCCTTACGGGACCTTCCCACGGCGTCACTACAGCACAAGCCATGAGCCGAAGGATGAGTGTGCTGTCGTGCCCTACACGGGTGGAATGGGACCCGCGGGAAAATGTCAACGGGTGCCAGTGAACCTGCTGGAACATCTGGATCGGCAGCTTCCAATGGCACGGGATGGCTATCACACATTGCAGTATAAACGGGCAGCGGCCGCTGCGGCTGCTCTAGAGCAGCGCAATGACAGTCCCGGACGTATCCGCCACCTGGTTCACTCAGTGCAGAAACTTTTTACCAAGTCGCATTCGCTAGAGGGGCCTCATCACAGTGGACATGGGCACGGACATGGTAAGAGCAGTATGAATGGAAGTAAAGCTAGTCCTGATGGAGAGAACACGCCGGCACCAACACCACGGCAGCGCAAACGGAGCAAGAGCCGCGAGCGCTGCAAATCAGCCGAACCCAAGCAGCGGACACCACCCTCGGGATACTGGAGCTCAGACGAACTGGAGCGGGACGTCTGCCCTCTGCGCCATGCCGCGCCAGGCATCATGACTGTGGGACGTCATCCGGAACGAGCGCAGTCTCAGTACTTCCTGGAGGCGTGCGGAGCAGAGCCTACATTGAAGAACTCACGCAGCAGCAGTGATGTGGCCAAGTGCACGACTTGCGCCATCACGGCACCAGGCACGGATGTGACGCAGCTGGAGAAGAAGAGTGCGTGGTCGTCCTCTCTCACGGTGAGCAGGGCGCGCCAAGTGTACCAGCAGGCTGCTGTAAATCTAGATAAGGCGCTAGTGAAAGCAGAGGCTTGTCAGCAGGAGCGCACATGCCAATTCTTGCAGGTATGCCAAATCCAAATTACCAAAGAAACCACCCTTTATTAATAATTTCCCCCCTGCACCCCCATGCTTACCTCACCTACCTTCACTTTCACCCTCACCACCACTACCACCACCACCACCACCACCGTCACATCCTCTTCCTCCTCCTCTCCTCCTGCTTTCTCCTGGAGAGAGGCTCCAGCTTTGATTTGAGTTCTGCTGAGAAGTAAGTGCAAACCACTAGCCGCCTTACTTTCTAGTTAGATGATCATGAATAATTTCTGGTATTTTAATTAACCTCTGAACCTTTAATATTTCATCTCTTTCTCTATAATTTTTTCCCAGTCCTATCTATCATTAATGCATGGTGTGTATTAGAACTGTCACAGTTATAACATCATTCCGGAATCACTAATATATATATTTGGGCACTAGGAAAAGGTGGATATCTCTACTGATAGGTGGTCTAAGACTGGTGTTATGAGAGGTATGCGGCTCCTGGAGGAAATAAATAAATTAAAAAATCTCCCCTGCGTTTTACCAACTACAATCTGAAGTGAAAGAAGGAAAGGTTAACACATTATCCGTTTAACAAGTTCCTGTTCCATGTTTCCGTACGTATTTGGTGTTGTTTTGCTCAGTGAAAGTTCGTCTGACTACCTGCGTTGGATTGTGGGGGGGGGTCTTTGTTTTCATTTCTGTGCGAGTCTGAGTGGTGGTGTGTGCTCTGTTTTTTGGGTTTCACTTTCGTTATTAATAATTAATTTTTTTTATTGGCGACGCGGCAGCCTTATTGTGTTTCCTATGGTGACACGGACACGGGACAACCATTCAAGTCATATTCCTTGCCTGTGCTGCTATGATAATATTTGCGGTAAAGTTTGTCATCCCTGTGCAGAATGTTTTACAGTCGAGGATGAGATTTTGTTTACTAGAGGATGAAGACATACTCAGGGTAACAGTTATGATGAATGTCATCGTCACGGTTATTTGGAAGCCAAACCTGTTGATGCTTAAACACCAGAAAATGAAAGTGTGATAACTGTGACAGCTCTAATGTGTATGGAATCTAATGTGTGTGAAATAAAGAAGAGACCCGGGGTGGAGGTGTCCATGTGTGTTTGATGTGCGATTTAAATGAAATAATTAAATGAAAAGTGGTTTTGATTGATTTGGGTCCCAGGTGACACCGTGAGCATCTGATGATCTGAAATCCAGAGTTAATTGTTGACTGTTTAGTTTCCGAGGAAGACGTGGGAGCCTTCGTTTCATCACACGTTCAATTATTTAAATCTGCATAAAAGCACTTCAGAGAGAGAGCAGAGTGCTGATGCTGGGTTGCATCACATGTTTAATTATTCAGATCGCTCAGCTTTCGGGTTCCACTCGTACCACCTCACAGAAGTGCCTGGAGAGCACATTCTGGGATTGAGTGACAGCCGTGGTTCTGGCTCAAAAAGGGGCGGGGCTTAGGTTAATCTTCATGAAACCAGCCATGTAGCATTTTTTAAAAAAAACAAAGCTGAGACTAATTCAAGACACAAACCTCCGCCAAGCCCAGAAATTCCCCATATGAGCCAAAATGTCAAAAATCAAATGTTAAAGAATCCTTTAAAAAAATTCCTGAATTTGATCTGGATAATCTCCTAAATATAATGGAGCCTTCCCTGGCCTAAGCTCCGGCTCTGGTTAAATTTTTTATTTCTTTTTTTAATCCACACAGAACTTTTTGTGTGTTCCTGCTAACAGATTATTATATATGTCTGTCACTCAAAGTCAGGACTCCAAAAGGATGCAGCATCAATATACAGTACATGAAATGTATTTAAAAAATTATGAAAACACATAGAACTATTCATCATCGCATAAACACTCGACTCGTCACGAATGATGGGTATGAAATGCTAACATGCTGCAGATGATGAAGCGAGACTTGTACAATGAAATATTAATAAACATTTGGGGTAATAATTGTCTTTAAAGGGTCATTACACACAGGACCTGCAGTAGTTTGTACAATACACACCAAAAAATATGAAATGCTAATAAAAACTGAGGAAAAGTTTGGGGTAATAACTGTCTGTTGTTAAAGGGTCATTAAACATGAGACCTGCAGTAATTATCACAACAGCAGTGCAGAGGGGAAAGAAATACAACCTTGACATGCACTGATTCTAACCTCGCCGCTACACTGCAAAAAACCGAAGACGGTCATAAATAAAGATCGGTGAAGGAGGTGTGGCTCCAATTCTGGCATAGAAGGCGTGGCCTCTGTGTCTCTGTTACAGCGAAGGTGAAGTCTTTGTGTCTCATTGCAGCCATGGTGGCGTGGCCTGTCAATCAGTGAAGAAGGTGTGGTTTGAGGTCTATCAGTCTCAGGATAAGGGTGGGTGTCTGCCGCATTCCGTGAATGTACAGCTTTTGTGACATACAGTACGTAGGTGTACGCCATCTGTGAACATCCAGACCTGAGGACAGGTAATAGAAATTGTGGTGGAGTTTGTCCGAATTGTGTCGCGTAGTGACGGAGGGGTAGTGTGTACTTAACCTATATTTGTTCATTCTGAGTATTAGGACGCAGCCCTCATGAAATTAATTGTGCCTTTCGGTCTTTGAGGAGGCGTGGCCTCTGTCTGTCTGTCTCTGTATAGGAGGCGTGGCCTCTGTTCCTGAGAGTCCTAATAAAAAGAAAATAGTGGGCCCATTTTCACGCATGCTTCCCAAATGAAATCACAAATGTAATATTGCAAACTCCAACGGTCGGTTCTCCAACTCCAGCTGTTATAAAGAACACTTTAAAAAATGAAGCTTTAAGAGACTGGAAGCACAGAGATGCATTACGAGAGATTGACTGTGATTCACAGCCTCTCAGTCACACGTCCTCCTCCGTCTGAACAGAGGATTTCTGCCATGTTCTCTCTCACGCTCGATCGCAAAGAATAACTTGTATCTCTCTCTCTCTTTTTTTTTAGACGTGCTAAATTCAGAACCCTGGTTGCCATAGTAACTGTGAATGAATGTTCAGGTTTTTTTTTTTTTTTTTGAACAGTTGCAGATTGCGGGATGGCACTTTGCTTTCGAGCGAAGCGGTTAATCCCACTCGAGCAGTGGATGATCCCGCTGCCAAATTATCCGTAATGATGTTTTGATAGCGTGTCTAACAGCTGTTAGGATTTCTTAAGATCTTGTTCGAACCGTATGTGTGTATGTGTAGAGAGAGAGAGAGAGAGAGAGAGAGAGAGAGAGAGAACTTTTGAAATTATAAAGATGTCCAGAAAAACATGGCTGGATCAATTTAACCCCATAAGGATGTCTGGATTAAAAATGGACCTCCATTTTTATCCCTCATGACCTTATAAGATCGCCATTTAAGTTTCGAACCTTATGCGGTCGGCATGGCCGTGTAGTGGTTAGCACGTCCACCTCACAGCACGAAGGTCCTGGGTTCGAGTCTCGGGCTTGGCATCGGCGTTTTTGTGTAGATCTTGCATGTTCGTCCCATGTTTGCATGGGTTTCATCCGGGTACTTCGGTTTCCTCCTACAGTCCAAAGACATGCACAGTAGGCTAATTGGCTGCTCCAGATCGCCCCTAGGGAGTGTGAGTGTGTATGGTTGTGTGTGTATGTTGCCATGCAATGGACTGGCAAGCTGTTCAGGGTGTACCCCGCCCTCGACTAGTGTTGGCTGAGGTAGGCTCCACCCTTCCCGTGACCCTAATAGGATCAAATGGATTAGCGAATGAATGAAAGAATGATTGAACTGAAAACTATGAAACCGTGTTCCAGAGAAATATCCACACGCGTATCTTGGACAGCTGTAATGAGTTGAATTGGATGCTGTGATGTTCGACAGGATCTTTTATCCCCCAAATGAGGCAGGAAGTCAGAGCGGTTTGGCGTGCTGGGAGCCTGTACTGCGGAGTTCAGCTCAGTTGGGTGCTCAGTGCTCAGACTCTCAGGGAAAACTCCTGGTGTGTTCTGAAAAGTCAAATACGACAGCATTTGTGGAAGAGTTTCACAAATAATCTAGCATATGTCACATCCATTTCGCATTTCTGCATACGTACGGCCTACAGGGACTACGCGCATGACACAGTCGTTTTAGAGTCACCGAGCGTAAACATAAATGAACTCGCTAACTCAGGAGCTAGCGGAGAACACCTTGTTGATGGCTGGAGACTTCCTGTCTCGCAATTTATAGCTAAATGGTATTAAAAACGGTAGAGTAGGGTAGAGCTGGAGCCAATCCCAGCAATTCAGGTGAAAGGGGGCGGGGTTACAAGCTCTCCATTTTTTAAATAAAAATAAACACCAGGTAATGATTCAGTGATTCAATCTTGAGCTTTGAGGCTTGAATCTGCTTTGAAATGATTAAAGGCGAGCCGATTCTCGATGATGATGATGATGATGATGATGGACTGTTTTTAGTGCCCGAGTCATCCGTCTAGTCTAAAAACATATTTACACATTACTTTAAAAATATTTGACATTCCTTCGCCCTCACCATGTTATAGGTCATGAATGTTTTTGCTGTACTTTGCCACCTAGTGGATACAGGAGCTTGTAATAATTCTTAGGATACGCGCAAGTTACTGAGAGAACTGCGTGCACAATGCTGCTTACATCACAGCTTCGCGTGCACATGTACACGTATTTTAAAAATGAAGTACATTTGCAACTCAGTTTGTTTAAATCTCACCTGTAATATTTAACCCTTATGTCGGGCAGATGTTTATTCATGTGAGCATCATGCTCTGATGACATCGTCCTGTCATCTTCAAGCTTTCTATGAGATGTTTGGAGCGAAAGAACATTGATCACATGACCTTAAACCGGTTGTTGTGATGCGTCACATGAGTTCCACAGCAGCGTCGTTAAGGAATAAGCTCATCGGTGTGTGTGTGTGGGCACGACGGTTTTATCACTAGCTGCCTTTTTTACCCGTTGTGACGCCAGGGCCCTGGGTTTCCATGGTAACGGTAGCTCTGCGCTGATTCACACCATGGCAGAGGAATTCTTTAACGTGGGATTTTTCGCTCTGTGGCGTGTGAGAAACCGTGAAGAAAAAAAATTCTGTGTTACATGCGTGCACACACACACACACACACACACACACACTCCCTAGCACAGACTGAGAACAAGAGTGTCCCTGCCGTTTGACTTCAGAATTATGTACATAAATTTTAGCTTTTTGGTTTCAGCTCTCAGATTTCCGTGTTAAGGTCAGATTGTGTGATTTTTATAAACCTGCGAAGGCGAACATGTGGATAATGCAATGGGGCTGATCTGAGTTTGTGTGAGTGAGTGGAGTCGAGACAGATGTTGAGATACGCAGGGAGGCATCGTTAGCCCAATCATGCAAGTTCACACCAGCATCATTAATTATCTCTACCCACTGTGCTGTGTGTGTGTGTGTGTGTGTGTGTTTGATTTTAATACATCATGCATGTTATAAATCTTCTTCACTGTGTTTATCTTGCTGTAGCTGTACATGTGACCATACAGGCACACACACACACACGAGATGCTATGTTGCCTTTCTCTACCATGAAGGGGCCCACAGCAGGGTTGTTTCCAGGGTAACGCCCTCCTCCCTGTGACCTTTCAGCGTCCTCCATGACAAGAAGGTTCTTTCTGTGATAGACGTGTAGTATGAGAGTGTGTGTATGTATAGGTGTGTTTGTGAGTGTGTTTTCTTTACCTTGTTAATGTTTGTGAGTTTATGAAGCCTCTTTAATAGAGTAGTGCACTAGGTAGTGTATATCAGTGAAGTCGTTTGGTATTTGCCCATCACAGTTCCTCAGTATGGAGTTATAATGCGAGTATAATGTTACTGTTACTGTCGTCATGATGTTTCACTTAAATAAGGTGTACAAAATATCACAATATAAAATATCAGCCAAATAAAAATAAATAAATAATTCGGTTTATTTAGCTCACTAGCGCGCGAGCACATATAGCTAGGAACAATGTTCGAATGCAAACGTAGATGTGGTCACTACGCCTATGACTGCAATTCAATTCAAAATTAAGTTAATTAATTGTGAAATAGTTACTCTCTGTCTCTCTCTCTCTACCTGTCTCGCATTCTTCCTCTGTCTCACCCTCTCTGTCTCTCTCTCTCTCTCTCTCTCTACCTGTCTCGCATTCTTCCTCTGTCTCTGTCTCTCTCTCTACCTGTCTCGCATTCTTCCTCTGTCTCTGTCTCACTCTCTCTCTCTCTCTCTCTCTCTCTACCTGTCTCGCATTCTTCCTCTGTCTCACCCTCTCTGTCTCTCTCTCTCTCTCTCTACCTGTCTCGCATTCTTCCTCTCTCTCTGTCTCACTCTCTCTGTCTCTCTCTCTACCTGTCTCGCATTCTTCCTCTGTCTCTGTCTCACTCTCTGTCTCTCTCTCTTTCTACCTGTCTCTCATTCTTTCTCTGTCTCTGTCTCTCTCTCTATCTCTACCTGTCTCTCATTCTTTCTCTCTCTTTCTCTACCTCTCTCTGTCTCTCTCTCTACCTGTCTCTCATTCTTCCTCTGTCTCTGTCTGTCTCACTCTCTCTGTCTCTGTCTCTCTCTCTCTCTCTCTACCTGTCTCTCATTCTTTCTCTCTCTCTCTCTGTCTCTCTCTCTCTACCTGTCTCTGTTTGTCTCTCTCTCTCTCTACCTGTCTCTCATTCTTCCTCTGTCTCTGTCTGTCTCACTCTCTCTGTCTCTCTCTCTCTCTCTCTACCTGTCTCTCATTCTTTCTTTGTCTCTCTCTCTCTCTACCTCTCTCTGTCTCTCTCTCTACCTGTCTTTCATTCTTCCTCTGTCCGTCTCACTCTCTCTGTCTCTCTCTCGTTCTCTACCTGTCTCTCATTCTTCCTGTCTCACTCTCTCTGTCTCTCTCTTTCTACCTGTCTCTATCTCTGTCTCTCTCTACCTGTCTCTCATTCTTCCTGTCTCACTCTCTCTGTCTCACTCTCTCTGTCTCTCTCTTTCTACCTGTCTCTATCTCTGTCTCTCTCTACCTGTCTGTCTCTCTGTCTGTCTCTGTTTCTGTCTCTCTTTACCTGTCTCTCATTCTTCCTCTGTCTCACTCTCTCTGTCTCACTCTCTCTGTCTCTCTTTTTCTACCTGTCTCTCTGTCTGTCTGTCTCGGTTTCTGTCTCGGTTTTTGTCTCGGTTTCTGTCTCTCTGTCTGTCTCTGTTTCTGTCTTTGTTTCTGTCTCTCTCTACCTGTCTCTCTTTCTTCCCCTGTCTGTCTCTCTCTTTTTCTACATGTCTCTATCTCTGTCTCTCTATACCTGCCTCTCATTCTTCCTGTCTGTCTCTCTGTCTCACTTTCTCTGTCTCTCTTTCTCTCTCTCTACCTGTCTCTGTTTCTGTCTCTCTACCTGTCTCTCTTTCTTCCTCTCTCTGTCTCACTCTCTCTGTCTCACTCTCTCTGTCTCTCTCTTTACATGTCTCTATCTCTGTCTCTCTCTACCTGTCTATCATTCTTTCTCTGTCTGTCTCACTCTCTGTCTCTCTTTCTTTCTCTGTCTGTATCTCTCTGTCTCACTCGTTCTCTCTCTGTCTCACTCGTTCTCTTTCTGTCTCGCGCTCTCTATACCTGTCTCTATCTCTGTCTCTCTCTTTCTTCCTCTGTCTGTCTCTGTCTGTCTCACTCTCTCTGTCTCTCTTTCTCTCTCTCTCTTTACATGTCTCTATCTCTGTCTCTCTCTCTACCTGTCTATCATTCTTTCTCTGTCTGTATCTCTCTGTCTCACTCGTTCTCTCTCTGTCTCACTCATTCTCTCTCTGTCTCACTCATTCTCTCTCTGTCTCACTCGTTCTCTCTGTCTTGCGCTTTCTCTCTCTCGCTCTCTCTATACCTGTCTCTATCTCTGTCTCTCTCTTTCTTCCTCTGTCTGTCTCTGTCTGTCTCACTCTGTCTCTCTGTCTGTTTCTTTCTTTCTCTTTCTGTCTCTCTCTCTCATATCATTCCTATAGCTCCCGATGGGCAGTAGCTAATAATCGTAGCATCATCATCATGTACAGTGTGTTTGTTAAATAACGTGATGTTTGTTCAGGTCAGATCTCAAGGTCACAGCTTTAAAAAGTGGAAATGGAAAACAAATTGTAGGTCTGAATAATGTAAGTTATTTTCTGGCATTGAAAATGACATCTGGTGTTTTACAGCTGCGGTGTGTGTGTTAGTATAGTGGTCTTTGTGAACTGTGAGGAAGGCTTAGAAAATAATCAGGTACGTTTGAGTGTGTGCTGTGTGAACTAATAGTAATCTATGATAGTGTGTGCTGAATAAATGGAAATCACACACACACAATTCTGTATTGGGGAAAAAAGATGATGAGTTTCTTGAGCATAAGATTCAGATATACATAAGATACAGACGGGGAGCGAGGGGTGTTGGGACATATTTACGTTTGTGTGTGTGTGTGTGTGTGTGTGTGTGTGTGTGTGTGTGTCCACACGACTGTGTGTTTCCGTTTGCCTGCAGCACATCAAAGTCTATCTGCAGAGTGGGAGATAAACACTGCTGCTCTCCTGAGTGTTTCCAGTGTGTGTGTGTGTGTGCATGCGCACATTACAGTGCTGCTCATCTTCCAGTTAACCATTGTCAATTTTGCTGTGTGTGTGTGTGTGTGTGTGTGTGTGTGTGTGTGTGTGTGTGTGTGTGTGTGTGTGTGTGTGATGGTTAAACGTACTCTTGATCCCTTGTACATGAGCAAGAAATTACTTGAACCCAGTGTTCCTGTTCTGGTCAGCGTTCCACCGCTTTGCGAACTGGTGTGATTATTTAAGGCCACCGTCGTTGTTAACCCGTGTCACTTTCCCGGTCCTAACCCCCTGGTCCCTCCTACCCAGGGCGTTTTGCATGCTTATGAACTAGCGAACATACCAAGCATCATATGATGTGATAGGTGAAAATGCCAGTTCCTGTTCCAGATTTCACAAAACTCAGCTAACTGACTGGATCTGCATGACCAATCAGCACCTGCGTTTCAACCCTTAGCGGTTTTGTGCAGTATCTTAACATCGAATTTTATCGTCGTAGGACGCATCTACTTTTAAGTTAGCATGAACACCGTAGGAAGATTTTTCTTATTTTTCAATCGACATGTGATTTTGAAATGATTGGCACTTGCACACCTATTTCAAGTGCTCTGATCAGAACTGACGCGCAGGAAGTCCTGCCCCCTCACATCTATCTCGTCACGGAAAATTACATAAGAATGAATAAGAGTTCATCTTGCTCATGCGTGTAAAGCTGAGAGCAGATATCAGTTATTAAAGTTTAGTTTAACGTAGAAGGCAATGGTGCAATCTGATTGGTCTGCTATATAAGGATATTGGACTTTATCCACCCTGCACACTCTGGATAATATTTAAACTAGTTATAAATGCAGAAATATACTATAAAAATATTGTTTTAGTTTGTGTTTCTTATGATGTGTAGTGTACTGTATATGAAAACAAAGTGTCTCAGGAACTCAGTGACGTTCTGTCTCAGGATCTCTGCCTCGCATTCGGAAATTATTGGGATATATTTACTGGGGATGTCATGGGGGAGAAAAAAACCCCTAACCGCACACACCTGCATTCGTTTGTCTAAAAAGGGCAGCGCAAGCTTTCAGGCCGCTCGCCGACGCAGCGTCTGCAGTGGTTCTGAGCAGAGACACTTGAGCGTTCCCACACTTCTCTCTTCCCTGTTCTGGATCGATCCTGACAATGAGGGCCAGTGTGTGTCCTTCAGATGTTTCAGAAAGGCCGTCTTACCTTTTCCCGCTGCGCTCAAAGAGGCTCCTGTTCTTCCGACAGAGAATGAGAGACGAGAGTGTGTCAAGTTCGAGTATCGCCGGTTTATTTTAGGACGTATAGGCAGAGACGGACGCAGAGGAGCGAAGATCCGCTGATACACAAACACACACAAACCCTTTGATACTGTATTGGTACACATTCCATGTATGCAGCGATGTAAAAAAGGATTCGCTGATTATTATAGTATTCTGATTTGCTTAAATTTAGTTTTTTTAGTTTGGTTAGCATGTCCACCTCTCAGCAAGAAGGACTTGGTTCGATTCCCGGGCTTGGGTGTTTGTGTGGAGTTTGCTTGTGTGCTGGCGCAGGTTTTCATCCGGGTACTCCGGTTCTCTCCAATAGTACCAAAAACATGCACAGTAGGCTAACTGGGTGGTGTAAGTGTGAATGGTTGTGTGTGTGTTGGCTCGGCAATGCACTGGCGAACTGTTCAGGTCATGCCCCGCCTTCACCCAGAGTCGGCTCTGATAGGCACCAGCTACCCCATGGCGCTAATTAGGATTAAACTGCTTAGAAAATGAATGAATGAACTTTATTATATAGTAACAGTAGGTTATGTCACTCACCTGGGATCCGAACCACCTCTATTGTGGTCTGCTCATCTCTCCAGTAGCCGTTTTAGTGCAGTCATGTCTGAGTTGCGCTAGCTCTGCAGCTTTCCCCTTGTTAGCTTCTTCGACCTGGGCATGTTCAGCTGGGTACAAGTGTTTTAAGTGTATAATTAAGTTTGTTGTTCTGAAAATTTTTGCGATGGTTCCTTGGCTTTGCATCTATTACGAACTCCAAGTTTCACCCACAACGGGAAAACTTCCATGCTAATAATATTAGCTTGTGACGTTATATGCATGTGATGGAATTACCCACTGTTCTTTTGGGATCAAAAACATGTAAGACTGACCGGCTTGACTCCGGTCATACGCTGGAAATCTGCCGATTTCGGTCTCTGGGCACTTTTTTGATGCATTTCTATTTTGGAGATGATCCAGATCAAATTCGGGATCCAAGAATATTTTTGGACTCTTTAACATTTGTCAGAGAGGATGATTTGTAACACTTTGGTTCATGTGTGTGATTGCTGGGCTTGGTGGAGGTTTGTGCTTTCTGAGTACTCTTGTTTGTTTTGCCTACTGTTTTAGGCTAATGTTCCGCAGTCTTCTCGAGCTCATCGCAACTGACCAATCAGAAGTGAGGCATAGACATCGTTAGAGCTTTTCTGAACAGAGGTACGATTGTGTAACCCCTTATCTATTAATTGATCGCCCGCTACCTCGGTGGCCTCTCGTAGACCCGTAGTGTGTGTTGATTTATTGTAGTATATCTGATTGAACTGATTATAAGATCTTGTGTAGGTGTGTCTGCTGTGTGTTTGTGTGACAGTTGTACTCTGTAAGGTTGCTTCCTCTTTGTAGTGCCTAATTAGGAATCTTTATGAAGCATACACACACACACGCTCTGAAAATGTTTCCTGTCTAAAAGAGTCACACAGTGTGTGTGTTAACACGCTCCATGAAGACGAACCATCTGATAACGGCGTGCTTGTTTAATACTCCTGCTGTGTTTGCCTCCGAAATCCAGGACACAAAGAGAGGAGTGTGCTGTATTGTCCCTTTCTTCTGGATCCCTCCCCTTCTCTCTGTCTCTCTCTCTCTCTCTCTCTCATCCCCCTCTCGTCCCGCTCCCCTCCTCCCTTTGTTTTGTTTTTTTTTCTTTTTCATTTGGTTCCACATATTTTCTGCGTAACCCGAGCCCGTTCTTTATCTCCTGATTGGATGGCTGTAATTCAAACCTTCTCTTGGTTGGTTTGTCTCCCCTCCTTACACACACGTGTGCACACACACAGGTCTAAGAGGTGCTAGACAGAAAATTGTGCTGATGAACACGCCTAACGCATGTTGAAGGAAGTCACGTTGGAGTATGGGAGCACTGCAGTGTTTACTGACTTCCATGGTAAAGTACAATGTTTTGTTCGGACGAGAAACTGCGCTTCATTGTGTCGAATTCCAAAATTCTGTTCAATGCACCAAGTTACATCCTGTATATTCCGCATCCTTTCATTTCTTTTTCTTTCTTAAGAAATTAAATGCATACTGTAAAGCACAATTTTACAAAAGTAAACCTGGCATTTCTATCTCTCTCGCCCTCTCTCTCTCTCTCTCTCTCTCTCTTTTTCTCTCTCGCTCACACCTGATTGGCTGTTGTCCCCTTTTTTCCATATTTTTATGAAACTTAATTCATGCCTAATATTTACTAATACATCATTGTCAAATGCTCCTTGTACACAAGCAGTGGGAACAAGTTGCCTGCGGAACATGTGCCCATTTGCACAGAGGGCAACCACCCTTCTGCCTCAGAAACTTGAGAAAGGACTTATTGACCCAGGTGGATGCAACTACACAATCATAAACCCTCCTACTTGACACCGATTGTGTTCTGATGGAAAGTGGACGGAATAAAATGACCTGGGACGATTTGGCGCCACCATGAAAAGTATCAAGTTGTTCAGGGACAGTTGCACCGGGGCAGGTACCGTACCTGAGTCCCAAAGATGATTGAATTTTTGACTGTCGTGGTCAAATTTCAAGGTCAAAGCAAGGTCAACTTTTGCAGATACAACACTTATAACTGTACATTGACCTAAACGAGACAGCAACCTTTAACCACGTGTGTCAAACTCAAGGTACCGTACCTGAGTCCCAAAGATGATTGAATTTTTGACTGTCGTGGTCAAATTTCAAGGTCAAAGCAAGGTCAACTTTTGCAGATACAACACTTATAACTGTACATGGACCTAAACGAGACAGCAACCTTTAACCACGTGTGTCAAACTCAAGCTATCTCATAAAATCTTCAAATGAGAGTTTTTTTTTGATAATTTGGTTACGTCAATGTGCTATAGAACATATTGTAAGATGAGTATGTGAGTAATTAATATGCTACATTAATAGCTTTAATTTACTAACGTGATAGGATTCTGGGTTTTGTGGGCTACTTACTAGTTTTCTTTCTTTTTTGGGGGTGGGGGGGGTGGGGTTTCCCTATTTTATTCCCCATTTTATTCCCCTGAATTTTAGTCTTATCCAATTCCCAACCATCAAGTATTACCTTCCCTGTCACATGACCACTAACCAGGAAGGGGCATAAGCATGCGCATGCCCCCTCCATGACATGTTATGCTGCCACCCGCCTCTTTTTGAACTATGCATTTGGGGGCGTAATTAACACACTTTGAGGGAATGCTCTATCGTACAATTGAGCTCATCGATGCCCATGAATGGCTGGTGATCGCTGACAGAGAAGTGAATGTATGCCATCACTCCCTCCCATGAGTTGCTGCGGCATCAACCTGGATTCTAACTCCTTGTCAATATGCCGCTCGGGAGCACTAGTGCCACTGGGGAGCACAAAAATTCTAAATTGAGTTAGCCATACCGTTTCAAAGAGGAGACTAAGTGTTTTAATGGTATGGCTAACTTAGTTTTGAATTTTTGGTCACTGTGACTCATTTTGCCAGACTGGGTCACATATAGATTAACACAAAAATATGCAGGATGCGGTTACTTCTAAATGTTGTACTAAAGCTCCCACTGCCTCCACGCAGCTAAATTGGCCGCCATTTTCTTTTTTTTTTTTCTTTTTTTTATGTTGTCTGAAATAATTTGTCATTTGTCACCCATTTGCTCCACGAACCCACTCAATCTGGTGGTGATTACATTTCTGCCTTGTAGCTAAATAAACACGTGGATTTTACAGTAGCACTTAGCAGGAACAAATCTTTATCATGCTAAGTCACCTTGACAGTGTTTACAGATGTGCTATGGCTGTTGTAATAAGTCACGCTGTGACGTTTTGTTTCTCACAGCCTGCATGTTAGCACGCAGCACACACAGAAAATAGACTGGACAATAATAATCCCGCTCCTGCAGCCTCACTTGTGAGTAAATGATTCCTACCGCTGTTACAACGGTTAGAACCCTAATTAGGAGGATTGTGTAAATCCAATTCTATGCAATAGTGCTGTCACTCTGAAATTAGCTGTAGGAGGGGCATACTGTATGTCAAACACTAGCATCTCTGAGGTCATGTATGCAGAAGTAGACGAATAGCACTCTGCTGCAAGTGTGTGTTATGCTAGCTTTTGTTGCAGTGGCCACTTGACTTCATGCGACCCGGAGCACTCCGGTTCATACTCGCTACAAATGACAGTGTTGCTGGATAAAACCTGACGTAATGTAATGTTGCATGTATGCGGGAGACAGTTCCTGATGAGGTCACTGTAATAAAGTGGACGAAAATGCCTGATCTTGTTTTATAAAGGCGTCCAAATGTTTAAACGGTCACTGCAGGAGGCCAAATCGATGATGAGATGGTTATGTAAATAATTCTGTGTAACACACCGACTGGGTGAATGCACCAGACTAAACACTGTGTATATGGAAGCAGCCTTAAAGACATAAGCAGCTTTTTGGATGTTTAGAGATTTCGAAACGGGAAATGTTTTTGCTTTGCAATTTGGATCCCGGACTGATACTCTGCAATTGTTTTATTGGTTCAGTCCCCAGCAAGATGTCTCGTGCAGGAAAGTCGTTTCCGTGCACTTTAGACAACTCGGGGCAAGACGCAGAGATACGGCTTGGGCTCTCTCGCACAAACAGAAACATCTGGAAGCACTCAGACGGTGGGTACACACAGAGTGAGCGAGAGAGAGAGAGAGAGGTGTAAACGTGTCTAGAGAGTAAAACAGGATCAGATGTGCTGCAGCACTCGCAGTTGTGCCAAAGGGACGAAAGGTTACGAGTTCGATCATGTTTGCTCAACAATTGTTGTCGCTCTTAGAGGTCTTGTTCTCACGATCATACTTTTTTTTTTTTTTTCCCCCTCAGTGGTCCAAGAGACTTGTTTTATTCGTCATATAGAGTGCCTTGCAAAAGTATTTACCCCTCTTGACTTTTTACCTATTTTGTTACATTACAACCTGTAATTTAAATGTTTTTTTTTTAAAGCTGAATTTTAAGTGATGGACCCGCACAAAATAACAGTGAAATGAGAAAAATATAAATCTGAAAATTGGCATGTGTGTATGTATTTACCCCCTTTGCTATGAAGCCCCTCAAAAGTTCTGGTGCAACCAATTACCTTCAGACATTACATAATTAGCAAAATGAAATCCACCTGTGTGCAATCTCAGTGTCACATGATCTGTCAGTATAAACACCTTTTCTGAAAGGCCCCAGAGGCTGAAACACCACTAAGCAAGAGGCGTCACACCATGAAGACCAAGGAGCTCTCCAAACAAGTCAGGGACAAAGTTGTTGAGAAATGAAGTCAGGGTTGGGTTATAAAAAAAAAATCCAAATCTTTGATGACCCCCGGAGCACCATCAAATTCATCATCTTCAAATGGAAACAATGGTACCACAACAAACCTGCCAAGAGGAGCCACCCACCAAAATTCTCAGACCGGGCAAGGAGGGCCTTAATCAGAGAGCCGAATACTTTTCTTTTCTACTTTAGTTTCTGGGTCAGGGTTCAACATGCAGTCCAGTGGGTTCAGTTCAGTACGTTAGATTGCAGAGTCACCACATTATCACCTCGCGCTAATCCACTTAATACTGCAGCGCTTTTGAATTCAGGAATCTGGAAATTTTATTTAATTTTTTCTCCACACACTAACGTTATCCGTGCGAATCCACGCTATCCGTCATGGGAAAGTCTTTCAGCTTTGATGTTTATCAAACCCAAGAAAGAAAAGAAGCTCTTGGGAAGGAACGAGAGTTTATAGCTGCTGTGACGTTTGTACACATTCCGTGGTAACCGTGACGCCGCTTCATCGTGCAATTCTACTGTTGATTATTTACACATTCGGTTTTAGCGCATGCTATCGAATCAGATTTATTACCAAGGCAGCATCCTGTTTTAGTCCATGGGGGTTTATCATGGCGGCTGGTTTATCCCAGCTACAAAGCTAGCGATCATGTCAGTGATCTACCAAAGAAATTAAGAGACATACCTGGCTAGTTTGCAAATGTACCTAATTTAGGATGCGTCTTTTGCTTAACATCAAGAAACTAGCTAGATAGCTAGGTCATATTCTCTGAGGAGGTCAACTTTACTAGCTAATTTGTTTATAGACACTGTGAAGACGATTACAAAATGGAACATATCGTGGTGCTAGGACTTATTCGCGAGCCATCGCAGCAAAACCAGATGCTACTCGCTTGAGTGATTTTCCCCATAATGGCCAGTTATTATGATTAGCCCTCAAGTTGCGAAAAATCTGGATAGCTGTGCTGTACGGTAGCTGTGTTTACTGTAGAATTAGTCGTAGCCGTAAATGTTTCAATCAGTATTTATTAAATGAAGTGTCTTTAATGTAAAGGATGTGTTTGTAAACAATGAGGTCTTGTTTCTACCATATGATTTATTTTACTTGCTGTGATTGGCTGATCCCTGTTTACAAGCTAAATTATTGGTCATTACATGAAAAAGCCCTGATACTTAAGTGGGTCACACTTGTTAACCAAGCTCTAATCATGAAGAAACGTGCGTGTTACCAATTTCTCATGTATAAACACATTTTAGGGAAGGTTTAGGTTTTTAGGAAAGGATGCACGTGTATACATTGCAGGCCAAACCGGCGTCGCTTAGCGTCTTTTAGCTATGAAAGCGACATTTACACACCAGAACTTTCTAGATTATTCATCTTGATAGATAGCGCTTCCTGTCTATAGTGATAGTGCTTCACTAATCCATTATAATAAACGGAGGCCACAGATTCAGGTTCAGTCATGGTAATCGTGCAACACCAGGTTGCTAGGCTACCCGAGCTGATTTGATTACAAACACAAAATTGGTGTATAGAACGATCACCCCGTGTTTAGTCACATGAGAATGACATGAAGTAGTTTCACAGAAATCAGTGTGAACTTCTCCTGTGAGAGTTTTGCTTCTGCCATGAGGTTACGTTCTTCGAGGTTATAAGGTGAAGGAGCCTGGATAATGGGTGTAGATTTTGATGATTTTTTTTTTCCCCCAACATGGACAAACTCCTTCATGTTTGTAGAACTCTGTGTGTGTGTGTGTGAGAGAGAGAGAGAGAGAGCGCTGCTTTCTCGGAAACGATTTCCCGGTTGTGCAGGTCAGAATCTTTTTGCAAAAAACAAAACTTGATGTAATTTTTTTTCCCCGTGAGTTCCTCGAGAGAGTCTTCCTGCAACGCCTGTGTTCTGATTTCTCCCCCTCGTAGACAGCTGTGACTTCTCAGGTCATGCCAAAGGTGTGTGTGTGTGTGTGTGTGTGTGTGTGTGTGTGTGTGTGTGTGTGTGTGTGTGTGTGTGTGTGTGTGTG
>JAOUQZ010000022.1:16062822-16078990 GCA_028564935.1 Neosilurus hyrtlii
CCACACACACACACACACACACACACACACACACACACACACACACACACACACACACTACTGCACTCTCGCACATTATTACTGAAAGCACAAACACGCCAGCCTGGTCCGATTCAGAGAGAGGAGCGCCAATACATATAAACACACACACACACACACACACACACACACACACACTATATTACATATTTATAAATCCGTATTCAGTCTTGTGTTTCATCGATTAAAATATTTTCCAGTAATAAAAATTCATTTTAAAAAGTTTTAATTTTCTCTCGTGACTCACGTGAATTTCTCACCAGAATCGCCGTTAAAATACGCCATCAGTTTAATCCTAACTAGGGTCGCAGGAAGGCTGGAGCCTATCTCAGTCGATTCTGGGTGAAGGCAGGGTACATCCTGAACACCTCACCAGACCATCACAGGCCCCTCCGTCGCAGTGAAAGCCTGAATTGCATCCTGTTCACTATCCACGCTCACTTCATAGGGTTTAAATTAATAGTGCACTTCATTCTCATTACAGAGAAACATCAACAAACAAACAAACAAACACGTGTTCATAAATTATTTTTGTTTTGAAGCCATATTTCTTCCTTAAGCAACAAAATTATTTCAGTAAAAAATTCAGTGTTATTACTATAAGATGTAGGTTTAGCAGCTAAAGTAGAGAACGACGTCTTAAACATTCTTCAGATTCAAAAAATAAATATTATAAACATTAATATATTTTATTCTAATTAATGTACAAAAATTCTGACAAATGATATTTAATCACGTTGTATCATATAAAACTGTATTAAATCAATTCTTAATCAAATCATATCACACACACACACACACACACACACACACACACACACACACACACACACACACACACACACTGTCCTGGCGCTGAATGGATGGGCGGAGTGTTTGTATATAATCTGTGATATACTGTTCCTCTCCTGCTACCAGGGATGCCACAGCAGGTCTCTGGATTTTTTAATTTATTTATTTGATTATTTATTTATTTTCCTCTCCAATTTGTCTTTGAACTCTTCCTCGCCGTGTAAAATATCTCTCTTCATCTCTCCCCGACGTCACGCCATCTCCTGCTGAAGCCTGGACCACTTTTAATCCAATCCAATCTCACACCCTTGGAACCCTGGACACTCGTCATCACACGTGACACTCCCAACTTCCTGCCTTGGAAAAACCACAATCCTGCTCGTGCACGGCACGGGATCAAGTCATGTGTCATGAGAAATCAGATCAGAGGGCAACGGTCAAGTGATGACCTCACCACCTCCTGGAAACACTGCATTGTTGTTGTTTTTTTTCTCTCTGAGATGTGAAGGTGTTTCTGGAACTTTCTGACCAAAGGGCTTTAAACTTCACCCTGCCAGCCATCAGTCAGGCTAATCTGGGTCTTTAGTTTGGTATCCGGAGCTACGAGGCTATTGTAGCTAACGCGTAACAGACATTAAGAATCTTTTCTGTAATTTGTATCGGAAAATTTTCCTACAAGTTCTGCCTTCAGACTTAAATTTAAAAGGGCAGAAAGACAACAAAGGGATTTTTCAGGACCGCACCTTCACATAACGTAGTGTGTTGCGCTAACTAGCAATGAAGTGTTTAGTTATTGTGCTACTGTGGTAAGAGCTAATTAGTGTAACAGCACCAGGATACAAAGCTAGATAAACAGATTTAATAATCAGCAGGAACATTCTTACAGGTTCAATATCGAAATTACGCGCTTCAGTGTTCACACCGTCAAGCTAAATCTGTTACCTGCGGAAGTGTGAACTACACGCAGGTTAGTTTAATAACCTGCACACCCACAAAACCGACTTACACAGAGCTTGATTTTTATATTCCATTCAGAACACCAACGCTATTATAATAGTTGAACTATTTCAACTTAGAAAACGCATACTTCAGTCCAGAAAACTCAGATCCATTTTCAATCAAATTGTTTTCATTAGCTGGTTTTTGCAGACAGGCTAAAGAGGAAGGTTTTGAGTGAAGGTCTTTAAGCATTCAGTGTGACAAGAATAAACCATGTGAAAGTACGAGAAAGAAATCACCAACGAATATCACTCAGTTGAACCATGTAAAAATTGGACACGGTGCAAATTTTTGATTAAAATAATCACTTGGCGATTGAGCTGAAAGGTGCCGATGAGTAGAAGGTTATTGTTTCATAAAAAAATTGAAAAAATAAAACTGCATCATCTCCTGATAAGTCGGTAAAAGCACTGGGAATTTCACTGCTCGAACTAGAGGGGAACTCGTAGAGTGTAAGGTGCCTCCTTATGAATGGATTATTGTAACTTGGCAGAGTTGTAATGAAATGTCTCCCCCTAGTGGCCCTCTAATGAATATTTTGCCCAATATTAACAAAAGAAATTTTCAGGAATATTTTTCAACATGATCCAGTGCACGGATCACCCCCAAAATTTCATGGATTGTTACTTGTACCACGCTCTACTCTAGAATAAAGTGTCCAGATACGTGCATAACGTTAAGTTTTATTGCAAACAAAGAAACAAACTAACAAAAAACAAACAGGAGAAAATCTTGGTGGAAGTAAAGACAAACTCCGCCCACATGTCAGTGAGAGTGAAATGATGTTGCTCCTAATTGCACGCGTTCCTTTTGTGCGTAAATGTAACGTTCAAAGTACGCAGCACGGTTTTGCACATGAATGTTGATATTTGATGTGAAAGTATTAAATTAGCACAAAAAATACATTCCGATGAAAACCGCGCTGTGTGAAGTGGAAAGACGCTGAGATTGACGGTTAGCTACGATGGCCTCCTCATTAATATCACCGTCTGATTAACTTCATTAGCGGTGAGTTTCATCTTTGACCAGATTGTTCCTTTAGCACTTTATCGAACAGACGGAAACTTCTTTCTCTCCATCATGTGACTTTATATTTCTATATTTCCGACTGCATTTTTCCTTAATTGTAACGTTTGGGTGAAACGCAGCAGCAGGACAGGGTACGTTAAGATAAAAAGCAATATTTCCTTACCAGTCAGCGTTCCACTGATGTAGAGGCCTACTGTGTGTAAAAGTCGGATTATTGCTAACGAAAGAGATGCCTTCACTATTCTGTAGCCACTTCGGTTTCCTCTTCAGTCGCTTGCTATTGTAAACGCTTCTCAGTGACCCCGCCCCTCTCGGGGAAATGTGCTCTCTGTTTTAAACCCTGTGACACGTTTAGAAACATATCGTTTAGTGCATATTATACAGATTTACTTCCTTTTTTATGTAGAATTCAGATCTTTTACGGATATAAGCCAATAGCGGTGCTTAACCTAGCCCCGCCCCTAAAAAAGGAAACTTTATCAAGTGTTTAAATGAGAAAATAAACTATAAAACGCAAACTTTTCATCGTCGTTCAAGCTAAGTTCGTTCTTCTTCTAGCCTACTACCGTGTTTTTTATGTACACTGTATTGTCGCCCATTGGGGGAGTGGCTCTCGGTCATGTGACTCAGTTTGTCCAATCCTGCCAGGTGGGCCGGACTTATCTCAGGACGAAACATGGACGCAGTGGGCGCAGTAAAATCAGGGTCTCCCAGTGGCCGTGTTCTGTGTTTCTTGAGTGTGTGTGGAAGGATGCGTGGTGTGTGTGTGTGTGTGTGTGCGCGTGTGTGTGTGGGGGGGGGGGGTTTGCGTGTTCGTCTCGAAAAGTGCTTCCTAACTTCGTTTCTGTTCGGATGAAGTCGAGTAGCCTCCTAAATCTGTGCACACGACCCTTATTTTAGTCCGTAGTGTTTGTACAGAAACTTTACGACGACACGCATGCAGACCTGTTGCCATAGAAACACTGTATAATCCTATTTGTACTTTAATCCTTGTATTAATTTATTTACTTATTATTTATTTACCTTTTTAATGGATTTATTTATTGTTGATTTCCTTTTTGTACGGTTTGGGTTCTGTTCAGTGGTCAGTCATGCTCCCTTCATTTTGTGAATATGTTGTATTGTATGTATAGACATGATGTGTGCAAGCAGACGACAAACACACAATAAATTCTGCAAACTTTTATTCCTTTCGCTGTTTTATTCCTTTCGCTGTCTCATCGCACACTCGTACATCAGCGACGTGGAGGAGTGTTTATCTACAGCACCTGCTCACCGACACGCCTTTATTTTCCATCAGCTTCCTTCCAGGAGCTTTCAGAGATTTATGATCTTGGAAAAGTTTTCTGAAGCTGTTTGTTTTTCCCCAACGGCTTGGAAGTAACATTATATGCTAGGCCATTAGCACCTTTTTCCCCAAACTCTCCATCCCCTAAATCACAGGTGTCAGTCTCAAGGCCTCTGCGCCAAATCTGACCCATCGACACGTTTTCTGTGGTCGGCGAGAGCTTTCAAATAATATAACGATCGTACATTCTTTACATCAACCATTACCATGAAACGTATTTCATCATCCATCCACCAGACGGTGGAAAGGAAAGTGAATAAAGGAAAAGAGGACACATACCTAGACAAATCATTTTGCCATGCGGCGTTCACGGTTGCTCGTTTTTGACTAGACGTTCAGTGATTATTTGGAACTTTACATTTAGTGGTGCGACCCTCAGTGAAATGAGTTTGACACCCCTGCCCTAATTTATCCCTTAACTTCACATCCCTTAACTCCTCTCCCTAGCTTTAAATTCTCTACCCTTTTGGCTCCTACCTGCTGATCCTCTAAATTTTCAGACCCTAATTTTTTCCCCTTTACTGCTCAGTCCCTGTTTGGCCTCTTTATCAGAGCTTTTAATGTTCAGTTTAAAGCTTTTTAACCGCTTTTGCTTGGTCCTTAACTGCATATTATTATCTGCTTGTCTGCTTCAGGAAGTTGCTGTTACTTGCGTCTCTGTAGACAGTCCTGTTTTGTAAACCCTCCTGATCTGCCCCTGGATCCTTCCACTAAGTAATCAGAAGATACCTAATGTCACCTTTTACACTATCTATATTTAATGCTTTCTGTTCTAATCCTGACATGATGCACCCTTTCAAAACTTCCCCTTTCATCCTTAGCCGTTAAGTCTCTAGGTACTTGCTCTCCAGTTCTCAGTTCCAGCTGATTAACCTTCATGATTATCATCTGGAGATCATTATAAGTCATTAAGGTAATGAAGAAACGGTTTCTCGGAGCCTGTACAGGACACAACTGCAACTCTGACTTCAGCCACCAGAGGGAGCGTGACTGAACTCCTCCGGAAGCCTAGAGGGCTGTGGGCCTTTTATTACTTTCCAGTCCAGTATCAAAGTTTTTGTTCTCTTTTTTTCTGTTTTTAAAGGAGATCTAATTGGAACCTTAAAAAACTTTTATTACACTTAAAAAGATGGTTTTTCATAAATTTGTAAAGGTTCCAGTTTTACAAAGGATGGTTTCACTTAGAACCCTTACTTGTAGGATCTTGTTTCCTTCTCTTAAAAGTACAAATAAAGTTTTCTGGATTTTTTTTTTTTTTTGTAATTGTGAAGAATTAATGTCTCTGTGTAAATATTTCCTTCCTTTATATAAATATTTATATATATAATATTTTGCTTTATGTGAATAATTTCACCTGACAGTATTTTTTCTCTTAACTGAAGACGGAGACATAAAGGTCAAGACATTTACCTAAATCCAGTTGCCCAAAATCGTGTAAATATGGAGAGTACGTCCAAAAATCGAGTCTGTTCTTGTTAAATAAACTTCCAACTTGCAAATCAAAAGGAGTGTCAAGTTTTTGCCCCTGACATGGAGTGGAATTGGATTCCAACAAAAAACCTTTTGAAATCTTTTTAGGCTGAAAAGTTTCCAGAGATTGAAATTCTATTACAGACTCCTAGCAAATTTGTTGTGCCACAACCCGAACCCTAACTTAATTCATGTTTAGAATCTTAAATCCAATTTCCATTTGTATAAATGATTGTGTTCTTTGATAACTCCATTAATGTTATTTAGGCTATTTTCTTCTAACAGCCAGCAATCAAAAACAGACCCTTCAATCCTGTAGTGTGCCATAAAATCAACAACGAAGACGAGGAAGAAGTGAAGGTAAGCCTTTAAGATGTTTGGCCTCCATGATTTATATTTTACCTTAATATTAAATGTAATGATGAGCTACTTCTATTCCGTTTTATTTAATCCGGGGATAGAACACAGAGCAAAGCACCTGTTTAATCTCTATACACTCCAATATTTCTTTAAAATAATCAGAAATAAATGGATTGGATTTTAAAAGTGTATTTTCACCTGTGAGATCTACGGTGTGAAATGAGCACCTTTTTAGCTTCTTGTATGTCATAAATTATTTGTATTTCGTGAAGTTTTAGTGAAGCTTGATCCTGTGTGAGAGTGTTGAATATTCAAACCTCTCAGAGGCAGCCTGGGGGCAAACACAGCTTCTCCAGATTAACACAGAAATCAATGAGTCTAGGTTCTGATGGGTGAATCAATAATCCTCTTAAATCTTAAACTAGATAAACCTATTAATGTGCACAACATCTTTAAAACAAATGTTTCCTGTTTACAGAGGACTGAATATTAGGATCATACAATAAATGATCTGTGATTAGGGTACTAAACCCTGTACTGGAGTGAAATGGGTTTAAAAAACTCTTAAAAATCATAAATGTGTAGTGTTATATAAAAGTGCATGAATCTTTACTCTAAAATATCATTATGGTCAGATTATGTACCATTTAAAAGGTTTATATTTTCACATCATCACATAAAAGATGCTAAAAAGATCATTAGTGTTGTCTTCTTCTGCATAGAAACCTTGTGGCACATTTTGATGAAATTGGTACATGCTTTGTGATTATGCAGTCAGAAACCTCTCCAAGCCCATAAACAATGTTAAATAATTTAAAAAGAAATGACGTCACGAGGTGATGGCACGTTCCTCGAAGGGAGCTTGTGCCACCGACTCAGTGTACGAGTTTATAAATCGGTATTATCCGTGCTGAGAGCTTTAGTTTGCGCTACGTGCGGAGGGTGGAATTCATGTATTGGTGCTGGACTACAAGGACACAGAGACCGGAAAATCAGGACACAATGTCTCAGTTGAAAAACAAGTGTTGATGCTCTGCATCCCTCCAGCGCGCCTCTAATTTGTCCAGCAGTCTGCAGAGCGGAGCGGCTCAGTGCGCGCGCTGTGCCGCATGTGGTGGGATTCCCAGGATCCTCTCTCCATCCACACTCCCTAAACACCCTGTCCAGGGTTGCCAGTTTTCTGACTTGTAGCTGGGAATCTCTTTTTTTTTCCCTGCAGGTGGTCATCAGATGGTTTGGTCGCTATTTAAAAAAAAAAAAAAAAATTTAATTAAAAAAAGAGTAACTCTCTGAATAACAGGTTTACAACCCTGATCCTGCAAGAGAAAACCCTGACCTGCGATCAGTTTTTAATTAACCAGCTAATTAGCATCCTTTTATGATTTAAGTGGGCGTGTTTAAAGCAGAAAAACACTGCAGGACAAAGGATACTTCAAGACCGGAGTGGTGATCTGTGCTCAAAAGTAAAATTAAGATTTCACTGAAATTTTAAGAGTGTTTGTAAATAGGGATCTTGGAACAATGGTTTCCTTGTCTGCTGATGTGACAGACAGAAAACCTGTAGATCATCTACATCTTCTTTATTACTGTGATTATTTGACCAGCATTATTCGTGTGTACGTTGTGCAAACTAGATCGAAAATATGAAGACTTTGATAAAAATCTGGCAACCTTTCCATGGTGATGATACACCTCTGCAGGTTTTTCGGGTACCTGGACACATAAAAGCATAAAGAGTCCATTAAAAGCTTTTTAGGAGAAGGCCGAAGTGGGAGGTCTTTTGTGCACAGCAATTAGACCAAAACGAACAAAAGGTAATTTAGGAATATAAAGTACTCCTGCAGAACAAGTGCAAGCTTTTAACAGGAGAACATTTCTTGGTGCGTGATGGTTGTGAAGAGTGAGCAGAGCTGCACCTTCTGGTGCTTTAAAGTTAGAATCTCACCTCAAAACTCACCATGGGGTCACACTGAAGAGGAGCTACAGGGAAAAAGGGAAACAGTGTGTCAAAGCACTCAATTAATGTCACTGCACTCTCCCACCCCTTCATTCTTTCTTTCAATCTGTTCTAATCTCATCCCCTCTTTAAATCCTTTGTGACACTGCAGATTACACGGATTAGTCCGTACTGAGCAAAGATTAAATCATCTGGGACCTCGATGTTTTTTTTCTTCAGTCATGAAAGTCTGTGGTTCCAGAAGTTAAAATGAGTCTCTTCCTTTTTTTTTTGTTTTTGTTCCCTTAATCAGCTCTCGCAGGTTTTCGGCTTACACCGACTGTGGGATGCAATGCGTCACGTGACTCATGCGGGAAGACATGTCATTTATAATATTCTCCATTGAACCGTCTGTTAAAAAAGATTCGAGATCCAAGTGTTGCCATTCCCAGGCCAGCCCCCGGTCTGCAGCGGTCACCACCGCCGCTGAGGCTTTGACATTTCTCTTAATTGATTGTGTGAAGGTGGCGGTCACGGTGGCGCCGCCTGCGCTCCTCCACCAGCGCGCGCCTCCCGTTCCACCTGTTCAGACGCACGGAATTTAGAAATTAATTCCATCTAAATAAATAATAGAAATGAGCTAACTGTGGTTACACAGGTGGAAACTGCTGTGTAAAGTGAAATGTCGCCTTTCTTGATTTTCTTTCTTTCTTTCTTTCTTTCTTTTTTAAATTTTTTATTTGTATTTTTTTTTTGATGTACCGAGTGTGTTAAGGTGACCGGATGTGTTTCGATTCTGCTGCTTTTACACCAGTTGGTGCAGTATGCTGAAAATCATGGCTCTTTGTATTTATGTTAAATATGGAAGTAAAACACTCCGTGAGCGACTTCTCTAACAGTGTGTCTAAGTTTTATTCACTTTCTAACCCTCTGGCACATTCATTTGTATTTTGTACTTTATTAATGTGCTTTCAGGCGACAAAACATATTTGTGTTATAGTGTAAATTTCCTTAATAAATAACAAACTATATGCATGTATTATGTCAATTTTATTATGGGAAAATGTCTCCAGTATGAAATCTGATGGGTGAATGTTCATGTGCGGAAGTTCTAGCTTTGCATATCATTTTATTTTCACTCAAACAACTCGAAGTGGTATTTTAGGAGAAAATAGGCGGCTAAAGCTACATGGTCTTGTCGTTGCACCTTTATGTAGGTTTATAATTCACCAGGAAAGGCTGATCAAGTGCATGGGACTTTAAAGAACCCCTTTTAGATTAAAGCTTTAAAGGTGAGCTATAGTTTAGACCCCTGAGGCCAAAACTGTCCAACTTTACCACGGCCACAAATTTGTCATCACCATTATGGGTTTGAATTTTCCAAAACTGTAGTGTAATTTTAAGGCTACAACATTTGCAAATATGTAAGCTTCTGTAGAGTGAAGATACATACACACAAAAATACATTTTACAGTATTTGTCAGCATGTAGCTATAGCTACGCATATATATCATTATTATATTATATTAAGATATTTCAGAAATCTTATTATTGTTTGCATTTATAGTTTAAAGCATTAATTTAAGAAACATATAATAGTTTATACGAACTGTACTGTTACTTTTTAGTGTCTGAAAATTCTATTTAAAAAGGATTTGTCTTTATTTCAAAACCAGATCAGAAGGATTAGGCTATAACCCTCACCGTATATTTATAATCACACATTTTAATGAAAACTGGTTATTTACATGTATGTTCTTGTTTTATGAGTGAATAATTATCCTCAGTTAAACTGCGCACCTGGTGGAGCAAACATGCTCGAATGCATTTGAAAAAAAACGCGCATTTACCCGAGTCTCAGTGTGAGAAGCCTCATTTATCTAACAAGTTACAGGTTTTGAACTGTTGAACGATTTGTTTTTGCCATACACAGACCCCTGGCTGCGCGGCGCTCCGACACCACAAGGAATCTCCACGCTTTTTTTCATAACGAGCTGATCCCAAAACGTGAAGCACATTTATCACTACCTTTTTATACGAGTCTCGCTTCAGATGCGCTCTTTAGCATACAGGCTGCTGCGGGCTGCGGTGTTTATTCAGCTCTTTGACTCTCCAAAACGCGCAAGTGGTGAGATTCCCACGGACCGAGCCTCGCGCTACAGCTTGCTCGACAACCATTACACTTTCAGCACAGCCTCCTGTTCTCTAACAAAACCCCCCTCCCTCCATCTTTGTTTGAATAGGGTTTGTTGATAGACTCCAACCAGCCAGCATCTCAGGTACCAGCGTAATTTGTTGGCCCTCTTTGGCCACCACTGAGAGCCACGCTGCTGCTACCAGCCCCCCTCTATAATAAAACCATACGCGCCATGTCCTCCAAACACTGCCTTATTTAGTCCTCCTTGTCGCTTAATGACCTCTCGAATAAAATGAAGTGAAATGAAGTGAGATTAGTCGGTGCTAGAACTCCAGCGGATAAAAGCCCCGCGTCCTGGAAGTGCCATAGAGCAGAAACTCCCAGTGTTGACTTGACGCTCTGCTGAATGAAGTGTCAGTGCGTTTACTTAAAAAGTTAACTCTGCACGTGCTCATTTAACTTACAGGTGTCAGTGCACCACTGCTGATGTTGTGTGTGTGCGTGTGTGTGTGTGTGTGTGTGTGTGTGTGTGTGTGTGTGTGTGTGTGTGTGTGTGTGTGTGTGTGTGTCTCGCGGGGAACCCGCGACCAATACATTTTTTATATCGTGGACTTTATGCGCACTTTGCGCAGGTGAACTTGAGGCTGGACAACATACTCATACATACCGATTTTCTCGGAATATTGCAGATATTTATTTTTTATTTTTTTGTTTGTTTTGTTATACTGTACTGATCCCGCAATTATTACATCTGCATTTAACCCATCCAAAGTGAGCACACACACGTCAACAGTGAGCACACACACACTCTGGGGCGCACGGAGAGCAGTTGGGGGTTCGGTGCCTTACTCAAGGGCACTTCAGCCATGAAGGTGGAGGAAGGGAAGGTGCAGCTCACTCCGCACCACCACACATTTTCCCTGCTGGTTCCGGAATCGACCCAACTACCTTTCGGTCCCAAAGCCGCTCTATATCGCCGTTATTTTACTCCTCTGGCTTCATTTTTTTACTTTCCAAAGCTCTAACGGAAAACGCATAGGCCGTCACAGAATACAAGAATACAAGAAAACAAGTAGCATTTCTCTGCTTCGGTCTTTAATAGGCCATCTGATCAAATAATAAAGTAATGCAGGAGGGAAACACATTTTGTCTTTGTTTTCTTGGCACGGCTTTAAACAAACTTACACATAAGGCCACGTCGATATGTACAGTAGTGTGCAGTGAAGATTATACATCGTCAGTTTTGTGTAAAAAAGAAGTAACAATTATTTCTCTATAAGTTTTATTTCTCTATAATTTTTGGTGAAAATGTATTCAATAACGCTATTGTAGACAACGAGAACCAAAAAAAATAATTCCGACCAGAATATTGAGATAAAAGTACGGCTAATAAACAAAAACACTGAAAATACCTATTTTTCTGAAATTTGAAAGGTGTAGTATTTTTTTCAAAATGTTGCGTAGCACGAATGAACTTCAGACCGTATGGAAAGGTTTAGTGAGTGAAGAAATAAAAAATAGGTGAACTCTGTGCCTGAAAGGTTAAATGCTGTAATCAAAGTAAAAGGTGTTCGCACTAAATACTGACTTTTTATTTCTAGATATTCTTGTTTGTTTATTTATTCTCATCAATATGATTCAATATTTCATTAAATAAATACTTGAATAGAACTTGGTTTCTGATGTATCTTCATTTTGATACGGTGTATAAATGCACTTTATTTTTAATTTCTTCACTCACTAAACCCAATAAACTAAAAGTTCATTCATGCCGTGCAAAAGTAAAAAAAAAATCACATTTGCGACACCTTTCAATTTTTCTTAAAAATTGTTATTTTCAGTGTTTTTGTTGATTTTTGTTTATTAGTATAAACGACTATAACAAGAATTAGAATAAAATATATGATCATTATCGTTATTATTGTTGTTGTTGTTATTTTATAGCCTTATTAGATGATAAGGTGCTGATGTGCCCAAAGCGCGCGCGCCCTTAGTCATGTAAAAGTCACAGAAGTTATTCAGGATGACTTTAATCAGGAAATCGCGCGTCTTTAAAAACCCTCCCTGATTGATGGCCCCTTGTTCCTCCCATCTCGACATCACTCTCTCCCTCCTTTCTTACGCCTACGTTTTGTGCCGTATTGTATTGCATTGTGCTGCAGTGTGCAGCGGCGCTCGTGCTCTATCCAGAGCCGCACGTCCCCTCGGTAATGAAGTGCGCGAGCTCTTGAATACTACCTGCTTTTTAAGAGAAGCCTTAAAAAGGGTCGCAGAGGTCAACCTGCCTGGGTGACCTTTCAAAAGCAGCGCTCGCTCCGGCGCATTGTCCAGTTCCCGTGGATGCAAAAAGCGCACGTGGACAAACGTAAACAGCACTCAATTGCTAATAAGAGCAAACAAAACAAAACAAAACTAAACAAAACAAAACAGAGTCCTCCAACACCTGAGTGGCTCTTAATCATTGTTTACAAGCCCCTGGGTTTTTTTCTTTCCAGCCGCTCATAAAGCTTTTATATTTAACTGAAAGATTGTTATGAGGCAACAGACTGGAGCTGTTTACAAATGAGAAATCAATAAATGCTTTTAATGACGACAAAAGAAGTCATTAAAAATATAGTAATTACAGTCCTATTAAATGAATTGTCCAATATTAGAATAACCCAATAAAATAAAAAAATAATAAAAAAAAATAGAATAACACTCACATGTGTAGAACTGCGTTTAGTTCAGAAAAGTAGATTCATGTTTGTAGTTTGTATGAATAAAAATGAACATTTATTTTATTAAATTAACGTAGTAAATTATTTGCTCAGCTTAAAGTCAGCCCCATATAAGCAACAATATTGCTGTAAATAAAGAAAGAAAGAAAGTAAATTTAAAAACTCTAATGTCTAATCTCTATAAACATAATTTTAGTCTTTTCCCAACAATTACTTTACCTCCAAATTATTATTATTATTATTATTACTTTTGTTAGTGATGTTGTTGTTAGTGATGGTGTTGTTCTTGGTGAAGGTGGTGTTGTTAGTGATGGTGTTGTTGTTAGTGTTGTTAGTGTTGTTAGTGATGGTGTTGTTGTTAGTGTTGTTAGTGTTGTTAGTGTTGTTGGTGTTGGTGGTGGTGTTGGTGATGGTGTTGTTGTGGGTGGTGTTGGTGGTGGTGTTGTTGTGGGTGGTGTTGGTGATGGTGTTATTGTGGGTGGTGTTGGTGATGGTGTTGGTTTTGTTGTACCTGAATAAATAATGAAAACAAAAGGCAACCAGTCAAATTTGTCTCCTAATTAATTAACTGAAAATAATAATCGTGTTTTTGAGGATCAAGCGTCTGAGGGCGTAAACAATGTGGGCGTGGCTTATCATTAGGTGCGCTGCTTCTGTCCCTGCTCGTCGGTGATTGGTTGGCGCTGCCCGTTAATGGCACGCGACTGTAGATGTCTTTATAAAAGGTCTTCGCGTGCCGGCTTTTCAGAAACCACTAAAAGAGCATGGAGACCGTGCTGGACCCGTTTTCTGCCCTGGACTCTTTCTCCTCCGCGTATTTCGACGACGATGATTTCTTCACTGAGCGATGCTCGCGCGACAACGTGGACGCCGACGATTTCTTGGACGACGACGTTGACTTCCTCGCGAGCCAAATTCAAGAGTATTACGAGGACTGCCGGGCGCGCGATGAAGACTACGACTGTGACGTGGGTCGCTTCTCTTCTTCCTCCTCCTCCTCCTCTTCCTCGTCGTACGGTGCGCCCGGGTTCTCCCCGCGGCGCGGTGACGGCGCGCTGCAGCTGAAGCGGCGCAGGAGAGCGCGCTCTGAGCACGAGATGCAGCAGCTGCGCCAAGCTGCCAACGTGCGCGAACGCAGACGCATGCAGTCCATCAACGACGCGTTTGAAGGTCTGCGCTCGCACATCCCCACCCTGCCTTACGAAAAACGCCTGTCCAAAGTAGACACTCTGCGCCTCGCCATCGGCTACATCAACTTCCTGGCTGAACTGGTGCAGTCCGACGCGCCCATCCGGAACTCCAGTCATGAAGCTTTAAACCAGCCCAAAAAAGTCATCATCTGCCACCGAGTTACAAGTAAGAGCTGTGCAACCATTACTCAACCACCCATGTATTTAATGTTACTATTAGTATCAATAGAAATTAATTAATTTAACAATCATAAATAAATGATTCAATAAATGATTATTAAATTACTTACCTATTAGCATTAATTATCACTTAGTTTGTTCACTTTTGCACAAATCAGAATAAGAATCAGAATACTTTATTGATCCCGGAGGAAATTGTGAAATTACAATTATTTTAGACTTTTTCTAAACTTCCCAGACTTCTACATTAATCTTCCCCCCTGTAAAAAGTAACACATTAGGAATACATGAAGTTTAAATGATGGAGAGTATATTTTTATTATTATTATGTTTTTTTAATTATTATTATTATTATTAATATTAATATTAATGATAATAAATTCCGCGTCTTTTTTCCTCTCCAGGATCTCCTTCCCCTGATGACCCAGATTATGGCCTGCCCCCTCTGGCCGGTCACTCCTTGTCCTGGACGGATGAGAAGCAACTCCGGGAGCAGAACATCATCCGCAGGGCGAAGGTTTGGACCCCGGAGGACCCCCGCAAAGTGCACTTCAAATCTGCGCTCACCAACATCGAGAACGAGCCTCCGTTTGAGTTGGTCGCGTGAATCCCGGTGTTTACTCGGTTCACGGACTGTGTAGGATTCTCCACTGTGCTTATGTTACTATGTAAATATTTATTATTATTATTATTAATATTATTATTATTATTATTCCAGCTGTTCAGTCTGAACCTGGACGTAGAGCCGCTGGCAATCACTGTGTAGAGAGTAATTATTTAATTGTTGCTAATGTTTTGATAATATATTTTTATAATTTAACGTTGATTTCTACGGATGTCCAACGAGACAGAACCTATTTTTTATAAAAATGAAAAGTACCGTGTCTCACATGGTTCATATTTATAATAATGGTGATTCAATAAATATTTCTATTGATTCATTCAAACCTGCCTCCTGTTTTTCGTTTGTTTGTTTTCTGTTGTATTTCCAGCGCCTATTATTAGTGATGTATAACAGTCCAAGGTCAAAACGGTAATAAAATGTAAGACCTAATGTTTCATTAAATATATATATATATGTATGTGTATATATACAGTCCATAGATAAATTAAGGACAGATTTCCCAGTCTGAAGGTCTTTTATTGTGCTGAAGTGTTTAATTGAACATACACAAACACAGGGGATGTTAATTCAGCACTGAGGGTTCTGCTGTGTGGAATTAGGGGTGAAGTGTAGAGATGAATGTCAGACTTACACTGACTCACAAACAATGCAACCAGTTTGCTGAGTAAATTCCTCCCCTGTGTGACATTATTTTAAACTTGCACTACAAAGTTTACACTTCAGACTTTTCACTTGTCTGCAGTGACCTGGCGAGATGTCCAGTCCCCGCCCCAAGTCGGCTGAGATGGGCTCCAGCCTCCCTGCGACCATAATTAGGATTAAGCGTTTCAGAAGATGAATGAATGAATAAATGAATGATTTTTCACTTCTGTATATGGGCACGTGCAATTGCTTTATATTTTTAATTATATTTCAGCAACTGGAGATTCAGTCCTTGTAGTGTACTTATATAATAAAGCACATTTCTGATTCTGAGACAAGTACCATCACTTTACAGTAGTTATACCTTCCACCCTAGTATTTGTCCCTGGGGAAGCAGCCTCTGAGGTACTTATTATAGTTCCCTTAATATGCACTTTTTTCTGCCTAGGAACATGTGGGTACCTTTTGGGCATCTATGATCCTAATGTATTTCTCTCCCTTACAGTTAGTTTAAAATTCTTTAACTTGCTATAAAGTATTTATGAAGTATGCATTCGCTCGCCCCCCCTTTCTTTATCGCCCCCCTCTCTCTTTCTCTCGCTCTCTCTCTCTCCCCCCCCACCCCTCTCTCTCACTCCCCCCCACTCTCTCCCTCCACTCTCCCTCTCTCTCACTCTCTCTCTCTCACCCCCCCACTCTCT
>JAOUQZ010000022.1:16093418-16105083 GCA_028564935.1 Neosilurus hyrtlii
AGTGGGTGATAATGAGTGACAGTGGGTGGTAGAGAGTAATGATGGGTGATAGTGGGTGACAGTAGTTGATAATGAGTGAGAGTGGGTGATAATGAGTGACAGTGGGTGGTAGAGAGTAATGATGGGTGATAGTGGGTGACAGTAGTTGATAATGAGTGAGAGTGGGTGATAATGAGTGACAGTGGGTGGTAGAGAGTAATGATGGGTGATAGTGGGTGACAGTAGTTGATAATGAGTCGGAGTGGGTGATAATGAGTGAGAGTGGGTGACAGTGGGTGATAATGAGTGACAGTGGGTGATAAAGAGTAATGATGGGTGAAAGTGGGTGAGCACAACAACAACGAGGACTGAATAATCCTAATCTGGCGAGTGACATCAGCGATCTCCCACGGGACTTGTGTCTTATCTGAAGTGTCTGAATTACCATGTGTCAACGATGACATATAGGCTGCATTCCCATAGTTAGGTGAAGAGGGTTAGTGATCGGACCCTCTCTAATGATGACCAGAGACTCTTTACCCCTCCTTCCTCCTTTCACGCTTGTCCTCAGATACGCTGTCGGTTAGCTGCCCACATTCTGAGTGAAAAACGCTGATGCTTGATCGTGCAACATGATACAGAAAATTCACCTGGAACAGTTCGAACCCTTATTTACCATCAGGTCTTCTTTGGGTAGAACAATCGCTACTCAAAATCAGGTGATGACGTGAATGGATTAGTTTTGAATGTATATATTTAAATATAGTTTAGAAAGTTCTAGCAACTTCAGAGAACCTTATTTTTATTAAAATTTAGTGTTTGATGAGTCTACATTTCCTCTCATTAACCTTTTTGCCTTTTTAACCCATGTGTTCTAGAAAGTTCTAGAAACTCTGTATGCTTGCTTGCCCTTTGCCTCAGAGATAGCTGACAGATTTCAATCCATGTCTGTGGGGGTAAAAAGGGAAACTCATCTATTGTCTCTGTTTACGAATCCGTGTGCAGGACAGCAGCGTAATCTAGCAGATTAATTTGTTAGCTTCTGTGCATCAGCTTTTCCCGTCTGAGAGCTTCTGTATTGACAGAGGGAATTAAAGTGTGCGGTTATCAGACTCGGTCCTGACTGCTGAGCTTGTTAGCTGAGATCCCAATCATCAAGAAATCAATAAACAGGCAAAAGGAGAGATTAGAGGGTGCTTAAGCGGGACAGCTCCGGCGCTAAGTTCCGGAAGGGTCAGACGCTAATGCTGCACTTGCAGAGGTCATGGCAATGTTAATATTGTAACCTGAATGAGAAAGCTATAATGCTAACTGGTTGTGATACATTGGTGAAGTGATTACTAGAATGCAAAAGTGATATCATCACATGTCCCTTGCGTACTCGGAATGCAAGTGTCCATGGTCTCATCTAATCTATATATATATATATGTGTGTGTGTGTGTGTGTGTGTGTGTGTGTGTGTGTGTGTGTGTGTGTCTGTGTGTAGATAGAATTTTTTTTCTAAATATAGGATGTTTGTGCATCTACATAAAGCTAGGTATGTGGTGTTCTTACATTTAAAAAAATGAGAGAAGCAGATTTAATTCATTCCTTCATTCATTTGCCAGTTTAACCCTAATAGGGTTACACGGTGGCTGGATCCTATCTCAGCCAACTCTGGGTGAAGGTTAGGTACACCCTTCCATCTGTTTTATTTAGCATCAGGAGAGTATCTGCCGTTCCTGTAATGGAGCTGTTACTATAGAAACAATAACATATTAGAACATAATACGGAGCTACTGGGTCTCTGTCGGATTCATGCCGTTACCGAAGGCACCTTCTAACCATTCAGGATTTTATGAGCAGTTCTTGTTTTAATTGAGAAGAAACAGGTTTTGAATCCAGTGTAGCTCTTCCTCTTCGCTCTGTGATGTCTGTAAATGTTTAGACATGAATAAAACAAAATCATCATCCAGCACATGTGGTGAAGACATCCCGATTATTTGGGGCAAATCCCAAATTCCATGAAATCCAATTAGACGTAGGGTAAACAGGCTGTTTTCGTTGTCCTGTGGATGAATGATGAGCTTTAACAATGAGATACTAATCAGATTATTAGTGTGCACGTAGTAACGTCTGTTAACCATGCTCTCTCACCAGCTGAGTGTTTGTGGAACAACAGACTGCATTAGCACAACTTTATTTTCTTGAAAGAATGCCTGATATTAAACAGGAACCTCAATCTGCAAGCATGGACAAATCCAAGACACAAGACACCGGCCGGTTTACGGCGCCTCGCTCATTGTGACAGGTGACACGGGGCACGGTGCTGCCCTGACAGAATAAGGTGATGTAGGGTTTATTCTCTCGCTCTCACACACAAAGACACGTGGAGAGCTGCGTATTACAAAAAACCCGAGCACACAGACAGAGCACAAACTTATGCATATTCATCAGCTGGAGGCAATTAAGGGCCGGATCGAGAGGCCTAATAACCTTGCACCTGTTAAAATCTGATCTGGGTTAACCTCTGATGTGTGTTTGTGACAAGCTACAGGTGCACATTTCATTTGTAGTGACACGACAGGGCCTCGACTATCTCAATACATCGAATACAATCGAATCACGACTCGTAATGAGAAGGCGCTGGAGTTTAAAGAGCCTAAATGCTATTCCTTATGCTCTGTGCTTTCAGACGGAACATCTTGAACACTTTCGAAATACATGTAAACACCGGTTCCTAATTGCATGCTTGTATATCACTTCCTGTGCTGCAGCATGTGCTGTTTAAATGCAGCGTGTGATTTCTGTACTCTGTTTCTTGTCTCTTATTTGCACTGCATCACTAAAAGCTAATTTGCTCAGATGCTAACTGCCTTACTATGGCTTTGTACTTGCACTCTGCACAGTAATAATATATTAATTCATTTCAGCCTATCTCGGCCGACTCTGGGTGTCTGGGTACACCCTGGACATCACATCAGTCCACTGCGGGCCAACACACAACCATTCACTGACACCTTGGGGCAATTTGGGGTAGCCAATAGCTGAAACCAGGGTATCTACAGGAAACCCATACAAACAATTCAATTCAGTTTTATTTGTGCAGCGCTTTTTACAATTGACATTGTCACAAAGCAGCTTTACATAGTAAAAGTCATTTAAGGAGGAATTGAAACATTTTTCTACAGCCCCCTACACATCCCCCAAAACAAACAAGGGGAGAACATATAAACTCCATACTGACACGCCATCGCTGAGCCTGGGACTCAAACCAAGGACCTTTTTGGTGTGAGGCGGACATGCTAAGCACTACACCACCCTGCCGCCGCCTTTGATGAATATCTCTGAATGAGATTAAGAGACCATAAAACATTCACATGGCTTATAATAAAGACTGGCTAGCATGGTCATATATGATTAAACAGCTTTTAAACCAGGTGGTTTAACCCATTAAACTTAAACACACACACACACACCTCCGATGAAAGCTCTTAAAATGTATGCTAATAGTCATCACACAGATCACATTCACACCACTTTCAGATCTCACCACATTCAACGCAAGAAATTTGCTAGCTGAGTAAAACCTAATTTAGAAATTAGCTATCTATGAAAGAATGAGTTTATTTAAGAGTTAACTATCTAACTGAGTGTAACTTTGTGAATTAGCTAGCTAGTCTAAT
This sequence comes from Neosilurus hyrtlii, assembly GCA_028564935.1. Classification (NCBI taxonomy): domain Eukaryota; kingdom Metazoa; phylum Chordata; class Actinopteri; order Siluriformes; family Plotosidae; genus Neosilurus; species Neosilurus hyrtlii. Next base: position 16,097,064 of record JAOUQZ010000022.1, read on the forward strand.
CTTATTTGTGAATTAGCTAACCAGATAAGCATGATTTTATTTATGAGTTAACTAGCTAGCTGAGTATAACTCTGTGAAATAGCTAGCTAGGTGATTATAAGTTTATTTGTGAGTTGTCTAGCTATCGGAGTGAAGTTTAATTAGTGAATTAGCTAGCTTGCTGAGTATAGTTTTATTTATGAATTAGCCTGTTAGCGCAGTATGTCTTTATTTGTGAGTTCGCCATAGCTAGCTGATAGTAAATTCGTTTGTTAATGAACTTGCTTGCTTCCTTGCATTCCTTCCTTGTTGTAGATGTGATTGCATTTTGGTCACCGAAACTAAACAATTCTTTCTCTGGAATTTCTGTTCCCAGTTTTCCTGGAAATCATCTGCACCTTCTCTGGAACCGCTCCTGCTTGAGATTTCAGTTTGACATCATGAGCAAACAGCATCTCTTTGTCCGTTTCCTCTTCAACTTCTTTCACAGCTTCTTCTGCTTCTTCGTACTTCCTCTCAGCATTGAACTTCTGACCAACAAGGAAGCCTGTGAGTAAGAAATAAACAACAGAGGGAGGTGTAGAGTTACTAAAAAACCTCAAGGGGATTGACACTGGAGACTCCTTCTTTTAATGTTCAAAAAACATTTATTCATTCATTCGCCGAACCTCTTAATCCAAAAAAGCTTATTTTTAGCTGACTGTGCAAAGGTGGGGTACACTGAGCGGCTCGCCAGTCCATCACGGGGACAACACACACACTCAAACTGACACCCTGCAGCAATCTGGAACAACCAATTAGCCTAATGTGCATGTCTTTTTACTATAGGAAGAAACCAGTGTACCTGGGGAAACTCATGCAGGCACAGGGAGAGCATGCAAACTCCACGCATAAACGCCCTCGCCAAGCCTGGGACTCGAACCCAGGATCTTCTTACTGTAAGGCAGACATGCTAACCACTACACTACCGTGCTGCCCTGATCAACAAGCATCTCAAATGTTATGGAATACTTCACAATATCAACAATGCATTTGTTGCAATATGTGGAGGGTTCATATTTTCTCATGCTTCAGCTAATCAATAGAATCATAACAGATGAAACGCCACATCAGATTCATTTCCAGACATCAGTGATGGTCTCTAATTTTTGCATCATTACATCACTAGGTAGTGCACAATGCCGAATGTCCACTTGGTGTGGCATGTCGGATCACAGAGCTTTCAGTCAAGTGGTGCTGCCTGATTGAGTGTTTTGGTTCATATGAGTGTGAAGGTCAGGTCACCTCGGGTCAGCTCAGACATCCAAAAGGCCGAAGGGGGAGCTTTAGGGTGTCTCGAAGTGAGAGTGGTGACTCTGAACGTGTTGTTTGTCTAACGCAAGCCAAAAACAGATAGTCAATAAAGGCTTTACTGCTGTTTTGTTTCTAGTAAACTGAAGAAGACAATAAGAGTGAAAGGAAGTGCTCTTAATGGTCCATTGTTCGTCAATGTTTTATTTGTGAGGATAAAACAGTGGACGGGGTGAAGCGGCCTGATGTTGCAAGGACATTAATGGAGATCTCGGTCCTGACCTCCGAAAAAAATCAGCACAGAACCGCTAATCAGCTGTTGCTTGTTTACCTGTGAGGTAAACACCTCACCAACATTAAACATGTACGTTGAAATGAAAGCTATGCTGAAACCAGTGAACCAATCCTGCTTCACTTAATCACAAGCTTTGCAGATCATTAGCTCATTAACACGTCCTCCATCTTTCACACGGCGCTAACGGATAGTATTGAGCCAGGAAGTAGCACATCATGGAGTACACAATGACTCCGAGAACTGGATGAAAACTAATGAGAATACAATATCAATATTTATACCTCAACTCTGCTAAGTTCTGGATTGTGATTGCTCAGTGGCTCTGACAGAATACAGACAGGTGACAGGTTTATATTAATGCACAAAGTTCATTCACAGAGACTTGGTTCGGCGACATTTATGTAAGGAGTCTCCAGTGTCAGCACTTTGATACAGTCATAGGAAAAACTCTTGAAGACATAAAATGTTGTGTTTCGAATCCTGGGATCGAGTTCCGGGCTTGGCGAAGGCATTTCGGTATGGAGTTTACATGTTTTCCCCATGCTTGTGTGGGTTTCCTCAATGCCAAGAGATGCACATTAGACTGATTGGCTGTTCCAGATTGCTCCTAGGTGTGATTGTGAACGGCTGTGTGTGTTTTGGTCCTGTGATGATCTGGCAAGCTGTTCAGGGTGTACCCATAGTGGGTTGAGATAGGGTCCAGCCTCCTCTGGACCATAGAAGGGTTAAACAAGCCTGGAAATGAATGAATAATTGAATGAGAGTTAAAATCTCCACCAACCTCAGTAAATCAAAAATTAAAAATCGTCCTATCTCACTCCTGTTAAAGAATTCTTTAAAAAAAATTCTATCTCCAGAATTCAATCCAGAGTTTCTCCAAAATCGAATGAAGGTTTCCTTGTCCACAGCCTCACCTCTGGTAGAAATTTCATGAAAGTCTGCTCATGACTGTGAATTTAATTTATACTATAATTTAAGTATCATGACATTCCATATCAATTATCGAGTCACTAATTCCAGGCCAGGCACACGTCGAGTAAATCAGAATCGAAGCACCTTGCAGTAGACACAGATAAGAACGCTGTACACTTGGCCACAATGACCGTCCACTACAGTGCGGAGGCTCCTTTATGAAGTGGACTTTAAACAGGGCCTATTGTGGAGCTGCCATTCAGCCCCAGAGCCCCTCACCCACTCCAGCCTGGCAGTGTGTTAGGTCAGCTGCCTGCTGCATTCCAAACACTCCAAGCACTACAGCAAGAACTTCCAACACCATGTCCACAGAGCCATCCTCTCTATAACACCCCCCTTCCCGAAGCATGAATGGAAAAGAAGAGAAGAAGGAGGAGGTTATGAATGCTTAATGTCTGGGCCACACTGATAGCACATGCTGAGCAAACCTTATAGATAACGCCTTGTTCTGTCAGGAGCATTATTTGACAAGGAAAGGAAACGGTAGCGGCGATTGCGTCCTGTCTGCGATGTTTGAAATACAATAAGGGTAAAAGAGAAAGAAGAATAGCAATATAAGTAGAGTGCATGTCTGGATATAAAAGCAAAATTATTTCTATACATTCTACTGTAGAAATTGACATGTTTTAAATGAAGATATGAACAGCAAAGCCTTCTGTGGAGAATAGGGCAGGGTTAAAAAACTGCGGTTGACGGATGTGCTGCCGTGTGGATGGTTGTATTTTAACCACGGCCCCACGGCGCTGATCAATACAGCCGAGACCCGGTGTGTGTGCTCCTTATCCTCTCGCTTTACTTTAGCGCTCTGATATCGGCGCTGATGGCTGGACTGTCCTTCGCCCTAGAGGTTATGACCCTTAAACGTCCACTAAGAGCCAGGCCAAGTTGAAATGTGTCAGATAACAGCATGAGCGCGTGCTGTGTGTGTGTTGCGGGCCTCACCTCGATCTGGCGCGAGTGTGCGATGGATTCGATCTCGTTCTCCATTTCCTGCTTGTTTATCTCTGGAGAAGGAGATAGGTCAGAAAAATGAAGTACTACGACACATTTGGAGATTCTGTAGATTCCAGCATGTGTATAGTTCTGATAATTTATAGTAAAGTTCTGAAAATTCAATAAGCTGAGGATCAGGATCCCAATAAAATCTCATCTGAACTATAGAACAGCATGTGTTCTTTGTGTCTGATTATATGATGAAGATCGTCGAATGAAAGGCCCACATAAACATCCACCTGCATGATCAGCAAACCACCGAAACAGAAAACATTAACATTCCTTAATACGATGCTGATGTAATAAGGAGTGTTCTTCGAGTCCATTAGCATGTTTTGTTTTCGTTTCTCCATCATTGCTAACATGTATATACTGTAAGTGTCCCCTCAATTTGTCTTGCTCCTCTTGACAGTCTTTATCTGAGCACCACCCACACTCTGAGATCTTTGCTTGTTAAATAAGCAAATGGAATGTTGGTTGTCTGATTGATCCAAGTGATGCCCATGAAAGTTTTGGCTCCCCAGGACACTGTGGGTGGACAGGATGATGCATGGGTGTGACCCCATATCGGTATACTGTCACCGCATCCACCTCTTCTCCAAATAAAATCTCAGGATGGTCACATGGTCATCATTAACCAGGACTGCCCTCCGTTCTTTCAGACTTTCTTTCAATTTACATAAAAATGTTCTGCCCACCTCCACCAAGGAGCTTATGCTTTGCCCTCATTTTTCCCCCTGTTTGTTAGCAAGATTGCACTAAACGTTGTGTGCGGATTTTTATGAAATTTCTACCACAGGTGGAAGCCTCCATTAGAAACCTGGATCCAGGATTCTTTAATATTGTCAGATGGGACAATTTTTTGGGAAGTGTGATATTACCGCAGGTCCAGCAGGGGGTGCTGTGCAATTTCTGTTATTTGCAAAAAGTTACGTGCACACTTTAAAAGTTACGTGCACACTTTCATTCACTTTGTACCACAGCAGACACTGTGAAATGGGACATTTGTTGGGCTTGGTGGAGGTTTCACTCACTGAGGTGTTATTTATTTTTTGATTTGAGAAATAATTATTGAATTTTATTTCATGCATACATGTTTAATTATTATCCTTATTGAGGTTTGTATGAAGATTGTTCAGACTTATTGAAGTGTTATGGAAGGAGTCTGCAGTGTTAGCAGGGTTTTGTAACAGTCAGAGATAAAGCTGTTAACTTTTTTTTGTTTACAACAGTGCAGTTTACACTTTGTGATTTTCGTGATAGTAGCACAACAAACTTAATCTCTTGTCTTTGGAGTTGCCATAAGGTAAGTGAGAATTCTGAGATGGGGTCAGCTCCGAGCCACGTTACGCAAAAAAGGTCGAGAAGCCACGTTACGCCATGCTGTTATGTTTTCTTCCTTGCCTAATTAATATTATACATTTCCTGGTGTGAGACTCACTGGCGCGGAATGGAGCTGAAAGTCAAAATTCATCTATAAAAACTGTAAAAATGTAACAAAACCTTATCCTTCTGCTCTCAAGCTGTTTTATTGTCAATGAAAAGTGTACAAAAGCTGTACCCATAGCTGCCTAATTATCTATGATCTATCACTTCCTCGGCTCCATCCATTTCACCGTGTTGAATTACTCTCATGAATAACGTAGTTTCGTCAAATAAATGAACCTGTTTGAACCCCCACGCACATTTATCTACAGTAGTGAGGCTTTTCAGACAGGCAGCGCAGTGGTCAGCCGGTGGTGCTTTAGATCGCTGGCTTTGTCTCCTGGAAGGCCAGTTTCAATCTGAAAGCCCAAATTTTTCACAGAGGCCAAGCGAACACCCAGCTGAGCGCACCGGCCCTCCAGCAACCGCAACACATTCACTGCCCCATTGATCAAAGTCACCAAAAATAATGTGGAGGGAAGGAAAAAAGCGTCATTTTTTCGTTTTACATTTTTATGCATAACCTCTGCGGTAGACCTTCACATTGAGTTTGTGAGGCACAGCACAAAAGACGCTATACAACAAAAGGTGGGCTGAATTGAATAGGTGGCACTCTGAACTTCGACACTAAATATGGACAATGCCATTCACTGGAGAATTAAATGACATAAGGATGTCTTTATTAGTCGTTTTAAACCAGGGCTTCTGCACAGGAGATTTGTTTGGACACCACCTGCTCCCCAACATTAACCTCTGTGTTCTTGGGATTGGAGCAGAAAAGACACTGACACTGATGATACTCTGTCTTTGAGTCTATGAAGCTAACATCAATGCACTTAGCAGGGATAAAGTGGAAACTAAAGAGAAATGAAATGTACTCATATTTCTCTTAAAAAATAAATAAATTTATGTAGCTATCAGATTAATTTTATACAAACTTTATGTCTAAAATATCACAGGGATTAGAGTGCATAAAAAATTTAAATATAAAAATATATTCAGGCTACACTCTGAACCAACACTCACACTCACACCAAGGGGTAATCTGGAACAGCCAATTTTCCTAATGTGCATGTGTTTGGACTGTGGGAGGAAACCAGATTACCCCGAGGAATCCCACACAAGCATGGAGAGAACATGCAAACTCCACACATAAACGCCCTCGCCGAGCCCTGGACTCGAACCCAGCACCTTCTTGCAGTGAGGTGGATGTGCTAACGCCTACACCACGTCTTAAGCTTTCTAAAAAAGAATACTGGATATATAATCGTACAGATAAAATTTTTATTAGCGATGGTTTTCTGGAGCCTATAAAGAAGTTCTCCCATATAATAAAGAATTTATTTACACGTACTTCTGATCATCACATAGTGGATAAATACACGGTAGCTAATGTTTGAATGATTCTGAGAACTTTAATTTCTGAGCTCAGGTGTGTTAGTCTACGACTCAGGTTTACATTACATTTACAGTGGATGTTTGCAGAGTTTTTTTTTTTTTTCCTTTTCATATTTATGATTTCCTTAAATGGCCCATCCAGCCATGAGAGCGTGATAACACCAGTTACATGCTCAGACTGGAGTGGCTCTTGACTCCTGCGCTGTGTTTAATATGAGCGTTTGATTGCTGCATAAACTCAGCCAGCTTGGAGAGAGCCCTCGCTGCTTGTTTCCCAGCAACCCTGCCAGGTCAGGGGGAGACTTTTAACCTCACGGCTTCTGTGTGGCCAAAACTGAAAGGCTCCATAGAGCAGGGCTTGCTCTTTCACTCGGCCGTTCATATTTTAATTTCAGTCATTGTGATGAGCTGAAATTCACTTAGCTGTGCACAGTGCCTGGGGATCGCCCTCCATTTCCACACAATATCTTACTTGCTAACCAGCGCTTAAGTTAATTTTGAGCTGGTACTAGCATCCGTTTCTTTTTCACACGTCAACGAGGTTTGCTTTGTTCTCTAATAGCATGTAAATTAAAACGATTGAATATGGCTGCAGTGAAACAGAAGACCTGAAAGGGTCAGTGTTTGCTCGAGTTAATGGTGAGGTAGAGTGGTGGCCGACTGAACCGCACACTGTGCTGAGAATAATTCAACTGCTGGCATGACGCCACTCTTGACTCTACGATCGCACACGTACTTCATCTTTACAACCGCAGGAAAAGATAAACAGTGCCATAAATAATGCCACCGTGTGTCGTTCTGCCACTGGTATACCGATTGGACGTGACAGCGAGTCAGATAAGATGTGTAGTAATAAAATGATTTAGCTTCATCGCTCTCATTCGCCAGTTGCTCGACAGCGGAGGAGGTTCAGAGGCGCGCTCCGTTGGCATGCCCCCCTGTGCTAACTCAGACAACAACACAGCAATCTGATGGCGGGGTGGCTAACAATTATCCTCACCTTTACCTGACATATGCTGCCATATTTGTCCAAGTTAGTACATGGCAAACAGTTCTGGTAGAAGGAAATGGCTGAGCTGCGGGCAATACAGATTAGAGGAAATGTTTAAAAGCTGCTGGCTGGAAACCTGCTGCTGCATCCATTTAAAGAGCAGATCGATTCCTCTTCAGAAACTCCATGGACTGAGTAAACAGGAATTTTCATTCAACGTATGATTTATTTTACAGCATATTCCATACGCATGTGGCATCCTGTTTGTTCCTGTACTGTATGGCTTACTGTTTATTCGTCGTGTTTACATAAAGGTTCCATATGAACATTCCACCCCTGTGGTAGTCAAGCCAGACGATGCGTTCAGATGAGATTCGAATCAATACAAACTATCAAATGCATGAAGTTAAGTTTGTGTGGTTGTTGAAGCATTGTCCAAAAACCTACTAAACCCCCCCCCCCCCCCCACTGTTTTACTAGCATGTATAACTGACAAAAAATGACAATCCAGAGAAAAATAACACTATTTACATCAGATGCGTTAATGAAATAAAATTACACTTTAATTATTTTCCCCATATTGAAAAAGGAAGAAATTAAAAATGTCATGTCATTTTCTGAACCGCTTATTCCTAATTAGGGTCGCGGGGAGGCTGGCGCCCATCTCAGCCGACTCT
>JAOUQZ010000022.1:16118618-16130915 GCA_028564935.1 Neosilurus hyrtlii
CTCTCTCTCTCTCACACACACACACACACACACACACACACACACACACACACACACACACACACACACACACAGTGCAAGTACAAAGGCTAGTCTGATCCGTGTGTTTGCTCACTTGTGTCCTTCTGCTCCCAGCAAAGGTGAACTAAATTAACAGCTCAGAAATCTCATTTCCTGAAGACTCAAAGTCAGAGACTGAGTTCTAGCTGATTCACAGCAAATAAATAAATAAATAAATAGCTAAATAAATAAATAAAGCCAAAGTACACACACACACACACACACACACACACACACACACACACACACACACACACACAAAGCTGGCTTCATCGCTCTCGGCAACCCGGAATACTGCCCGGCGTTTCCGTGCTGCGATAAAAAGGTGCAGTGAGACAACAACCTCAGAAGAAAAGATTCACTAATGAAGTTAAAACTTATTTTGTCCCATTTACAAGGGTTTTTACGGTAGACCTGCTATTCCAGCTGATACGGTAGACGGTACACATTCATGGTTCTCTCACAGATACAGTAGTTTGTACATTTACTGGGTGTTTTATAGCTGATAAACTACTCCAGCAGTTATAGTAGTACGTCTGTTTACTAGGGTAATTATGGTAATCATGCTGCTCCAGCAATTACAGTAACTTGTATAGTTTGCACATTAATGTTCTACTGTCTGAGCTACTAACAGAATTTACATGTATTTGGCGGACGCTCTTATCCAGAGCGACTTATAATTATCATTTTTATACAACGGAGTCATTGAGGGTTAAGGGCCTCGCTCAAGGGCCCAAACTTAACCACTAAGCCACAACTGCACTGTTAGGCTAATATGTCAATATACAGGTGTAATAATGGTACATGTGTTTCTTCAACGATTCACAGTGATTTGTTTGTTTGTGTGCTTGTGTTTACGTTGAACGTGCTACTCCAAGACTTACGGTAGTCTTTTACAGCAGATGTGTTCCCTCAGTATTTACAATATTCTTCCTTTTTTGTGTACGTGTGCTCGGTGTGCTTTTCTGATATCTAACCCAGGGGCGCCCAATCCTGTTCCTGGTGATACCTTCCCGAAGACCTTCCCACCTGACCATCCAATCACCTAATCAAGACTTAGGACTTGGAAATGAAGACTTAAAGCAATGACTGGATTGAAATTGGATGAAATTTTTAGGCTATTTATGGTAGGCGTGTTTATTTAGAAATTCCAGTATTTGTCTTGTTTATTTGTGTACTTACACCAGGTGTGTTTTGCCATGAGCTTCAGTAGTTTGCATCATTGGTTGCTAATCCAAGAGTTACGGTAATTTGTCTCCTATGTTTTTTTTTTATAGTAGAAGCACTAACCCAGAAATTACATTGATTTATCCACTTGGTGTTTTTTTACGAAGAACATGATACTCGAGTAGTACTACAGTAGACATGTGTCTGTTTCCTCGTGTTTTTATTATTATAGATGATGGGAAGTTTTCTGTGACTCTCTAATCGATCGCCGACGGGTCCTGGGATTGAACTCACAACCTAGCGCAGAACCTCAGATGATGCCATCGCAGAGCTCCACAGCTCCAAAACTGCACCGTGACGTCATGATAGAGCTGAACGAGCCTCGTTAAAATACAAGCCCAAAGTGCTCCCCGTGCATATCTTCCTGTAAATATTTCTCCCTGTGAGTAAACACTTCCTGCGATGGTCACAGAGCAGATCGATCTTGTCCTGTTTTATCGCAATCCATTAAAATCCTGAGCAGACATGACCTGAAAGCGCCGGCTCTCGGGGTCCGTGTTACGATTGGCGGTCTCATCAGTCTTCTCACTCCTCTGCTGCTCGAGTTTGGAGCGGTTGTGGAGAGAGACTAATGACTGAACACAGCGCTTATGGGAGCGCTATTTTCCTCAGCGCTGCAGTTATTGTTCCGTGTGATAGATTTTATGCTCGGCAGGAGCAGCGGCAGCACCGAGGCAGAAGACTGAAGGCCCTCCTGATATTTCAGATCGCTAATGCTGAAGGCGTTCATTACGAAATCGCAGAGCCGCAGAGTTTGTGCTCACAAACAGAGGAGGAGGTTTTAATGCTTTATCTGTGCAACATGCTACAGAGAGGTTTAATACGACACCAAAACGTGCTGAGAGGTGGAGGTGCTGATGCTCCTGGTGTAGGAGTTATAATGTTTTTACATTTAAAACATGGCAGCTTTATGACAGATACGAGAGTTTAGCAATAAAAAGGAGATCAATGCTGTTTTTTAACAGGTCCCAGGATCACCTCCCTTTTCCTTTACCTATTATTTACTGAATAAAACACTCAGCATCAGCACGCCATCATAGGAAAATAATCAACTTCTGGGTGTTGCAACAAACCAGAAGTAAGTTAGCACCTCAAAACTGATTATTTTGCTATAAAAGCATATTTTTCTCGTCTTATACAGCACAGATTTTTTGATTTCTTTCATTAAAACATTCAGAGCACTTTTAACGTTTTGTAGTTATATTTAATGTTACTGAATATCAGTCCGAAAGACCTTTAAACATAATATAAACATAATACTATGATATATCATATAACTATGATAGCTAGCATTGCCATTGGTTTAAAGTACTCTTTAAGATATTTAGCCTAAGTTGGACTAGATACTACAGATACACTCTTAATGAATAAACATGAACATTGTTTAAAGAAACAAGAGCACTCAGAGAGTGCAAACCTTCGCCAAGCATAAAATAAAATTGCAGAAAGTACACAGCTTCCTGTGCTGAGCCTGCTGTAATATCACACTTACAAAAAAAATCATCTCTGCTTTCCAAACAATGTAAATAATCTTTTAAAAATTCCTGGGTACACAATTTAATCCGGATCATCTCCAAAATCATCTTTCTTGTCCAAAACCTGCCTCTGGTAGAACTTTTACGAAACTACACACAAAACCTTTCACATAATCCTGCAAACAAACAGACAAACAAACTAGAGGGGCGCGGAAAAGAGTGCAAGGAACCTCTGGCAGGTACCAATGAGTTATTTTACCTTGACGTACTTGTAATGAAATGTCTCCCCCTAGTGGACGTCTGATGACCATTTTGCCGTACATTATTTCGGGGGATTTTTTCATCATGATTGCAGGCACAGATCACCTACAAAATGTAATGGTTTGTTCCTTGTACCACACCCAACTGTACAAAAATAATTATTTAAAATCTGGGAAAAACTTTTCAAGTTGTTTTGCACACAAACAAACAAATAAACAGCGATGAAAACATAACCTCCTGGCAAAGCAGTCTTACACTAGAGTTCCTTGATGTTACTGAAAATAAGATGTAAGTAAAATATACTTATATACTTATATATTTCTGTAAGGGTCTTTGTGAGTGACGTTCCGCCTCTCTCTCTACCTCTGGCTGTAATAATTTTGGATTGTTTATCACCTTTTCACATTAGCTCAAAGAATTTATTTTTCATCCCCAGGGTACGAGAGTGCAAATTAGCGCGCCGGCCCTCCCGCAGGCTTCTCACGACGTGCAACAAAAATAGTTTTTAATGATGCAGAGAAAACTCAGTAATGAACAGGATGTTACAGAACAGCCTCGAGTTCAAGAATTCGTCCTTTGAGTTGTCAAGTGTTCGAGAATGTGTTAAGACAAGGCTGTTTATTATATTATTCACAAAATGAATTTCTGACTAAACAGCATTTAATTCCTGTGTAGGGATAATTAACACAGGGAAAATAAATAAAATAAAAACAAATAAATAAATCAGGTATGATTTGCACTAATGACGGCAAGCATTTTATAAAAATTTATAATAAATTCTGCTTGGATGAGTCTCGAAATATAATTGATCCGGAGGTCGGTGGTTCGAGCCCCACTATCAGCGGGACGTCACTGCTGTCCCCCCACTGCAGCTAACTGGGTTATCAAAAGCCGGCCGTGTCTCTCACTGTCTGTGGGGAGAGTAGCTGCATCACCATCTGCGTGTTTCTGCCCTGCAATGGCCTGTCGAGCTGTCCAGGGTGTACTCCGCCCTCGCCCAGTGTCGGCTGAGACCCGCGCCCCTAATTAGGATTTCAGAATCAGTGATCTGATCATCACTCGGAAAATGAATGAATGAAACGGGAATCACGGGCAGCTCAGTGAGGGTGTTTCTGTGTGGAGTTTTGCATGTTCTCCATGTGCTTGTGTGGGTTTCCTCAGGGTACTCTGGTTTTGTCCCACAGTCCAAAGACATGCACTTTAGGTTAACTGGCTGTTCCAACTCTCCTGGGTGTGAGTGTGAATGGTGGTGTGTTTTGGTCCTGTGATGGACAAGCTGTTTAGGGTGTACCCCGCCTTCACTCAGAGTCGGCTGAGATAGGCTTCGGCCTTCCTGCTAGGATGAAGCGGTTCGGCAAATGAGTGAATGAATGATGGGAATCAGAAGCACTCGGCTGTACTGAGGTGCTTTAAAAGATACTAGAAGAAGTTTAAAATGTTGGTGTGGATGATGCACACGGGAGAGACGTGTTCCTGGAGATGATGTGCACGTGAACGTGTGTAAACCTGATGTTTTTACCAACTTCCTGTTTCGTCTCACATTGATTTTTGCAAACGCTGCAATTTCTGATGGATGTCCATCATTTCGAGGTTCTTTGCTCCCAGTATGACGCATGCAGTTAGAAAATTAATCTCTCTCACCCTCTCTCTCTCTCTCTCTCTCTCTCTCTCTCTCTCACACTCTCTGTCTCTGTCTCGCTCCCCCACTCCACAGTAATCGTCTCGCCTCGTTAAATCCATGTGCAGCTCGCGCAGCTAGCCGAGTGTACGAGGGCTCTGATTCCTGAGTCCAAGGGAGCGTTAGCGCCGAGCCTGGAAGGGATTAGAGAGCAGCAAGGGTTGGACTCGGAGCTGCTTAGACAACAGGACAGGTTTAAAGTGGACTCTTTTTTTATCTGAACTTCTGAGCAGACACCATGAAGTTCTTGTGCTCAGCAAAACAGCTTTGACTTTCTGCTGCCAAAAACAAAGCAGACGAGAAGATCTTGAGAAAGGATACATCTTGGACACAAAATGATCTCATCACGTCTGGTGAAATCATCAAAGCAGTCACAGAAGGAGCCGCTGGGGGATCGCTCGAGGATGCTGATCGTAGGTGAAAGGCTGATGAGAGCCGGCAGTGAAGGAAACCTGCTGAGATCCAGACCTAACCAAAAGCAGGACCTGCAGGAACCTCAGAAGAACCTGAAGATGATCTCAAACCCGGGTAAGAACTCACACTTTCCACAGAGATCTTTTCATCTCCTACAAGATGACGCTTGCTGCTAAAAACCATAATGACCTTTAAAATAAAATCAGACTGATGTGTTTTATTGCTGAGATCCAGAAGGTCACATCCTGAGCAGAACTAAAGAGGAACCTCAGACACACTGTACTGACTGCTGATCCACATGACCCCCAGTGTCTTCATGTTCCCTTTATATCTTTAAGGCTAATTTTGGTAGAAAAGCATAAAGCGGTTAGCAGTTAAGTGTCAGATCATTAATTAACGAAATGATTCATTAAAGATATCCAGAATATTCCAGAAATCATGCATCAACGATGAATAATAAAGGCATGGAGTGAATAAACAGCTTTAAATTTTAATCTGTGCTACACTGAGATCTAAAGTGGGATCAAAGCCATTTGAACAGATGTGGGGATTTCAGAGAAACTTAAACTTCTACTGACTCAAGACATTCCTTCATCCACTCATCACAGCAATGACATATTATATTCCTACTGCAGTTTTGAAATCCTGAAATGTGGAAAAGGATCTTGGAAAAACTTTGGCATCGTACATTTCCGCAGAAAAGTCAAGGGCAGGTACAGATAAAATCAATAACTGCATGAGTGAGACTGAATCTTTAATGGACACCAGTTAAGGGGTAGAGTGATGAAGCTGAGGATGAGGAACGGACAGAGCTGGAAATCATCCAATGTTGCTGCTGTTGACTCTCTACATCTGTGGGATTTTTTTACTAATGCTTTACTATCTTATGGTTTTTAGACCACACCCACATTGAACAAAAATCCTAATGTAGATATAGATACAGTATCACTGCACTCCACTGCTGATATACAGTAGAGCAAAAATACAAACAACAGAAGACCAAATACTGAGCCTTGAGGAACACCTCATCAGTCTAGTATTTACTAAACCCCTCTCGCTGATCTCACAGACTCCAGTTACTCACTGATCCATAACAGACACTATTGCTCACCACTAAACGTTATTTAAATTACTGGATGACTGAACCAGTTCCCAGACATGCTTTATTTATTATCCATAAATACAAAAATGTATGCTGAATGTTACTCTGGAATTTCGGTTGCATTATTTGCTCTGCTGTATAAATTTTGCAGCCTTTCTGAGGGCTGTCTGCCATGTCAATGTGCAACTACCCTGTTAGCAGGACATGTCTGTATTGTCTCCTGATTCCTCTCTGTATGGAGGGGATTAGTGCGACCGATACTTTTTTGCTGATCGGATACATTCCGTTGCTCATGATCTCAGTGATGCTAATCAAAGTGCACACTGTCTGAATACACACACAGCAGTGAGCTGATTATTACCGCTGTCCTGTTCTGGTGAGTATTTATTAGTAAAATATTTGTGGTCTTGTTTAATATCAGCAATGTTTTTTATTCGTAACGTCTGTGGGTTCAAATCTGCTGCGTATGAGATTTGCCCAGATTAAAAAACCTTCAAATGAATCCCATGAACATTGCTGTGTTCTTTAGATACGTCGCCTTATCTACGTTTCTCCGCTCATGCTTATCAGACGTCCCTGTCCACTGCGTGACTGCGCTTGTCCTCTTATAGGACTTTAATTTGGTTTTACGGAACTCGCGGCCCGAGCTGAGACTGAAAGGCTCCTGGACGTTGTGTGTGTTTTAGTAAGTGTTTAGTTTGATGGATGACAGCTCTCCACTGACACCAGTCTGTTTACTGCACACTTTAAACCCCTGACAGTCGGTTTATTTAAAGTAGATAGAAAGGCCTGTCCTTGCTCAAATGAGGTCCATTTAGAAGCCAAATCGGTCCCGTATTCATCTGAGTGACTTTATAGCTCAGAGGACCTCTGGGTTTTCGTACAGGACGAAGAGGCCGGGTGATTGGCAGCTTGGTGGAAAACAGTGGAACTCATGATTAATTTAGTTATATTATTAATCCCAGAACAATATACAGATCAGGAATGGCAAAGACACTGGGACTATGGGCCAGAAATTCCCATAATGTCAGGAGCCGAGTCGAAGATTCTCGCAGTAACTTGAATTTGAACTAAATGAAGCCCAACAGCATGTGTGTTTTTTAAACTTAAGGTCAGACCTGTCCATTAGGGCTTTTGAAAGTGTCCTGACAGCCAGATTCAGATACTTTCATTTGGAGACTGTGCCTGACTGTGAGGAACGAATTTATAAATATTCCAATGAGACTTGGGTTCATTTACTCATTCATTTGGGGGTTCACATAGAGGCTGAGGCCTATCTCAGCCAATCACACTCACAAGAGCCAGTTAGCCTAATGCGCATGTCTTTGGATTGTGGTAGGAAACATGCAAACTTCATCCTTGCCAAGCCCGAGACTCAAACCCAGAACCTTTTTTCTCTGAGGCGGATGTGTTACCACTGCCCCACCTGTTGGCTTTTCTCTGGGTTTTTAGGTTATCTCCCACAATCCAAAAATATGCAGATAGGGAGATTTCCTATCTGATGTAAACAACATGTAGGAAATGATGTCACCACCTTCAATTCTCATCGAGAAGCTCCTCCTACTTTCACAGGTACAGTCATTCAGACACATCATTCGGTACTCCTCGCCCATACCCCGTAGAGTATAGACTCAGACATCATGTATGCCATATTTGGGAACTACTTTTTTGATCATGTGACTACTTGGTCAAAATGGCGCATGATGCATTGTGATGACTGTAGTGTGGTAACCAAAAGCCAAAAAAACGTTTTTTTCTACATATGCCAAAATGGCGCATATAAAGTCTGGGTCTTATTTCTCGTCACGGAACTAGACGAGGAGGTCCGATGTGATGGGAAACATGGTAACAGGCTTGGGTACAGATAGCTCCTGCATTTAGATGAGCGATTATCCATCCCACACCGACTGCTGGAAAAGCAGCTCTAGTCTCATTGTTTTCCCAGTTTTCCTCTCTGTTTCCGTGTTCGAGGGTGTATCCCGAGGGTGTATCCCTGACACTATTGTGTTATGCTTCCTATTTGTGTGTAGAAACTGTGATAGGCTTCTAAAAAGAAAAGTGGCTAATTACTGGGTGAGAGCAGCATATGCTAACCACATACAGAGCTCTGCAGTTTCTTTACACTTTATTTACATCAGTCATTTATTTAAACTTGGAATGTATGGACAGGTTTATTCAGACCGCTATTCGCTTTGTAGTGATGTATTGTGGGTAATATGCAGAACATAATCAACTTGGATAAAAAGAGTCACTACACAGCACATCGTTCACACTTAAAGGTACAGTGTGTAGGATTTAGCTGCATCTAGTGGTAAGTTTCCAGACTGTAACCAACTGACACTACATTCCCCTCCCCTCCCCTCCCCTCTCAGGTATGTATGGTTCTGTGCTACTCTAGAAACATGGCAATGCAAGATGGCGGCCTCCATGAGATGGGACCTGCTCCCTATATTAATGTAAACAGCTTATTCTAGATTTGAACATTTTTACATTTTTTAATGCTTCTAGATTAAAGAAAACTTGTTTATTGACGATACACATAACTTCTGCTTAAAGAGCCTCTGAAATGTTACACACTGTACCTTTAAAATAATAACTAGCAGGACGTTTTTAAAAAGGTTAAAGAAGACTTACTAATAAGGTGCTCATGTTAGCATTTGAGACACAGTGCTAGTTCCTGCTTCTCTTTCATCTCTTTGATGTTTTTGACCCCAGCAGTGTACACCTGGCTTCACCCAAATTAAAACCCCCTCATATTAAAGAGCTCTCCCAAATGGGACCAGTCCCCCCCGAGTAATATCACGCTCGATTAGGTAGGTGGTGGAGGAGAAATGAACCCGAGGCAAAGGCTGAAACCGGCAGTCCTGGGTTCTCTGGAGGAAACCGAATTGCCCCAGAGCCCTCACAAGTCCTTCATGCTAAAGCGGATATTTTGCAGACAGTGTAAAACTATTCAGGAGTGTTCCTCAGTGAATCAGGGCAGTGTGAAGCTTCGGCCTTGATGAACTGCACACTATTTTAAAATACGTCTCTTGTGGCCTTCTTTGTGCAACGCAGCGGTTCGGTGCTGTGTCATACTTTTGCCTGAGTGCTGTAGCAAAACCGCTGAACCGTGAGTGCAGTCATACAGTGACGTAATGAATATCACACCTTTCTCACATGGAGAAAGAATCGATGGAGTTACTGAGATGAAAACTGTAGCTTGTCATGTTGTTGGTGGAAATTCCTCTGCTCTGATGGGAATGTTGGAAAACTTATTTGGAAACTTAAAATTTACACAGAATGCTAACACTGGAGACTCCTTCCATCAAATGTTAAATAAATATCTCCATTTTTTTGGAGAAATATTTAGTCCACACCATATAAACAATAACATATTGTTAAATATGTTCATATTATGGAACAAGTGCACTTGGACAGCGCAAACCTCCGTCAAGCCTAAACAAAAATAACAGAAGCTACACATATAATGGGCCTGCTGTAATACCACACAAAAAAAAAACATCCTTTCACAATGTCTTCCAGTGTTTAAAAATCCTTTAAAAAAATTCCTGGATGCTGAATTTAATCTGAATCATTTCCAAAGTCTTTCTTGTAAGAAGATGCACCGCATAATTTTTTTGCATAATCATGCTAACACAACAACAAACAAACAAACTAGACGGACACTCAAGGTGCGAGGGACCTCCGCCAGGCTCAAATGGATTATTATAACTTGGTATAATTGTGATGAAATGTCTCCCTCTAGTGGCTGTCTGATGAAAGATAATAGGCATTTTTTCAGGAATTTTTTCAAGCATGATCCCATGCACAGATCACCCCCGAACGCTTTGTTATTTGTGGCAGATCCTACTGCAGAAAATAATTTCATCCATATCTGTGTATAACTTTTTTGCGTTATCAACAAACAGACAAACAAATGAGTACACCCGCTTCTCTCTCTCTGTCTCTTATCTGCCGAACCGCGTGATCTTTCTAGGGTTGCGGGGAAGCTGGGTTCCATCTCAGCCGACTCTGGGCGAAGGCAGGGGCTCAGCTCTATTTTATTGAATGTTTGATTAATATCAGAGTCGTTTCAAAGTCTAATCCCTTTTTCACAGCAATGAATGCGATCACTCAGACACTCTCAGACCTCTCGGTGTTCTCACCCACTTAAAGAACCACACAGAAGAGAACAACACACCGGGGGTCTGTTCGAACACATGAAACACTGTGTGTGAGAGCACTGAATCGCTCCACACTGCACCGGTTCTGTTCCTGCATTCGCATCGACCTGTCACACTAATGCACTGCGGTAATTACACCAAACACCATGCGCTGGTGGTCAAATCCACAACCGGTGATATAGCCTGGGAGCTTATTTTACACACACACACACACACACACACACACACAGAACAGCAGCAGTAAGACAACATGATCCTCTGTAACACACTGTCTCTTCAGTACTTCCACTCCAGCTCCCATCTGGGACACGTCATGAACAATATCCACACACACACACACACACACACACACGCACACACACACACACAAACACACACACACACAAGAATAGAACAAACTTGTAAGGGTGATCTCAAGAACCTCAAAAGAAAGACTTCTTATCTATTTTTAAATTTTCCACCCACTTCAAATGTACTGAATTGGAATTATTGTCCATGGAGAGTGTCTGTCAGTGTGTGTCAGTGTGTCTCAGTGTGTCAGTGTAACAGTAAATTACTGACTGATACAGTGGTGTGATGATGCGGAGTTCAGGTTACCAACAGATACTAAGTGAGTAAAGAGGAGCAGGCGAACAGGTGTTTTTGTTTCCTTCAAAAGACTTCAAGCCAAAACGGCATTTTTTCAAACTGCTGCTCGTACTGCATCACAGGGCAGTGTAACACCCTCAGAGGAAAGTGCTATCCACCCGCTTCCACCATGATTGGCCCGTGTCACTGTTCCAGCAATCCATGGACTATACAGTAAAGTTTTTCTGGCGCAGAAGGAACCCAGTGATTATATTCAAAATATGAAACAGGAAGTACGATGCATCCTGACATTATCAGTGATGTAAGGATTATAGATGACGTGGATGCACAGTTGCTTCTTCAAGCCTCAGCAGAACCTCGACTGCACTTCCTGTTCAGACGGTGTGTTAGTCGGACAGTGTTTCGTAATGCAGAGGTCTTTCAAATTCAAGAAAAAAAACGTTCTGACGTTTCATGACCTTCCTGAGCAGATTCAGCAGATATGACCCCGCGCCTCAGACACATCGTCACATTTTCATCACTTGACTCGTCTCTGTCGTGACACAACCGCTGTTTTTCTGCACCTTTTTGTTTTCAGTCTTCGAGGTCCGTGTGTAAGATTCAGTTTTATAAATCTGAAGTATTGCAGCACTGTTAAGTTGCTGAAAGGGGTGTGGCCTCAGAGAAGAATGCATGACTGGTACCTCATTGAAGGAGGTGTGGTCACTGAAGAAGGCCTCTGTTATCTTAGTGAAGTGGGTGTGGCTTCTGTTATCTCAGTGAAGAGGATGTGGCCTCAGTTGAGTCACTGAATGAGGTGGGGCCACTCTTTCAATCTCTTGAAAGTGAAATTGCTGTGGCCTTTGTTAGATCAGTGAAGAAGGTGTGGTGTCTGCTAGCTCAATGAAGGAGGTGTGGTCTCTACTACCCTTATTAAAGGAGGTTCACTAGAGGAGGTGTGGCCTCTGTGCCAGTCTCACTGGAGGAGGTGTGGCCTTTCTGTCAGTTTCAGTAAAGTATGAGTGTGACAGATGAAAATGATTCTCCAGTGAAGTCTGTAGTGGACAATCTTGGACATTCTGATCTGCTCACAGTGTGTGTGTGTGTGTGTGTGTGTGTGTGTGTGTGTGTGTGTGTGTGTGTGTGTGTGTTTAGTGAAGCGTTACAATATTGCAGAGCTGAGCTCGATGCTCCAGGACACATCTGAACTAAATCAATCAGCTCAGCTTTGTCAAGCCCAAAGAAACCCAAGCGGTCTTCATCAGAGCAGTGCAGAACACACACACACACACACACACACACACACACACACACACACACACACACACACACACACACACACACACA
>JAOUQZ010000022.1:16151776-16157629 GCA_028564935.1 Neosilurus hyrtlii
GAGAAGTGCCCGGTTAAAGATTTAGAGCCCCGATACGTTGTTGACCTGACTACCCACGCGCTCCCGGACCGAGAGCTGGAGCCGGCCTTCTCCATTTCTTCCTATGATCCAAAGGTAACCGATTCAGACTAGTGCCCCCTTCTGTTCGCCGCCCGTATCTACACTCTTTAACCCACTTATTAACCAGTATTACTAACAAGTAGTAGCCTGGATTTGATGTTAACCATGCTTGCAGTGCTTTAAGAGAACGCTGTAACGTCTCTAACGTCACTCTTGCACTGCTGCTGAGGGATGGAGCGTTGAGTGTGAGTTAACGGCGTCATCAGATCGCCAGACGAAGTTTGCTCTTAAAAGATTTATCTGTTCTGTCCTGCCTTCCCAGGCAGCTGTCATCTCCTTTTCTCTTTTATTTTATATTAGTGTTAATGATGACGTCCTGGATTTAGCAGGTTTGCACCACGGGAACTTTTTCACCAGCTGAGTGTGAAACTTAACACAATTTTAGCTTCTTTATGGCTCAAGATTTCCAGAATCCTCAAACCTCCACCAGCGTTCTCAGTTTTACATCCCGTTCCAGTTCCACACAGCCATCGTGTACGCTAATTGAAGATGCTAACATGTTTCCTCCTCATTAGGGTTTCCTGCACCATCTGTTAAACCACTGACCAAAAGAAATTCATTTCAGCTTCATTCATGTTTCATCTCCTCCCCAGATTTTCATTTCCAGGCTGCTTGCATGATTTGTAGACGGATGAGGCTCCCAGCCATCGTAGCGTTTTGGATCGATGTGTAGCGTTATATCTGTTTTTATATCTAAACATAAGGGTTTTTTCCATTTTATTTTGTCTTTGAATAATATCAGAACTCAGATCTCCAACGCAAAGATGGAAACCATTCTCCTCATACTTCACCTGGATCTGGGGTAAAACATTCACTGACTTCATCATTACTTCTATTTTTATATATCCGAGTCGCATTGCATTAAAAATCTCCGTTTGTTTATCATCAGGTTATATATTATATCACTGGCACGGCAAAAAACCCCAGCGAGAACCCGCCCGGAGGTCCTGAAGTCCAAAACGCACCCGGAGAAGGAGTCGCTTCCTCATTTAAGGTGGCGCATCCGAATTCTCCTGATTTTACCCAACAGCAAACCGTACTCACGCTGACTGACATGCCTTTAGATTCTCCTAAATCAGTGGAGGAAACCCTGAAAGGGTCCACTGACACCCAGGTGAACCCACGTCTCCCTGAGGTTCAGAACGACGCCACCGACAGAGCAAAGATTCCAAAAGAGGCGTCTGAGAACACTGTGGCCACGAACCCCGAGAATCTGCTCTCGGTCTCTTCTGATCATCTCGTTCATGGATCTGAGGTTCAGGTGGCGAAAGCACTGGTGAGACCTGAAACGCTGGTCCTATCAGAAGAACAGCAGCCAGTGGTGATGAGAACGTCAAGGGGTCAAACCGAGAACACCCAGGAAAAGTTGAGCCCTGATCTTCCCTCAGACGAGGCTCCTGCTCCATCTGACAACATTGCTTTCATGATCACCAAAACCCGAGTGCAGGCCCTGTCCACCGGGGAATACCAGCAGCTGGTGAGCTCCAAGGAACAAGAAGTCGAAACCGTCAAAGTAGGAACGGACGAAAGCGTGTCCGCCCCAGAGGACGGCGAGTTCAGTAAGAGACCAGTCATCATCGTCTTTGATGAGCCCATGGACATCCGGCAGGCCTACAAGCGTCTCTCCACCATCTTTGAGTGCGAGGAAGATCTGGACAGGACGCTCTCGAAGGAGCGCGTCATCGAGGACGCTAAGGAGATCAGTGAAGAAGAAGTGGCCAAGGTTGGGGCTGACGATCGCAACAAGTCCACCAGTAAATCCGAGAGCACCGGTAGAGGTAATCACCTCCGAGTGCCTGGTCAAGTCGGAACTGGGAACCTGACCGAGTGTTCTACTGCGGCGTCGGAGGACGTGTCCCAAGTAGACGTCCCTGACATCAAGCAAGAGTCTAAAAAGAAGTTCAAGTTCAAGTTCCCCAAGAAGCAACTGGCAGCGATCGGCCAGGCCCTGCGTACTGGTACAAAAACGGGCAAAAAGACGTTGCAGGTGGTGGTTTATGAGGATGAGGAGGATCAGGACGGCATGCTGAAGGAAGCAAGAGAAGCCAAGAGATTTGAGATCAGATCCAGTATCGACTCAAGTGATCATGATGTTTCAGCCAGTCAGCCACCTGAATCCCAGACCATCGACCAGCAGCCCTCTTCAGGGAGGACCAACGAGATCTGTCAGACTGCCTACAAAACCCTGGACAGCCTGGAGGAGACCATTAAACAACTCGAGACCACCATCACCAACATGGACCCCGGACTCTCCCCCGACACCGCCAGTAAAGATCACAAAGTCAAAAGAGCCGCAGAGAGCCAGACGGCGCAGGCCGAGAGCAGTCCGTCAAAGAAACCGGCTCCGCTCGGACCCAAGCCACCGAAGCCTCAGAAGCCTCCTCAGAGGAAAAAGTCCAAAGTGCAGTGTGTTCCTCGACCTTCTTCCTCCAGCACCAAGCAGGTCTCTTTGTTCCGCTCCTCTCGTCTGCCTCTCGGTGCTCTGGGTTCTTCCCTGAGGTTCTGCATTTCTAACCACTGACTCTAATCCCACGTGAATGTGTTCCGTAGGTGCCTGTGGGGTGGAATCGCAGCGGGGAACCCTGTTTGTTCAGTCCTGTGTGTGATTTGTTATGATTTGTGGCGTCTTGAGTTGCTGCTGTTGTCTTTACCACTCGGCTTTTTTTGACACGGTGATGGTGTTCCCTGTCCGACTGATTTCCTTTGATCTTTATGTGATGGATCACTTGATTGTGCATGGTGTGAGGTTGGTTCACTTCTTCGGCATGCTGGCTGTTCTTTCCTTGGTCTCTGAAATAACTCTGATTTGCTGCTCTCACTCTTTCCGGTTTCCTCCGGCTCACCCCTGATTTGTTTCCCTTGCGATTTTCTTTCTTCCAGAACACCAACGGTTCCCCGTCTACAACTGAAATGTCTTCACCCAGATCACGGCAGCAAGCAGGAAGTGGGGAAAAGCCTCCAAAACCACCAAAGCTCCAGGACTCCCAGAGCCAGTTCCGACAGGTAGTTTTATTGTAAACCCACCTGTATTCAGGATGTCCATTGTACGTGGGCTAAAAACACAAATGTGAATCGGAGTGGTTCTGTTAAGGCACCTGATTTACTGTAATGGGGGAGGGATGTGTGTGGGTAACATTTTGAGCTACATATCAGAAGGTTGATGGTTCAAAACCCAGCATTGGTGCAATGTTTGGTCTTTGGGCGGAACCCGTAACGGTTAGTGGCTCTACGAGAGAATAAATCGCTTTGAGTAAAAGTATCGGTATAAATATAAACATGCTACGCAATCACACCACTTAACCACAAACAACGTAAAATATATTCATCTGTATGGTTGGGGTGGGGGAGGGGCTAGCCACGCACCAAAATCTTTCATTAGGTGGGAATTCTAGCTTTCTATTTCTGTCAAGTGCCAACTTTTAGTTTTTATTTTTCACGTTTAAGAGTTTTTACTAACCAGCAACACACGAGTATTTTTGTTACATGCAGTTATTTATACACAGTATACATTATTATTATTAATATTATTACATACACTATTATTAATCCACATTCCAGCGTTTTTATCCACAGGTGGCATCAGTACCGCCATCGCAGCGTAGAAAATATTTTACCGCTTAACCTGCTTCTAAAACCTCAGCTGTCTTTGTACCGGCGCTGAAAATCCTCGTTGTGTTCAATCGCGTGGATCATCCTGCAAGTCCTCGGTTATTACGGCTTAGCGGACAGTAATAACAGTCACGGTCAGTAACCGCCTCAGCTGCTGATGTGTTTAACAGTCCTCGTCCCTGCGCTCAATGTCTCGACGTTAAATCGAACCCTTCACTGACTTTCAATAAAAATGTTCAGCGGCCAGTGGTGGAGCAGCGGCTGATATAGGCGTGTCACCTGTTAAAGTTCATGTAGATGTGACGCGGCGTGATGTTGATGTTCCTCAGTTCCTGAGTTTGATTTAACTAGAATACGACGGTGTGTGTGAGAAAGGAAAGGCCTGGAAATGTTTATTTTTAAAATCTGAATATTAGCGACTTGACGCACGGCTGCATTTCATCCACCAACCATTTTAATTCCTGAAGTTTCTTTTTGGTGGGACGTTCCAGACGTTCTGTAGCGAGATTATTCCAGATTGGGTTTCTGTTGACATTGTGTGACAGTAAACTGAAAGACACGCCAAATAGCCACCGCGGTACAGCGTTGTGAACCTGGACTGAGCGTCGTGGTAACCGCACAGAGGCCGAGCGTTAGCATGGAAACGGGACACATCAGGACCATCTCGTCAGTCGCGGTTTAATCCCCGTCACTTCCTTTATGTTTTGGATCTTTTCCAGGTTGTAGATCTGTTCTTTTGGCGATGTTTCCTTTGGATCAGTGTTGTTTTTTGCTCCGGTTGCCATGTAAAGCGCTCTGGAGAACACTTGCTAACAGGGTTGGGCGCTGGGTTTCTACTGGAGGGATTAGACTGGATTAGAACGAGAGATTTTTTTTTGAGGTGTGAGAATTACTGAAATATAAAATACCCGTGTAAAAAAAATTCTGAAATAAAAAAGTATATGGTTTCATTTTGATGGTAGAAATCAGAGAAAGTTTAAAGAAGTGATTTGTGTTGAATCAGTGTTTGTTTTGATTTAAACTAACTTTATTCTTTTAACTTTCTTTCCCTCGACACCAAAGTTGTGTTGATTAAAGCTCTAAATCCTTGTGTTTGGATCCTGCTGTAGAGAAACAGTGTGTGATGTTTAAATATATTACTAAACTTTCCTCCGTAGTGTAGACGATATTTTTGTGTGTTGAACTGCAAACACGTGACGTGTTAATAATAAAGAATTCTCTCTTCACTTCTTGCCCGAAGTTCTCTGCTATGCATGACGTCTAGCTGTTTCATCAGAAACTCTCACGTTTGCACAAAAGCAATTGTGTAAAGATGTTCTGGGATTTTGTAAAAGGTGTATAAAGGCTGTGTGGACGGACGCTCGGATAAACGTGTCTATGCAATAAAGGACTTTCGCTCAGCACTGCCACGTGTTTGTGTTCATTTCACAAGAATCAAAGAAAGATTAAAGTCCTGAAGATCAGCTGCAACAAGGTCACGACGGCTCCAAGGAGCACAAGATTCTTCCAAATCTGGTGAATAAATAAATAAATAATGTTTTCTCATCCAACTGAACTTTTATTGGTTCACAGTTAGAGCTATTTGTTTACTCTTTATTATAGATTTACAATTAATGACTCTTTATTTATTAATGCAAAGTTGTCCATATTATTCTGAAATAGTTTTGTTCTTTCACGCTCAACATAAATACTTCAGCAATTAAAAGATTTTTTTGTGTATAGTATTCATATTTATCACATAAATGCGTTTAACATTTTATATTTTTTAAGTTCTATTGATTTTTTCCCCAAATTCATTCATTCATTCATTTAATTATTTATTTATTATTTATTTATGCTAAATTGCAAAATTTTGTTAGGTTTTTGTTTGTTTGTTTGTTTGTTTTTTGCTTTCACCTTTTAAACTAAAGTCACACCCGTATTGGTGTAACTTTATCGTTTCGAAAGTAAATTTTATACCAAGAAAGTTTTCGTTTCTTTTTTTTTTTAATTAAAAAAAACATTTTTAAATCTAATGACTTATGTAATTCCATGAACTGGTCAGCAGAGGGCAGCACACACACACACACACACACACACACACACACACACACACACACACACACACACACACACACACACACA
>JAOUQZ010000022.1:16174205-16191766 GCA_028564935.1 Neosilurus hyrtlii
CTACACACACACACACACACACACACACACACACACACACACACACACACACACACACACACACACTCTCTCTCTCTCCAACCATAAAACAGTAAGACAGGGCACTGTGTTCGGTTTTCAAAAGGACAGGTCAAATATAAATGCAAATCGAATACACCGGTTATAAACCCCAGAGAGGGGAGAGGAGAGAGGAGAAAAAACACAGGGCTGTTTACCCCCTTGGGTTCAGGAACCACCAGATGTGTACACTTCTTGTTGAAATTCAGCTGACAATCACCGCCGTAAAAAGTAATAAAGGCCCACAGGGTGCTGAGATCCCCCGTCAGCTACACACGGGGACAAGAGAGAAAGACCAATTAGAAATAATAACTAGAGGAAGACACACTGGGATGGGTTTAACAACTGGAAAAGGTGCAAAAAAATTAATAAATGTAAATCTTACGTGAGGTAAACACGCACGCACGCCAAAAAACAACTGGCCCGACTCAGGAGAAAATCCCGTAACACTGATTAACACCTGGTCAAGGGGGCAATAAACGAGGTACACAAACTGATAATCTGTTAGAGCATGTATATAAACAGACAATGAAATCTAAGAATATACATATACCATTTACACCTGTACATATAGATTCATAAGATATATGATGGACATGTGGAGAAATTTCTGAAGGATACGGCAGCAGGTCTCCACATCTGACTGACAGGATCACCCACGTGGGCTGAGAAAGGGAAGACACACACACACACACACATCAGGGGAAGTGTAATACAAATGATGTACACAGTGCAGTGTGTAATATCATGATTAGTTATATATTAAATCATTCTATGAGATGGTTGTGATCTTTACCTTGACTACTGGCAAGAAGAAGACCTCCCGCGCCTCGCTGACCTCCGAGTTATCTCCATCCTCTGTGATGATGTGCGTGGCAAGGGCGATGTACGACACTTCCTTTCCTTTCCCAGACTTCAGCAGCTGCACCACCTGAAATCATATCAACAGAAGAGAGTTTAGCTTAATGAAGCCTCCGCGTTCGTTTTTTTTAAAGATTATTCCTCATTACACTGAGGGAGAGGTTAAACACCCCAGTGTGATCTATCCATGATGTCGCTTTACATATGAGAAAGTTCCTCCAACGGAGACGTGAGATTAAAGAGCAGAATTGTAAGACATGCTTACGTCAACAATGTTCCAGAATTATTTCAAACTGAGCGTGTGGTAATAAGCAGATCTATAATTTATTTGTAGTGGTTAGGACATCCGTCTCACAGCAAGGTCCTGGGTTCGAGTCCCGGGCTTGGCGAGTGTTTCTGTGTGGAGTTTGCATGTTCTCCCTGTGCTTACGTAGGATTCCTCCGGATACTCCCACAGTTCAAAGATATCAACATTAAGCTAATTAGCTGTTACAAATTGCCTAGGTGTGAATGTGTATGGTTGTGCATGTTGGCCATGCGATGGACTGGTGAGAGTGCACCCCAACTTTACTCAGTCAGCTGAGATAGGCTCCCCTCTTACCCGCAACCGCATTAGGATTAAGAGGTTCAGCAAATAAATTATTGAATACACGTTGTCTGTTTTGCCATCATTGTTACTGTAGAACCTTGTTTTCTGCATCCCAACATTCCTGAAGACAGAAGTTTTCTTTGTTTGTAGAGAATATGATGCCTTTAGTGTGTGTGATTTAAAGACAAGAGTGTGACAGATCAGTATCATTTAAAAAAATATATTAACACCATAAATTATCTGGAGTTTCAGCTACATGGTGTTAAAGATAAATAAAATGACTCTGCCTCAAAATGTCTGATGGATTTTACTGTAATCACACTTTTTTAGCACTATCTACAGAAACTCTCTGAAAGATCTCACGGGTTATAAACGTTCTCCAACCTTAAATCTGATTAAAATCGTGTTTACTTAAGTTAGACACAAAACAGAGGCAAACTTTTGGTTCTCAGCTCCATTCAGCTGTTAGCCCCTATGCTAGCAGGCTAACTTTCATAATGATGTCTCTTTAAATAATAACAAACAACCTACAAGGTTAATACCCGGTGCTAATACAAGTATTATAAACATATCTAACTAGTACAGTCATTTATTTATTAGCATGCTAGCTAGCTAGCTGAAACGCCTCACTGTCTATTCTAGTGTGGCTAACCAGTTAGCGTTAGCTATCAGTGTAAGCTTCTATAATGACTTATTTTTTAAGTCACTAATAAACTTAACAGAAATTGAAGCCACTCTAAAATGTAATGTTAAAGCTGTGTGTTTATACGGCTAAGCAGTTTTCTTCATAGCACAACTAGCTAGCCCTGAAAACATGCTAACATGCTAACTGTGACAGAAAAAAATAACTTCACCTTTTGGTCAATATCCCCGACGACGTAAAACTTCACCTCCTTAAAAAGCTCGTCAGGGACTTTCAACTCTTCTTCCAGCATTATTCTTTTTTAAATAAATAACACAAAACTTTTGAATTAACTTATATCAATAAAAGCAGAAACATTATTGAGTCTCCTGCACAGCTTTGCGACTGAACAGAGGTGACTGGCCGAATCATTTTTTTCTACCCGTATTGGGAGGTCTTTGATAAGATTGTATAGTTCGCTGTGCGAGGATAAGTCCAAACAGCTGTTCGTCACCATTTTTATTCTCTACTCTCCAATCCGATTACAGAAGGTGGGAGCTGTCGGAATACGGGTGGGTGCAAAATTTATCTAAAGCGCCAAAGAGGAATCGGCAGGAGGACGGTACATTTACATGATATTAGGGGGGGAAGTGTACACTAATGTGCTTATATTACATCAACCGCAAGTTATATATGTGTTTTATACTCATAATCTTTGTAATAACACTTTGTACTTGTCATCTGTATCAATTATTAAAAATATTATGTCTTTTCAGTGAGAAAACTAATAACATAAACTTAAACCACCCCTCAGAAATTGCATAATGGAACATCTGTGGGAGGAGCAACCTCCGATTCGCGCGCGCGCTCTAGATAAGGCGCCAAATATGAAGGAGTAAATGTTTGAAAGTCCCTGAGATGAGGAAGAAATAGAAATGGGGTCATTTTTTCATGATTACTTAATATTAGATGAGAATTTAGAATAAAATAGAGCTGAATTTATGAATTTAACTAAAAAAGTTCTAAAGTAAAACCAGCTCAATAAGTATAACTTGCTAGAACAGTCTCACTCTTTCATTTTCTGAAGTGATATTTAGGGTCGCAGGGAGGCTGGAGCCTATCTCAGCCAGCACTGGGCAAAGGCACGGTACAGACTGACAAACCATCACCGGCCAACACACGCACAACCATTCACACTCACACAGGGTCAACTGGGAACAGCCACTTAGCCTCCTGTACATGCACCAAGCCTGGGACTCGAACCCAGGACCTTCATGCTGTAAGGCGGATGTGCTAACCACTATGCCACCGTGCCACCCACCAAAGAACTAAACCCTAATTAAAGTAAAAACATCCGAAGTGCAGCTAACTGGGTTATCAAAGGCCGGCCATGTCTCTCACTGTCTGTGGAGAGAGGAATGTAAAAGAAACATTGCTGACTTTCGAAAAAAGAGTAGCTGCATAGCTGTCAGCGTGTTCCTGCCCTGCGATGGCCTGGGGTTGAGATGGGCGCTAGCCTCCCCGCAACCCTAATTATTATTAAGCGCTTCAGAAAATGAATGAATGAATATATGCCATTGAACAATAACACACATTTGTGACACAGAACACATTAAATATCTTGGAAAAATAAATACATGTATATTAATAACATTCATTTTCACCCTTATTTCTGTCTGCTTAAATAAAAATATAAGAAAACCTAATATGTTTTTATGTTGTGTTAAAGAAGCCTTAAGAAACAAGTGTTACAGTTAAATCTGTAAATTCTTACTTGTAAAAGCAAGCATATCTAATTTATAGAAATCAGTATGAAATAATATGTAATAATAATAATAATAATAATAATAATAATAATAATAATAAGTACACATTGGCCAGAACTTTATAGCCATAATTTTACATAAACGATGCTTCATAGATTTATTTGTGAATTTGAAATGAGTTTAAATTCAGTGCAACTGGCATCAGAAAAAGGCTGATTGATTAATTGACTTGATTGATTAATTGACTTGATTGATTGATTGATTATACACATTCAGTAACCTGACATTTTAAATTAAACCAAATTTTCAACACCTGTCAGTCATGACTTGAGATACAACTATGACAAAGTTTTAATTTCTGTTTAAAAGTTTGGTTTCTTGAGAAGACACACACAAAGCAATATTCTTTTCTAACTCACTAACATCATTATTTAACTAAAGCGAGTTTAGCATGAGAGTTTCACAGCACTAGCACAGTTAAACAATGACCGAGTCACCAACAGTGTCATTTTTGTGCTTTTCTTATATAAAGTTTTATTAGTGAATAAAAGTCGATCTTATGGAGAGATGCTTATTAGTGTCTGTTATGTTCTACATGAACTGATTACTGGATTAAGAGTTTCATGATATTTAATTTAAAAAGATCCTAAACATGTTGTTTGGACATGCAGATGTACTTTTAATACTTTACTCTGGTATAAACTGAGAAAAAAATCATGTGACTGACATCAGCATCAATCCTACGACTTTGGTGAGATTAGCCTAGCTTAAGACTTCATCTGATTCATTTTAATATTCTGCTGATAATTAAACCTCTGGTGATTGTTAAAAGTGAGTCGTTCTCCGTATTTCCAAGTGTGGCTTCATTGTGATGTCACTGGTTCTCGTAATCAACCCCGAGTCGTCGCCTCGTTTCTCTCCGCTGGAAGAGTTAATGAGATCTGTGCTATTTAAATCTCGAAATGTCGAGTGAGAAAAGAGGACGTGACCTTGGGTCAGCAATTATCCTCCTTCACCAGGGTGTCCTGCTGACTCAGACCGCACTCATGTGTAGCCCACACAATCGCTATGAAGTGTCCTGCTGGTTCATACAACACTTCTGACAAGAATTAATCCTAATAAGCAACGAACATTGCAGGAAAAAAACATCGGGGAAGAGTGTGCACAGATACTGTGAGGATGAGTTAAGAGTAATGAAGCACGTATACCCTAAAAATACGCTAATAATAGCATGATAGTGTACGTTTGCATAAATCACACCGAGAGTATGACAGAGGATACAGGATGTAAAGTTACAGCTTTCGAATATGAACCATACAAATTTTATACTAATTTCACCAAGTATAAAACTGATATATTGTATGTTTGCAATGCATTGTGGGTAAAACACACCAGCACACTGCTGCCAATACTACACTGAACGACCACTTAACTGAAGATACTGAAATGTTGTATTTGTTAATTTCACAAAATTTGAAGAACGTTTGTAGCTGGCACGGTGGAGTAGTGGTTAGCACATCCACCGCACAGTGAGAATATCCTGCGTTCTAGTCCCAGGCTCACTGAGGGTGTCTCTGTGTGGACTTGAATGTTCTTCCCATCCTTTCAGGGTTTCCTCCCCTGTTCCAAAGACATGCACATTAGGCTATTTGGCTGTTCCAAATTACCCCTGAGTGTGTGTGTGTGTGTGTGTGTGTGTGTGTGTGTGTGTGTGTGTGTGTTGCCCTGTGATGGGCTGGCAAGCTGTTCAGGGTGCACCATGCATTCGCCCAGAGGCGGTTGAGTAAGATTGAGCGAGCCTGGAACTCGAACACAGGACCTTCTTGCTGTGAGGTGGGTGTGCTAACCACCGCATTGCTGTGGCATCTTTTGATTATCATGAGATAAATAATATTGCACGTGATCATGATTATTGCAGACTACAGGTGTGTATTAACTGTGTTTATATTACATCGTGCAGATTTTCACTTTTTGTTTTCAGGAGAGAGAGAGACAGAGTGTGTGTGTGTGTGTGAGTGTGTGTGCATGTGAGTGTGTGTACGTATGCTTGTGTGTGTGTGTGTGTGTGTGTGCTTGTGTGTGTGTCTGCTTGTGTGCGTGTGTGTGTGTGTATGTATGTATGTGTGTGTCTGCTTGTGTGTGTGTGTGTGTGTGTGTGTGTGAGTGCTTGTGTATGTGTATGTGTGTGTGTGTGCTTGTGTGTGTGCTTGTGTGTGTGTGTGCATGTGTGTGCTTGTGTGTGTGTGTGTGTGTGTGTGTGTATGCTTGTGTGTGTGTCTGCTTGTGCGTGTGTGTGTATGTGTTTGTGTGTGCCTGCTTGTGTGTGTGCGTGTGTGTGTGCTTGTGTGTATGTATGTGTGTTTGTGTGCTTTGTGTGTGTGTGTATGTGTGTGCCTGTATGTGTGTGTCTGCTTGTGTGTGTTTGTGTGCTTGTGTATGTATGTGTGCTTGTGTGTGTGCTTTTGTGTGTCTGCTTGTGTGTGTGTGTGTGTGTGTGCGTGTGTGCGTGTGTGTGTGTGTGCGTGTGTGTTTGTGTGTATGTGTGTGTGTGCTTTGTGTGTGTGTGTAGGTGTATGCTTGTATGTGTGTGTGTGTCTGCTTGTTTGTATGTGTGTGTGTATGCGTGTCTGCTTGTGTGTGTGTGTGTGTGTGTGTGTGTGCGTGTGTGTGTGCGCGTGTGCGTGGTTGTGTGTGTGGACTTTCGTGTGTGTGTATGTGTGTGTGCATGTGTGTGTGTGTGTGCGCGTGTGCGTGCTTGTGTGTGTGTGTGCACTTGCGTGTGTGTGCGTGTGTGTGTGTGTCACTCAGTCCGTCGGTCGGGCTGAAGCTGTTCGGGCGCAGCGCGCGCGTCTTTAACTCACTGAGTGCGCGCTCGGCTGCGACGTGTCGGTGGCGCGCGCCCGTCGCTCCTCTGTCCCAGGGTTCTCGTGCCTGTGATGATCTGTTACGGTGTTCGGTGGGATATCCGACCCGAGCGCGCGAGGAGCTCCGGTCCCGTGTACTGAGCTTCACCGGGTGGAGGAGTTGAGTCGGGAGGAGAAGCGGGCTGTGTGAGGTGCGTACCGCGCTTTCTCCCGAGTCCTCATTCATCCTCACAAGTTCCACTAACGCATGTGTGTAAACCATCACCATCACAGCTCCACCGTCACTTCCTCTTAACATCTTCATTCATTCCGAGCCTCGATCACATCATCTCCTAGTGACACACCCCCTCATCTTCATGTCGTTATTACGAGACACATCTCACCATTTCTACCATCCATGAGAGGAGCATCTCGTTTTTACATGAAATTTTATTGCTTTCACAACTAAAACTTATTAAAGATATTAGGATGAAATACAGACTATCATTATTACATCAATAAAAAGCGCAGACCTCGAGACATTTCAGGAAGATCATGTCGTTATTACGAGGAAGGAATGTCGTTACTACCAAGAAAAAAGCATGTTGTTATGAGAAAAACTTCCTGGAGCCACAAGAAGAAAACTTTTGATTATTAGGAGAGAAACTTGAGGAAATCATGGACTTGTTTCGAGAACGTTATAAACTGTTACAGCTACACGATCAATTTGTTATCACGTGACAAAAACATTCTTATTGTGTAAAAGCACCAGGAGAAAATTATATTGTTGCTGCACTGAGAAAAATGTTATTATTGTGAGAAAACACATAACACATGTAATGCATATTTCTATTTCCTTAGTGGTTAGCGTGTCCATTTCACAGCAGGAAGGTTCTGGGTTCAAGTCCCGGGCTCAGTATGTTTTCCCCATGCTTGTGTGGGTTTCCTTCAGGTACTCGGATTTCCTCCCACAGTCCACACATGCATGTTAAGCTAATGGCTGTTCCCGATTGTAAGTGTGAATGTGAATGGTTGTCTGTGTGTTACCTTGTGATGGACTGGCGAGGTGTTCAGGGTGTACCCCGCTTTCACCCATGTTTCGGCTGAGATAGGCTCCTCCCTCCCAGCGACCCTAATATGATTCAAAGATTTGGTAAATGAATGGATATCTGAAGAGAAATCGTTTCCTACAGGTCGGGTATAAATCATTCTGGAATCATTCTTCGCAACCTCCCTCGCTGGGAAGCGGCCTTGCTTTTCTACACTGAAAGCCAAACTGATCCAAGCTAAATAATCAAGCTAATGCACTTTTAAATTCATCACACAAGTGTGTTTTCTTACTGCTGCTGTTTAATTCAGGGGGCAGTGAACACAGATAAATAAGATGTTCCATGACGTCCTTGATTGTTTTGTACTAAATACTCATATCGGTATCAATAACTCGACCTCCTTAAACCACAGCCCTATAATTAACCTCCAGCATCGTGTACATGGTAATAAAGGAGAGCTTTGAGGGATATCTGTGTAAGTATTAAATCTTCTCAAGATGTTTCTCAGCTCCTGTATGATGAAGAGATCTTCAACTTCAGATTAATCTGCAATCCGGTCATTAAAGCAGTGATTGGACGAGACTTTAGCTGTTCGAAACTGATGAAGGGTTGAAGGTGGCATCAGTGTGGGTTGAAACCACCTCCACACGAAGATGAATATAATTTTACAAAGTCTGCGGTTGGAGAGGTCGAGGAACGCTGAGTGTCGATTCAGACAAATCTCTAAATAAATCCACTAGAAAGCAGAGAACGTTCATTTTTCATCACGCGCGGAGGAGTTCGAAGACCACAGTCCTTTGGGGAAGTGTGTAAAGAGAGAGGTGTAATTCACACTGAATTTTAGAAATGAATAGACTTGTTCTTGGGTTGTGAACTGAATTCCAACATTTCATGGACAGAACAGGCAGAGCTTCATTCAGACTAATCTGGAGCATCCACAGGTACATTCAGGTATGGCTTATGTAAAGGTTACCCCACGGCGGTGTGTGTTTAGTGTTTAGTTATTCAGAGCCGGAGTCGCTGCTGCTTTGGCATCGTGTCAGGAATTTCTCCTGGGGTTAAAGTAACTAAGCAACGTGGAGTGCTTCTAAGCTCCTGGTTTAGTAATGTTTAAACTTGATGCCGCTGGACTTAAAGTGATTATTGCACTTTTTAATGAGCTTTAATCACTGTTGGATTCAGCTCTCATAGTCTGCAATTCTTTAAAAAAGAAAAAATGGAGGAGATTAATTAGAAATGTCACAGGAAGTCCTTCCTGCTGTCAACGATGGTGTAAACCATATTCGTTATTGTTCCTGATTCATGAGTGAAGATCCTGTTTGTGTTTTATCCTCCATTATCAGTTCATCCTGGATGAATATAAAGGTTTCCTGGTGAATCCACCCCAGCTCACGGGCTCAGTGTCTCTTATTCACCTGCTCTACATCTTGCTTTGGTTCTGTATCTGTTTACAATAACAGTAACGAGATGGCGTGACTGGAGTGTGTAAAAACTCGCCAACGCAACAGTGATTGGTAGAAAGTGCAAAAGTCTGAGATCACATTTTAAAAAACAGAAGAAGGAATACGATTTTATTCGTTCATTCATTCATTCATTCATTCATTCATTTATTCATTCATTCATTCTTTTGTTCGTTCGTTCGTTCATTCATTCATTCATTCATTTGTTCATTCATTCATTCTTTTGTTTGTTCGTTCGTTCATTCGTTCATTCATTCATTTGTTCATTCATTCAGGGGGGCAGTGGTGGCCCGGTGGCAAGGGGCTGGATTATGGATGGTGAGTGTGGGGTACACCCTGGATAGCTTGTCAGTCCATTGCAGGGCCAATACACGCACAACCATTCACACTCACACTCACACCTAGGGTCAATTTAGAACAGCCAATTTACCTAATGTGCAAGTCTTTGAACTGTGGAAGGAAATTGGAGTACCCAGAGGAACCCCAGGCAAGCACGGGGAGAACATACAAACTCCACACAGAAACGCCCTTGCCAAGCCTGCTACCTTCTTGCTGTGAGGCGGATGTGTTAACCACTACACTACCATGCCGCCCGATTTTAGGAGAAATAAAATTAGCATCTCTCTCTCTCTGTCTCACACACACACACACACACACACACACACACACACACACACACACGGGCACACACACACACACAGATTATATGTGACACACGTGAAACTATTTAAACGTGCTGATTTTTCACTGCGCGTTTTGTCCTTGTCTGTGATGACGGCCACCATTTAGTTATTATAGATCTGTGTTTGTGCCTCAGGATGGAGATCCTCCAGACCATGGCACCCGGTGCAGGGGTCACTGACACACATGTACAGGAGTAACAAATGGTTTTAGAAAGACATCATGTCTAATTCCATTTTATTTCCAGGCGATAAGACTGTGTTTCTTCTGGTCTGTGAATGGACCCCTTTAACTCAATCTTCTGTTTTGGTGTTTGGCTAATGGTTGTCCACAGACAGCATGCACCACCTTAGATTTGGAACTAATTCATCTTTCCATCCATGCATCTGAGTTTAGATGGATAATATCTAGTGTAACACGTATCAGGCTCATTTCATTCCCATCATATTTTACAGTTCATGGAGTCTGAAGTATAATTACTTCCTTAACTACTTAGCTGCATTTGGACTGGCTTCCACAGAAGGGCCAATTATCCAAACAAGTGAGGCAGAATCCAGTCCACCAACTTCAGAGAATATGGTGTAAAATATTTAAAATCATTTTCCAAATCTTTATTCCTGGAACACTGGAATACACCACGGATCAAAGGTCTCTACTTACACCTAGTGTGCAATTTACATTTTATCACCAGTCCACCTATCAACATGTTTTTATCAAGTAGGAAGAAACCAGAGGACCCACAGGAACCCTTGAAGTTATAAATAAATGGATATTAGAAATTAATATTGGGCTCCTGAGTAGTGCACCGTGTGCAACGATCAACCTGGAGATCATTGGTTCGCATCCAGGTTAATGCCGCAGCCGTCTATGGCCGAGAGCTCTTGGGTGCCAGCTGGCTCAGAGGTCACATATGTGGGAGGGAAGGTGTACGCACAGTGATCATCAGCCAATCATAGGCATTTGTGAGCACATTTGTACAAAGAGGTGGATAGTGATTTTCCTCCAGGTCATTACGCTGCCCCTGAATGCACATTCGCAGCAGTTCATAAAGATGTGGATGGTGGCATCATGTGTTGTGGATGGGTACGACTAAATTAGTGGGAGGGGGGAAAAAACTTGCAAAAAAAACCCCATAAATTAATATAAGAAATAAAATCTTTTAAATAAAGCACTCTGAGAGAGAACAGGAGAACCGTTGATCACACTCTCCCGGCAACTGAGATGATGGGAGTGGCCTAAAAAAAAAAAAAAAAGAACCCGTTTGATTGGCAGCAGTTTGACTCCTGAGTAAAGTGAGAAAGATCAGGAGCGCAAATGCGGGGGTTCCACTGCGTCCCATTAGTAGCCATTACATCAAGGAGAAGCTCTCCAAGTTGTTCGTGAGTCGTTTTAAAAGACCTGAGCCTGAAATATAAATGTAAGCCTTTTTTAATCATGAATAAATCATCAAAAGCTCACTTTTTCTCCCAGCAGGTTGTGCATCAAAATGCAAATGTGGAGTGTGCAGATGAGATGAGAGCTTAGGAAAGGCTTACTTACACACTCTCAGCAAGGATCCTGGTATCCCTGGACTCCAGACTCCTCGCTGTTACTCGATACACTAAATTACGCCAAAATTCTCATTTCTACGTCTTTCTGAAGCTAACACGTTCTCCGTAACTTTTTTTTGCTTTGCTCGTTGCAGTTGTGAGGAATCCTGTCTCGATTAAGCTTCCTGAAGATGTCCAACTCCAGTTTCTTCGTGATGTCCAATCACAGCTGGCCTCATGGGAACCTGTACAGACCCATGACGGTGTTCAGCGTCCTGACCTTCACCTTGCTGGCCATGCTGGTTTTGGCCACATTCGTGTGGAACATGCTGGTCCTTGTGACGATCCTAAGGGTCCGCACATTCCATCGTGTTCCTCACAACCTGGTGGCCTCCATGGCCATCTCTGACGTCATGGTGGCTGGACTGGTGATGCCTTTGAGCCTCGTCCGCGAGCTATACGGCCGGCGGTGGATCCTCGGGAGAGCTCTCTGTCAAATGTGGATCTCCTTCGACGTGCTCTGCTGCACGGCCAGCATCTGGAACGTTACCGCCATTGCTCTCGACCGATACTGGTCCATCACGCGGCACCTTGAGTACACCCTGAAGAGACGCAAGAGGATCTCCAACGTGATGATCGGACTAACATGGATGCTCTCGTCTGTCATCTCCTTCTCACCGCAGTTCGGATGGGGAGAGACATATTCGGAGGAAGCGATGGAGTGCCAGGTGAGTCAGGAGCCATCCTACACCGTCTTCTCCACCTTCGGCGCATTCTATTTGCCGCTCTGTGTCGTGCTGTTCGTCTACTGGAAGATCTATAAAGCAGCCAAATTTCGCATTGGATCCAAGAAGAACAACACCGTTACTCCGGCGGCGGAGGCTGTGGAGGTATGGTGTTACTTTTTCTCTCTTAGAAATGTTTGCAAAACGACATGAACATGAAGCCTAATCAATGAAAGTCCATTCATTCATTTTCTAAAGCTCTTAATCCTAATTAGGGTCGCGGGGAGGCTGGCGCCCCTCTCAGCTGCCTCTGGGCGGGGGCAGACTACACCCTGGACAGCTCGCCAGTCCATCGCAGATCAGTGAAAGTATCCAAAGAAATTATTCTCAAGGTTCAGTTATCTATAATATTGTACAGGTGGATGTGGAGGGTATTTATCCCAGGAAAACTGGGATGTGAGATGGGAATACACCACCGGAAGGTCAACAGTCTATCACCTCATCCATACACTCACACACTCATTCATACTCAGGGGCAAGATAGCATCACTGATCCACCATCTATCCATTTCCCAAAACACTAAATTCTACCAGAGTAGAGCCGGGAGGCTG
This sequence comes from Neosilurus hyrtlii, assembly GCA_028564935.1. Taxonomy (NCBI): domain Eukaryota; kingdom Metazoa; phylum Chordata; class Actinopteri; order Siluriformes; family Plotosidae; genus Neosilurus; species Neosilurus hyrtlii. The sequence goes on from JAOUQZ010000022.1 coordinate 16,187,000, forward strand.
GAGCCTAACTTAGGTGACTCTGGGAGAGGGCGGGGTACACCCTGAACAGCGTGCTATTCCATCGTAGGGCAACACACAACCATTCACACTCACACCTTGGGGCAATTTGGAACAGCCAGTTAGCCTACTGTGCATGTCTTTGGACGGTGGGAGGAAACCGGAGTACCCGGAGGAAACCCACTCAAGCACAGGGAGAACATGCAAATTCCACACAGAAACCGAGCACCCAGGAACTTGTTGCTGTGCAGTGGACGTGCTAACCACTACACCTCCGTGCCGCCCCATGTTTATGGGAAGAAAATGGAAGACTAATGTGTAAAGTAGTCGAGAATAAACACACACAAGTTTTTAAGCGATCTTTTTTCCTGTCTGTGTGGTATTTTGTAAGTTCTTTTCATGCCTGTGTGGGTTTTCTCAGGGGATCTCCAGGTTTCCACCCACCTTCCAAAAGGATGTAGGTTGGTTAACATTAATTGCCTGTAGATATGAAGGTACACGTGCACATGCTGTGGGCTCGCCGGATCCACCGTGACAAGGGTAAAGCGCTTACTGAAAATGAGTGCTGAAAACTTTTGTGGTCGCATCACAAATCAGAGCAGAGTCGACAAAATGTAAACAAATGAATAAGCTCCTGCAGGTTTGTGGCTGGCGCTGAGCTACGGCGCGTTCTGATGAATTGGCAGTGAAACGGGAGATTTCAGAAAGCCCAGCACGCTGTGATGCCTCCCTACAAAGCAGAAAAAGATCTGAAAGGGAATAACCTTAACAATTCATTCGTGGCGTCGTCTAACACGGATATTCAACACTAACAACATTCATGGGTCAAAAACGTGGAACAAGCAAATTATCTCCACTTCAAAACGTCTTATTGAACTAGTACATGCATTTGTTATTACTTCCACCATGGAGGTGATGTTTCACCCATGGTTTGTTTGATAGAAGGATTATATAATATATGTATTTACATTTACAGCATTTGTCAGATGCTCTTATCCATAGCGACTTACAATTATCCTTTTTATACAAATGAGCAATTGACGGTTAAGGGCCTCGATCAAGGGCCCAACAGTGGGGATTGAACCGCTGACCTTTGGATCAGTAACCCATCGCCTTAACCACTAAGCCACCACTGCCACTACTACTAGAGGCGGGGCTTAAAGTTTAGAAATGACCAAGAACAAATTTTGGATCCAGGAATTTTTTAAAGAATTCTTTAATGTTGTGAGATGGGATAATTTTTGACATTTTGCTTCATATGCACAATTGCTGGGCTTGGTGGAGGTTTGTGTTCTCTGAGTGTTCTTGTTTACATTTTAAATATTAAGGACAAGATGTACAAGATCCTCTCTGCATCATTGAGATTTTTTCCATATTTTGGATTATAGGCGAAAGAGGCGACTCGGCAGCATCCTCAGACGGCGTTCACAGTCCGTCATGCCACCGTAACCTTCCAGACAGACAGCGAGACGTGGCGGGAGCAGAAAGAACGTCGCGCGGCACTGATGGTTGGAATCCTGATCGGCGTTTTCGTGCTCTGCTGGATCCCCTTCTTCCTGACCGAGCTGATCACGCCGCTCTTCTCGTGGCATGTACCACCCGCCTGGAAGAGTGTCTTCCTCTGGCTCGGATACTCCAACTCGTTCTTTAACCCGCTGATCTACACAGCCTTTAACAAGAACTACAACAGCGCCTTCAGGAACCTCTTCAACAAGCAGCGCTGATAAACATTCACAGTTTAGCATCATGCTAATTTTATTAAAATATCATGTGTACATAAAGAGTTGTTTTTATCGGCTCATTTACACAACCGGAACCGAACCACAACATCACCTTGAGGAATCTATCCAGCAGCTAATGCCAACTAGTAATAGAAACTAGCCAGCTAGCAAACAAGAATTAGCATTTTCACATGATAACTAAATGTTGGATCATCACATGCTTGGAAATTTTAAAACAAGAAATGATTTTACATTTTATATATATATATATATATATATATTTTATTTATAATTACAGTGTGAGGCTAGCATGTGATTAATTTAGCTAGCATGTGATTAATTTAGCTAGCATGTGATTAAGTTAGCATTCCGCTAGTATGATTTCATGAACTCTGAATGCGATATTTATGATACTCTCAACTGAAAAAGCAATTTTGCTAAGAAGGACTTATGTCCTCTGTAATACTGGTGGTAAATCTAATCTAGCACCAAGTTAAGCTAGTTAATTAGTTGATACTAACCGGGCTAGCGAAGGCGTTCTTGTTCTTATGGTGTGCACTTCCTGTTGTGAGAGTTTCTCTCCTATTCATGGAATTGATTGACAAGCCATGACAATGTTATTGTGGTGAAATCATCCATCATAAACTTTATGGTTGAGAAAAAAGTTCTCTGATTGATCCTCTCCTCCCACAATGCAACAGGGGGGAAAAACGGTATCAAGATGTTTTAGAGAATCTGAGAATTTTGGAAGTGTTTCTTGCTTTGTATGAAATGAGCTCTGATTATGTTTCATTTTTTGAAGAATACAAACGAAATAAGGAATAAATAAAATGTGAAAACACGCAGAGAATAAAACAGAGCAGAAGGAATGTGTTTTCTTTTCACTCGGGCTTCAAGGATCTTCACGGCCTTCAGTGTGAATAGTTCTTTCACACACAGATAAATTACACCGTTAAAAAAATCCACATGTGAAGGACAAACAAACAAAGGACAAACTTTTTCACTTCATGTTCTTAAAGTCATCACGAAGTTTAGATTTCAACACGATTTAGCTGCAGATGATGGTTAAGTGTTTTAAGGATAGACTACAGGGGAATGGCACGATCTGATTGGTTTGCTATCTCAAGATAATAGACATTATCCACCTCGCAAACTCAGGATAATGTTTGAATCAGAATGGGGGACAAAATCACACCATTTGCGACAGTCACAGCGTTTAAAATCCTGCAAATTCCACCTAATGTCCAAAAGTGACGCAGTTGGATTTTCACTGTTTTGAAGGTTAAAAAAACAAAAACATTTTATTTAAAATTCCAAACTCAGGCTCCACCCTGTGGCCAGGATAAATATCACATACCCTGTACTGTCTACTCTGAAAATATTTTGAACGAATAATAAAGCAACGATACACTTCTGCTTTTGTGTGATATGGAGAATTATCTGGTGTATCCTGGATCGTACCCCTCTGAAATAAAACCTAATAATTCTTCATATTATAATTCGCCATCCTGTGATAGTAAACCAATCAGATTGCACTGTTCCTGTGTAGTATATTCCAAAGTGTTTTCTCTCTGGTCTGTATTGGTAATTCTTGTTTGTTTATTGTTTTTATGGTGATTGCGGACTGTATTAGCACATTATCGCCACTCGTTGCTCTCGAGTTCTCTGCTTTGGCGTACAGACTAATTCATGGTTTTTGTGTATTTTTAGAAACAATACACTGCTTTGTGTGTGTGTGTGTGTGTGTGTGTGTGTGTGTGTGTGTGTGTGTGTGTGTGTGTGTGTGTGTGTGTGTGTGTTAGTTCTGTTTTTACGTATGTTGTATAAACTCCTCTATACTGCACAAAGCACCGACACTGGATTACACAAACATCTCCTGATAGAAAATTTCATCCTCTGTGACGAGCTGTTTCTATAGAAACGATAATTTATTAAAACGAGTGTGTTAATACAAGTCTGTGTTTTGAAGCTGCACGTCTGTCAGAGCTGTGTTATAAATAGTATTATTATACTTATTTTCCATTTTAGCACTAACGGTGTCACTGATGCCTCTTTTGATAAAGGAAATGTCCATGGGAATAAGGTGATGATGCAGGTGCAGATATTTTGATAAAGTGAGATTGGGATATTTCGACTTTACTAAGAGGGAGAAAGCTTTTCAGTTCTCTTCATTTCTCACTCAGAGCCTCTCTTTGTGTTTGAAGTCGTGTTACCTAACAGTCAGCTACGCTACAATAGTGTAGACCTTGCGCTCTCGTCAGGCTTTACAGCTCACGGACAAAAAAACCACTGGACTCAGGGTCCCTTATCACTAAATTCAGCTGGAAATCAGAAAGTGACTATAAGTGTCAGTCCAGTGAAGGAGGTGTGGCCTGTACACCAGTTACAGTAAAGGAGGCGTGGCCTCTGTACTTGTCATACCTAATGAAGGAAGCATGGTTAATTGGTGCTGGTTAATTATAGTGAAGGAGGCGTGGCCTATGTGCATGTCAGCATTGGTGTGGCCTTCTCAGTGAATGGGGTGTGGCCAATATGTATAGAAGTTACATGAAAGGAGGTGTGGCCTATAAACCAGTAATATTATGGGAGTCATGGCTTCTGTACTTGTGATACCTAATGAAGGAAGCATGGTCTCTAGTTCAGGTAAAAGTATATCAATTGAAGGGGGGGGTCTCTGGGCTTGTTAGTCACAGTGAAGGAGGCGTGGCCTGTGTGTATGTCAGTTCTGGTAAATAAGGTGTGGCCTGTCTATAGGTTACAGTGAAAGAGGTGTGGCTTTTGTTTTAGTCAGAAATAGTAAAGGAGGTGGTGCCTTTGTGACAACTATAGTGAAGGAGGTGTGGCCTCAGAATCAGCTTTGAAGCTGACACACACACACACACACGCACACACACACACACACACACACACCCACCAGACACTGTGAGTCAAATCATTTTAAAAGAAACGCCAGTACATCACACAGAGGCATATTAAGATGTGCTGTAGTGTGTGTGTGTGTGTGTGTGTGTGTGTGTGTGTGTGTGTGTGTGTGTGTGTGCATGAGCTG
>JAOUQZ010000022.1:16285382-16295640 GCA_028564935.1 Neosilurus hyrtlii
CGCAGATAGACTGAACAAACTGATCCTCAAAGATAACGTTGTGGGGATGAGCTGGACTTTCTGATGGTGGTGTCGGAAAGGAGAATGTTGTCCAAAATAAAGACAATATTGAACAATAATGAACCTCCCACCCGCTTCACAACCTGGTGATCAGTCACAGGAGCAGGTTCAGTGAGAGACTGATACCACCGAAATGTACCACCGAACCACACAGGACATCATTCCTACCTGTGAACATTAAACTGTACGACTCCTCCATAGAGCAACAACATTCACTGTTATACATTTACATTCTACTGTTTACTCACCAACACCATTCACTCTGGATCTGATTATATAGATATTAATAACTTCTCATTTTAGACTTATATATATATATGTATAAGATCTTGAGTCGGTTTTCCGTAGAACAGTGCTCGATACGTTGATGTAGAGCTAAATATATTGTATGTGGAAAAAAATAATAGTACTACAATTTCATCCCGACAAGCCTGTTTCGTGGTTGCCCCTCATCAGGGGATTTAATCAATCATTAATGAACCAACCACGAAACAGGCTTGTTGGGATGAAATTGTAGTACTATTATTTTTTTCCACATTCAATATATATATATATATATATATATATACAATTTCCTCCGGGATCAATAAAATCAATAAAACCCCAAAGCAATATTTTATTTTATTTCTGCAGTTCCACAGAAATAAGCGTTGGCATCCTCAGAAGAATCAGAAACAGAATCAGGATCAACTTTATTTATTTATTGTTTAAACACTTCCACAGACTCTCATTTTACAGGTGCCCTTGAACCAGGAGGTATAATCATAATCCCCCCCAAACAATAATCAGGAAAGTTTTGAGTCCAAGATCCCACCAATAAAGACCTTTGACCTTTAAATCTCAGCTATAAAGATATTATCTAAAGACCAGTCGGAGCTGCTCACATTTCACACTTCATCTCTGAAATAAACTTTATCTTTTGTCGTGTATTAAAAGTGTTCACAAAACATTCAAAATATCTTGAAGATTTAGAAAAATATTTGTAAAGTAATTATTTGTGAGTGTTTTCCGTCTGAAATACATTTATTTATATTACTATATTTATAAAATATAAATGAGTTGTTTTTGTTTGGGTTAAATTTTAGTGTAATTACATTACCGACCACCAGATGTCGCAATTTTACATCTCAGTATTTTAAAGTAGAAATTAAACAATAAAATGCGTAAAAACTTAAGATAACGAAATTATTTCATTATGATCACAGAGTAACTTTCTTGTTGGCATATTTACAGTAACTCTTTTTGATATGAGGTAAAGTAATTGATTTAATTGGCCAAAGCTAGTTAGCATTCCATCAAGTAACTCTACAAGGGCTAAAATCTACAGAATATGAAATAGTTAATTTCATATTCACTCCAATAGTCTTATAAGATCTTAATATTAATGATATAAAATATATATTTGCTAATCATTATGCAGCTTACTCAAACATGAATGTAGGTTCAAAGGTTAAGTCGGGATTGTTTCGTCATCGGGAGCATAGACATGCTAAAGAGTTACATTCCACGCTAATGATAACTAAAACAGGGAACCAGTGGACAAAAAGTTACACTTGGACATTTGTATTACTGTAAGTTATTGTGCCAATGTGTGTAGTTTACAATCCTACAAAGAGAAAGCAGACCGACCTTCCACGCCGTCAAAAATCGAGTTTGAATGTGCAGTGTGTCCACGGTGTAACTGTGTTACCCTGTGACAGACATTCAGCGCTCATGGTGAATCTCAGATCTTATCTGTCTACCGATCTCTCAGAGCTTCAGAATGTCAATTGAAGGTAAAGACACAGAGCTGAAGTTGAAAGCTGTGATTTGAGGTTGATGTGGTGATGTTTCTGTTTCACTCCACATCCGAACATTTTTGCATTTCCATTCCAGGGGCAAATCTCTGCCATAAATCTTCACAACATAAACATGCTACACCACCCTCGAGTAACATTTCAAATCCATCGTCTGTGTGGTTCGGTGGCGTATTACACAGTGACACATTGCAGCTTTTCAGGAATTCTAAAGCTTTAGCTTAGACTTAACCGCTTTAAACCAGCTTGTTTTAAACATCGTCCGTGATATACCTCGATACAAACCATCTACAGCATTCTTCTTTGTGAAAAGAATTTCCTCGGCACACTGTCTAACATGCGACGCAAACAGTGTAGACGCATGTGGTTAATCAAAGTGCGCAAACATTTTCTTCTAAAACACTAACCGGATGAATAATGTGATTATGAGAACTCACCTTTACTTCCGACGCGGTCGTTTTAGATGATTTGACAGTCACCCTCACGGTATGCACGTAACTGCGTAACAGCGGAAGTGTGTGTGACACGTCACTATTTTCTGTCGTTTGTGTACATACGGTGTGGCAAACTTGGGTGAAACGTCATCAAATAAGGTGCTTGTACTTGGGTATGTTTGCCACGCTAAATGTTTTCGCTTAGCAGATGACGGGTCCTCCGGCGTTTCCTTTCGAAAACAAGTGAAAATTACGTAACACTCGCAACACCAAAATTTAGAAACCTTGTATTATAGGATCTGTTCTTGCAAAGGTTAAAGTTTTCATCTGTACAGCTTTAGATTTTAATGTGCTGCCGACTTTTGTGCCATTTCGTCTGCAGTGATCATTGCTAGGGTGGTTGATAGGTTCCTTTGTGGTTCGCAAGACGTGGGACGTGACGTGTTATGCAGTAAAACAGGCCATGTAACAAGTAAATATTTCAGGATGACAAAAGGAGAATTAGGACTTGTGTACTATTCTATGCAGCTATAAGATTTATGTGAAAGAAACATCTCACGTATCCACCTGTTACCCCCTGACAGTGTTCCCGTTTTGCGCCGCCATTTTAAGTTGGATATTAAACCTCTTTCATAAATAATTAATTGTAGACTTGACAGTCAACATTTTCCTTGTTAACATCAAGGTAAACCTTAGGGACGCTGTGCAGTGAATTTAGTTGCTCGTTTTGGATAAAAAAAGACAGCGAGGGCCCCCTATATACTCATCATTAGCGTGGAATGAAACAAATATGATTTACGTATTTACCATGTCGTTTACTGGGAGTCATTTGCTGTAAGCCCCGCCCCTTTATTGCAGTGGTGCATGATGGGACAGTTAAGTGCATAAATGTCTGTATTTTTATTTTATGTTCCATTTCTCAGTTGATGATGAAAAAAGTCAATTAATTTAATATGTTTATAAAAATCAGACACGTGAATCTCATTAGCATATTTTATTTATACATCTTTTTACACATGAAATGAAAAACAAAATCAGTTACTGGTGTAAATATACAATTAAAAAATAAAACAATTACACACCTTATCTATAAATACAGTGAACACATTTTATATCTCTCACTATTTCAAATAACGAAATGTGATTCTGTAAATAGTTTCGATCTGTCAAAAAATCTATTATACAAATCTGTGTAGAAAAATATAATTTATGAGTGTCGGACTATCCGGTAAAATAGAGCAGTGAGTGAACGTTAGGAGAGATTTAACGTCTCCTCAATCTCGCTTCATCGCTGTGAATCCTGAATCCCATCATTACGCTTCCGAACGAGACCCAATAACAAATAAATTATTTGATGAAAAGACTTTAGCAGGATTCTGGAGTCACTAAAGAAGTGATTCAAGGAGAAAAATTAAATCAACACTAATTATGAGGATACGTTTCCTCACGTCCATCGTTTTGCTTCAGAGGTCCTTTAGGCTAATGTTCGCTAACATGTGATGGACGTTTGTGCGTGCCGATTAGCGAAACAAATACGCACTGAAGAATAACGTTCATAAATCTGCCACAGTCCAGTTATTTCACACCGTTTGAGAAGAATATGATAATTACTGAGTCTGCAGTTTGAACGGTGCTAACTGGTGTCCATTCGCGTGCATTAGCCTGGTTAGCACATCTGTAACTGACTGTGAGATAAATGTGAAGTCTGTGTGACTTATTTTCCCTCTGAAACCGGTTCTTTAATTAATGCCACGGAGTAGATCATCTCAGTCCGTGATGCTAATGCTAATGCTAACACTGAATGAAGCTACAGTTACACTTGAAGTTTAAGAAACAGGCATGATCGAAAGAAATCCTCTACTTCTGGCCGTTATTCAGTTCAAGTACAAGAATAAATTTTTTTGTTTGTTGGTTTACTTAATAAATCCAGTTTAGTTCATTTCACTGTTCATGAACGCACACAGAACTTTGTACAGTGAGAGTTTGTGGGAAATCTGTGGGGTTGTCGTTGATTGCTAGCAAAGTCTGATTTGCTAAAAGAGTAAAAAAAGAGAAAAGGCTCAGAAACATATAAAACATTATGCCGGATTAAAATGATTACTTCCTGATTGGGAGCTGAATATATTTAGGACCGCCCCCTCTGAGATAAACGCAGTCCGTTCTGCTCGTTAGCAATGCTGTGGAGTTACGCGTCATACGTCAGCATGTTTAAACACTAGAGAAATTTGTTCACTACAAATGTGCGATGTGATACGACTGATTCCGACAGTTTTCAATCCGCAGAGTGGAATTTCTCGGACAGAACACAAGCATGACGGGGCTTTAAAAGTGAACCGCCACCGATTTATCACAAGCGCACCATGCTAACTGCCAAAGCACCATCGGCTTACATTCATCGTTAGCAGATTTTGCATTTTGGTCTAAAATGTTTTTGTAAATTGTACGAATCTCAACTCGAGTTTGAAATCCCGAGTGGGTGGAAAGCATCCTGATCCAGTAGCCACATTCCAAAATGCAGCAGCATCTTGGGATACCAGTGAATCCCGTCCTGCTGCGAAGTAACGTTTGAATCCGGTACAATCCAACGCCACCACGAGGTTGCCGTGACCATGTGACTCAGTCGGAGTGGCGCGAAAGCCCAGTGTGCCCAGCGCTGCTCCTCTATGGCAGCATAGCATGAAGCTAGCATCCCGTCCACGACGATGGTGCCGTGTGCAGTGAGTGGTGCGTACGATCCCCTGTCCTCCACTGTGTAAACACGCTCTACTCGTACACTCCTCAGATGGCCCTGCCCTTCCCACACAAACACCTCCTGTCCTTCTTTTACACCGCTCGCAAACTTCGCCACCATCCCCGAGGCGGCCGAGTCGTCCCGGATGAAGACCAGGTGCGCCGACGTGAGCCTTAGAGTCAAGTTAGCTTCCGATGTCTCAAGTACGAGGAACATCCGGTGAGTCTTCACATCTTGGTCCAGGAAGGCGATGAAGTCGCTGTACACAATGTTCCCCAGCTCGTCTGCCGCAAGTACCTTATCACCTTTCTTCAGATCCTCCATGCGCTTCGTGCTTCCGTCCGAGAGATAAACCAACGCCGATCCTGGGAAGCAGCCGCCGGATTTAGCAGCAACAGAATTTTCTGGTGTGAAAGAGAAGCAGTAAAATAAAGAAAGTTAACTGTGAGTTTCAGTCGGTTTTGTTCAGTCAAATTCATTTTCAAGTGTAAAAAAACAAAACTCTTAAAGGTAAAATTTGAGCTCTAAGATCAGGCCTCTTCAGGTGGGAGGAGCTTATGCTGTTCTGCTAGTTTTGTAGTAAGAATGTGAGCTGTGACGAGCGAGAGGCTGGTGAAGGAAAGAGTATTTGTAGCTGCTTTATTGTTTCTGCGAAAACGACTGAAATAAACTGGGAGTGCTTCATTACGAACAGGTCGATGCTGATGCTGTAGTCTCATGGTGTTGTCCCGCGGCGGTGCTCAGTGACCCAGGTCAGGTATGTTTCAGCAGCACAGTGCGCAGTTGTGATGTAAATGTTGGTGTTGTTAAACGCAGTTGCTGCTGACGGAGCGCTAATTGAAAAGCAGGAGGCGTATTGTCATTCTAATCGGGTACACAGGCTCCTCCGGCACGATCCAAGCTCGTTTATTTAGGTGTTTATGTTTCAAAAGTCTTGTGTGACTGTTTGCTCAGGTGCACACACACACACACACTCACACACACACACACACACACACACACACACACACACACACACACACACACACACACACACAGACTGACTGCAATACACAGCTCAGAGCAAACATGCCTCACGCCAGGCATTTGTATTGTAATCGCCTAGCAGATGTGTGTTGACTGACACACACCAGAAATCTGCGCCTTAATCCCCGATTCTTCCTCTGAATGCAGGAGCAGGAATGAAGCCAGTCGCTCAAGCTGCCAAGTGAACAGTGAGGAATAAACACCACCAAAAAACCTCATTAAAAGTGGTGTAAGAATTCTGCTTTCCTCAAAATTCCACCAGTTTACTGTGCAAAATAGACAAATAAATACATAAATAAATAAAATTTGTGCATCCTTTTCTTTTTAATTCATTCATTTAATTTTTAATTATATATTTTTTCTCACTTTTCTTTCTTTCACCTTTTTTTTCTTCCTTTCTCCTTAAGGTGGCTCTTTAAAAATGAAAAAGCTCCAAAATTCTTCTTCTCCAAAGAGTAAATACATAAAGATGGGATTCAAATTATAACGCATTTTTTAATTTGATTTAATAGAAGTAATTTCTTAATTAAAAAATTAAAGCAGTGGTGAACAATCAGACCTCTCTGTCACTTCAAATTCATGTTGTTGGTCTAGAGCATGTTGGATGATGTTTGTCTGGTGTTTAGTGAGTAACAGTAGTCTTTTTTTTTTTAGCTAACTTAATTTATTTAAAAAAGTAAGTATAGAGCCTCTCACTGTGTTTCACAGCAGCCATTAAACAGAATGAAAATGAAAATTCAAAAACCACAAATAAATACAAAACTAAATAAAATAGAAAATTAATGAATGAAAAGTAGGCGGCATGGCGGCGTGGTGGTTAGCACTTCCGCCTTTCATCAAGAAGGTCATGAGTTCGATTCCCGGGCTCGGGAAGTTTGCATGTTCTTCCCGTGCTTGCGTGGGTTTCCACCGGTTACTCCGGTTTCCCCCCACAGTCCAAAAACATGCACAGTTGGCTGATTGTCTGTTCCCAATCACCCCTAGGTGTAAGTGTGAATGGTTGGGTGAGTGTTGGCCCTGCGATGGCCTGGCAAGCTGTTCAGGGTGCATCCCAGCCTTTGCCCAGACTTGGCTGAGATGGGTGTCAGCCTCCCCACGACCCTAGAAAATGAATGAATGAATGAATGAAGGGAGCAAAAGCACTATGTGAGTGCAAACCTCTGCCAAGCCAGAAAACAAACCAGACAGCACCTCCTGCTGGGCCTGCTGTAATACCACACTTCCAGAAAAACATCCTGTCTCAAAATGTTAAAGAATCTTTAGAAAAAAATACTGGATCCAGAATTTGATCGTCGCCAAACTCTAATGTATTCTTCCTTGTCCGAAGCTCCGCCTCTGGTAGAAATTAAACATTTTCAAAAAATTGTAAGCTACTTCACTAGTGCCCTCCTGGTGGATGTTACAGAGTTTAGGCTGATAATTGAGTTTTATTATCATTAAAACATATATAATATAGTACAATACTACTGAAAATGACAGGTGAGGAAATGACAGCGCCCCCTACAGGTACAGTGAATTAAATTATCTTCATTATCCAATAAAAATGAAGTACATTTTATCCCTTTATATTTACGAATGAAACGAACTTGAATAAATGAGGAGCTTGGGATCTCTCACCTGCTTTGACGGAACAGTGTATGTGTGCCTTGGATTCGTAGTAGACCCAGTCGAATCCGGCCTCCACGGCGAGTCTCGACAGCATCCCATACTTGCTCTTGTCTCTGTCCGAAGTTGTGATGTCCACCGCTCGACCCTCGTAATGTAAAGATTCTTCAAAATGGTTGCCGTCCTCGTCCCAGGCCTCAGTTACACGCAGCTTCACCCCGGGCCACTGGTTCATCACCGAGATGGCCAACGAATTCAGCTTATCTTTACATCGCTGTGGGAGACACAGATGGAGACAGAGACCTAGATGGTGTGTCAACTGGGGTTGCAGTGATTACAACCTAAGCAGACGGTTATTGATCTGCTCTCGTCTGAGCTCCGAATCAGTCGTTTCAGTTTGATTAATGCAGTATGGAGGGAGAGAGAGAGAGAGAGAGAGAGAGAGAGAGTTAACTGGCAAAGTTCCCGAGAAGAGTCTCGCTAAAATTATGAAGTGTTTTGAAGCTAATCAGCGATGGGAGATCATCATCATCATCTTCATCATCATCATCAGGCCCACTGACTCCAGCACGGCTTGTTTTAAATATAAATCTGTAAATTAATTACCCCCTGACCTCAGGGTTTTATTGGGGTAAAGTGTGCTGCCGGTTGGTTCTGTGCCACAGATGGAGAGTCGGATCAATAACCTCAGGGAAGTTAAATGGAGCTGAAAAAACCCAATCTTGATTTAAGCTGAATCCCGGATCCACGCCGCATGACCGTAAAAACAATCAATTATAATATCTAATACATATGGATTACAAACACAAATACCCCTCTGATGGTCATATTCTACACTTCCTGGAGCATAAACGCACTCATGTTATACCCTATAAAGTGCACTTCTCTGAGGGTTAGAGGCCAAACTACGTTCTATGTGAAGTAAAGACCCTGAGACGTTCGTTATATCAAAAATGAAACAGAATCACAGCCTTGATCATCACTGGGGTTGTACATGTTTCTCAGAGTGTTAGTGCATGACTCAATCCACTAGTACACAATACACATTAGTGAGCAAAATCCCAAATAGGACATTTCCCTGATAGTACAGATCACATGGCAGAGCAGAAAAGTACCCTATGAAGTGCATTTATATAAGGGCAATATCCCAAATGGGGTATCTCTATCAGATAATACTGTATTTATTACCCAATGAAGTGCACATCTGTAGGGTGTAGGGAACAGGATCAGGAATTGAGAAGTGGCTCAATACTGGACTGTGTATTTATATAAAAAAAAAAAGTCCTTCTTTAATGCCCTATGAAGTGCACTTGTGTAGTGGGTAAGCTTCCAATCCAAAAGTCCCAGACGATATTTATACCTACAGAATATCGACATGTGGTACTCTGCATAAAGCACCAAAACCTGATTTTATACTCTGGGAAGTAGCAGCATGAATCTGTTCCACTACCTGGATTTGATTCATACTACACACGCCTGGCTTTAAATCCAATGTAGGTGTGGCCTGTACAGGAAATTAATTCATTCATCATTTAAATTATTTATTCATTAATTTGTCATTCATTCACAGAAACGCTAAATCCTAGAGTTGTGGAGACACTGGAGCCTATCTCAGCCGACTCTGGGCAAAGGTAGGTACACCCTGAAAAGCTCACTAGTCCATGACAGGGCAACACACACAGAACTATTCAAACTCACACTCACAGCCTGGGGTCATTTATTTTTAGGGGTAATTTATTTTCTAGGGGTCATTTATTTTGATTAAACTCTGATCACAGGATCCTGCTCACAGAATTGATATTTTCTGACCAGGCAGGTACTAAGGATAAATAAATGAATGAATATAGAAATAAGTGAATGAATGAATGAATGAATGAATGAATGAATGAACCCTGAGTTTATCTTGTCACTTTCTTATCTGGTTGTTTATTTAAACCTGTATGAAGGGACAAATTTTACAAAAAAACGAAGAAGAAAAAAGAATAGTTCTCGTCTGTACTTGGTTCTGTCTGGAATTGCGTTCAGTCATCCTCCATGCTGATTGGTGCTTTCTTCACTGTGTGATATCATAATGTTCCAGTTCCAGTGGCTTTATCACCTGTGTATGGAATCATGTGGTCCATGATCCATCCTGAGGTATCTGACTTATTCTCAATAGACATTTCCTGTGTTTATCTAAAGCTTTGTGTTGCAGAATTCTATATAAACAGCTCTGATAAACAGATCACACAGATCTCAGCTCTGAGCCACGATTTACAGAAAACTCTGCAGTGTCTCACACACACACACACACACACACACACACACACACACACACACACTGACACACACACACACACGGAAACACACACACACACACACGGACACACACACACACACGGACACACAGACACACACACACACACTGACACACACACACACACACACACGGACACACAGACACACACACACACACACGGACACACAGACACACACACACACACACTGACACACACACACACACACACTGACACACAGACACACACACACACACTGACACACACACACACACACGGACACAGACACACACACACACACACACACTGACACACACACACACGGACACA
>JAOUQZ010000022.1:16319618-16333329 GCA_028564935.1 Neosilurus hyrtlii
TCTCTCTCTCTCTCTCTCTCTCTCTCTCTCTCTCTCTCTCTCTCTCTCTCTCTCTCTCTTTCTCTCTCTCTCTCTGTAGTGTTTCTGCTACAGGTGTGGGTTAATGTTGATGTTTGTGGTTTTTCTTTCTGTTCTCCTGTAGCCAACAAGCGCAGCATTTATGATCAGTACGGTAAAGAGGGACTGTCTGGAGGTGGAGGAGGTAAACGTAATCACACGCTTGATGTGTTTTTGTTTACTGTGAAGGAAGTTGTTTGTAATCCGTATCTCACCGTGCATTTAAGGAGGACGTCACCATAACGGCGATCTCTTCGAGGGCTTCACGTTCCGTAATCCCGAGGATGTCTTCAGGGATTTCTTCGGGGGTCGCGACCCTTTTGCAGATTTCTTCGGTAGGAACACGGATATAGCTGTTTTATATAAATTTCATTCTTTTCGGTGTGGAAGTTAAACCCTGAGCTGTGCGTGTGCCGTAGGAGATGATCCATTCGGAGATGACTTCTTCGGTGGTGGGCGACGCCATCACCAGCACCAGCACCAGCATCAGCATCAGCACCGCGGGATGAGCAGGAGTCGAACGGGTGGCTCCTTCTTCTCCAGTGGATTCGGGGGATTCGGAGGTTTCGGGAGTTTCGGACCGCCGTTCTCTTCGTTCGATTCGGGTCAGACATCACCGCAGCTTCTTCATTTCAGATCAAACGTGGTGTCATTCTCTCAGTACACTCAAATGTGTGTGTGTGTGTGTTTCAGGTTTCAGCTCTTTTGGTCACATGGGGCAGATGGGTGGAGGCGGATTCACGTCCTTCTCCTCCAACTCATTTGGGGGAGGGGGCAGCGGGATGGGGAACTTCCGCTCTGTGTCCACATCCACCAAATACGTTAACGGCAAAAAAATCACCACGAAAAGGTAAGATGGGTGTGATGGGAACAGGGAAGGGGAGGGTTGAAGAGGAGGTGTGGTGATAGGAGGGGTAGCAAGATTAGGTGGGGTGTAAATGGCAGGGCGTGGCAAGCCCAGGGAAGGTGATTTGAGCCGAGGGGAGGGGTGGTGAGGTGTGGTGGATGGAGGCATGGAAAGGAGAGGAGAGGTGAAGCCTGGTGGGGGGGTGACCAACACCACCCCCACCCCAAACTCCCTTCACAACACAGACAGCAGTCACCACGAACCCGCCCTGTAACCTGAGTTCATTAATAATAATAGAAATAAATGTCAAATGTGGGATCTGGTTTGTGTGTCCATTAAACAAAGCTCTGTGTTTGGATGCAGAATCGTAGAGAACGGACAGGAACGAGTGGAAGTGGAGGAAGACGGCCAGTTAAGGTCATTAACTATAAATGGTAAGGAACAGCTGCTGCGACTGGAACACAAGTAAGCGCACCGCGGTGCTCAGAGCAGAGCTAGGACTCAGATGTATGTACTCTTTCTCTCTTAGCATCCTTAGATGAGCGGTATTGTGGGCTAATTATTATTATTATTATTATTATTATTATCAATGTTGATTTTGTTTGTAAACATCCTGTATTTATGAAACGGAATGTCAGTATTTGGTGCAGGGATGCTATTACTTTTTGGGACTATGGTGGATCTTGTTTATTTTTGTTTTGTTTGGTTGGTTGTTTGTTTTCTGTTGCTTCTACACTCCTGATGCACTTTGCTGTGTTGGACTTGAATGCACATTGCCTGGTGTGTCCTGCTTTTGATTTAAAACTGATAATAATGAATAAATCGAGGGAGAGAAGCGTTTAACAGGCATGAAGTTCATTGAGTTGAGTTCAGTAAATAATCCTCGTTTTCCTTTAGAACCCTGTTAATAACCTCGTCTCATGATCGCTGGTACGGAGTTAGAACAACTGTACTGATATTATTATAATTATTATTATTATGATTATTATTATGATTTATTATTATTATTATGATTATTCAGTTTCTTTTGTTTAAATGAGTGTTTATTCATTAGTACCTGTACACCAGCCAGTAATGTTATTAGTCTTACTGTTGTCATGGAAACGAGCCAATAGACTCGAGATGAATTTTGTGGACTTGTTTGTACGCAAATTTCAAAAATCAATAAATGTGAGTTTCATCCCTTTTTGAGGATGCGGCAGCTTCCGGTGTGTGTGTGTGTGTGTGTGTGTGTGTGTGTGTGTGTGCGTGCAGCATGCTACTAACACAGTTCCTTCTCTAAGTGGTTAACATGATGTACGTTATATTTTAACACCCAGATTTAAAAAAAAAAAACGTTTACTTATTGTAACCAGATCAGTCACCTAACGACAAAATCCTTCGTTTCTTTCTTAAACGTTCTCACTTTTTTTGTCTACGTCCAATATTAGTCTTATGAAACATGAAGGAAGTAATACAACTCATTCCGATTGATTGCTGTGAGTCAAATCATTTGACTCGGTTCAAAATTAAACAAGTCAACTCCCAGACGACTCCTAATTTTCAATAAAATGATTAAATCTCACTTTGATCTTACAGAATAACATGACATACCACTGAAGTTTATAAAAATCTACTGAAATTATTATAAATGACAATAAAAGGATCTTTGTTGATTTCACTGAGAAGATTCCTCTTGAATCACTTAAAGAGTCGACTTGTTTTGAACGATGTCTTGTGACACAGCCGTTTATACGCTTTTAATTACAGCAGAGTCATTTAAATTCCATAAATCAGCAGTGATGATACTCAATGATTCATCGGGAGACTGCGGTTAAAACTGACCTTAATTCATGTTCTTCACGTGTAGAAAGAAAATTTTTCAAAATTCACAGAAAGAAAACAGAGGTGAATGAAAATATGAACAGGGTGATTGATTTTTGTTTTTTTTTGATAAATACTTCAGTATTATAATTATAACTAATAAAAAATTGCTGCGTGTCAGTGCCGTCCTTTACACTCATTAATTCCTGTTAAAAGATTTAATCATGGAACGTAAAAAGCAGTGCAGCGTGGAACGCTAACGAACGCTAACACGACGTCATCTTCCAAAACTTCACTGTTCATTGCTAACTTACACACCTGCAGGTTTTATGTCCTAATAAACACTAACCTTCACGCTGGGTATGTCGCTAACGTACACGCTCTCTCGCATTTTTTGATATTTGTTGTTTTGCATGGATGAAGCAGCAGCAGGGAGGGGCTTAATCTTTATTTAACAAAAAAATAAATAAAAAATCAGACATAAACAAAATAAAATAAATACACGCCCCGGCCTTCATTTCATGCCCCGCCCCCTTTCTTTAGGGCAGGCCCTGGAGTTGGGTCAAGGGGAGGAGCGTAAACAGAACAAGTCACTTCCTGGCTCCTCCTCCAACTCCACCCACTCCAACTCCAACTCCGCCCACTCTCAGTTCACCCACAGAGACCAACAAACAACTAAAGGTCAGACTTTGTTTGTTTGTTCTGTTTATTTATTAATTTTTTTCAATCCTGAGGGTTTTTTTCTTTCCAGATCAAAATGGAATAAAAAGGAAAAGACCAGCAGTGAAGGGTGAAACAAAAAAGTCCAAAGAGTCGTGAATGATTTGAGAATCGAGCGACGGTGTCTGTGGAGGAGGAGAACCACGTGAACCAGTGTTTATTGTTTATGTAGTTGATTTAAAAGTAAAATTTTGGATTTGAACTAAAAGGTTTTGTTTGTTTTACTGTTAAAGTTAGTTTATTGAATTCTAACTAAAGGAAATGTTGGAGTTAAAAATAGCCGTGAATTAAAGGTGTGTCTGCGATTGTTTGGGGTTTTTATTTATTTTTATTTAAATTCTATTCCCACATGCGCATCTTTGCTATTTTCTAATAAAATGAAGTCGGTGTTTCCCAAAGTATGATTTAAACAGATGGATCATGTGCAGCCGCATGTTAACGGTTAAACATGACACTTACTGTCAGGAAAACAATCACCCTGTCATGAAATGTCGCTTCCTTCCTTGCGGATCTCGAAGCGTTTTATAAAAGAAATATTTTTACATTAAGGTTCCGTGTGAAACCTTCCTGTGAAAGATCTCTAAATGGGTGTGTCCTCTGGCGGTGTTGTGATGTCACTTCCGCCGGGCTGTTACGGCGCGCAGTAGCGGTCCCCACTTGCTCTTGGCGCTGGGTTTGTGCGTGAAGTCATGCAGGATGCAAGGGCCGTCGTGTTCCTCCGCCTCTGAGCTGATCTCCATCTTCTGCACGATCAGCTTCAGCAGGTTGTGCTGCTTCTCCATGGACTCTGAGAGATCCTTCAGTCTGACACACACACACACACACACACACACACACACACGTCTACATCACTGCAACGGAATATAAGAATAGTTTTTAAATGCTACAGTTCAGATTATTTTTAGTGTTTGTTACTTCTGTCTGTTACTTCTGTCTGTGTTACCTGTGCACTCTGTTGTTAACTGTATTTCCTGTTGTATGCTAACTGTGTTGAGTGTTACTTATGAATCTCTTTTCTGTTTCAATTTTGTCGTGCATTGTCTGTGTTAACTGTTTCCTGTTGTCAGTTTAGTGTTACCTGTGCATCTCTTTTCTGTTCCTTTGCTGTCTGTTACCTGTTTATGTTGCCTGTGCTCTGTTGTCTATTACCTGTGTTACCTGCGCAGTCTCTGTTTTCTGCTCCCTGCTGTCTGTTACCTGTGTCAGTTAACAGTGTTACCTGTGCCCTGCTTTTCTTACCTTTGCTGTTTTAAATGTTTTCCTGTTGTCTGATAACTGTGTTGAGGTGTTACCTGTGCTTCTGTCTTCTGTTCCTGTGTTGTCCGTGTGACTGAGCTACTTCTGTCAGTTTCCTGCATTGTGTGAGTTACCTGTTTCTCAGTTTCCTGTTACCTGTGTTGTCTGTAGTTCTGTTTACTGTGTTGATTGTGCTTTTATGGTTCTAGGTCCCTGTGTTGTGTGTAACTGTTACAGGTGTTGTCCATGTTACCTGTGTTTCTGTTTGGTGAGTTCTCTCTCCAGCTGTGTGCAGTGCCGTGTGCTGGAACCCAGACGTGCTCTTACTTTATTCACTTCACCTCCACAGGAGAACCATCTCTGATACACACAAACATGAACCTGGAGCCCTCACACTGCGTCGTAAAATCACGTCGTAGGAATAAATATTTACTGTTAGCGTGGGTTTGGTTTGTTACCTTGCCGTGGTAGCACTTGTTAGGAAATTCCTTAACGGAGAGTTGGTCGACTCTTTTCACGAACCAGTTCGGCAGACGCTCCTCCAGATTTGTGTGAAGTTCAATCTATACGAGATTTATGACTAAAGGTCACTTGCAATAAAACGGCACACTTCGAACCCTGGATGTCACTGTCAGTCACAGAGGGGGGTGTGGCCTAAGTACTTGTGAGACGTAAAGAAAGCATGGCATCTGTGTCCGTCAATCATAATAAAGAAGGCGTGGATTCTCTACCTGTCAATCTGATCGATCGACGAATGGCCTTCAGTCTTGTCAGTCTCAGTGATTGAGGCGTGGCCTCTTCCTGTTAGTCTAAATAAAGCAGGTGTGGCTTCTGTAAACCGCCAGTTTATATAAAGAAGGTGCGGACATTGTTCTGGTCAGTTTAAAGTTGAAAGGAGGTGTGGCCTCTACCTATAAATCTAGATAAATAAGGCATGGCCTCTCTGATTGAGATGGGGGTGTGGCCTCTTTTACAGTGTGTATTAATTAAAAAAAAGGAGGTGTGACTGCTGCTTGTCAGTCAGAGTAAAGGAGGCGTGGTCTGTCAGGTCAGATGAGATTGTTTGGGAAGGGTGAAGGTGGGTCAGAGCACTCACCTGCATCCCTATCTGTTTTAAACAGGCGTTGGTCTTCACCTCCGCGATGTCTCCCACCGCCAAACCGATCTACAATAAAGCTCACAGGATTCAGAAATGTTTCCCACCTCATGTATTCCAAACAGCTCTGATGGGCGGCGTGGAGGAGGAGTTAGCTGTAAGGCTCACCAGCAGGTTCATGAGCAGAATGGGTACGAGCAGGACGAACCAAATGAAGATGAAGTACGTCAGCATGGGGAAGGGAAGGCGTTTGGCCATGTAGGGTTTCAGGAAGTTGTCCTGGTAGTTGATCTCTCCTGCCATCATGGCAAACGTTTGCATCAGCGAGAGAAACATACGGCCAAAATGTTTCTGCAAGACACGAGACGATCAATTCACAGCGTCGTGACCGGACGTCAGGGTATCTGTTCCAACATGAAATGATCTCGGGAATGTTTTCAGTCTCATCAGAATCATTTATCTAAAAAAAAAAACCCTCACCTGTTCGATCATCAGAGCGTAGAAAGCCAGAGCGAATGCCAGGATCAGATAGACGAATATCAGAATGATGCTCAACAGCGTCTTACAGATCACCCGAAACATCACCACGTATATCCCGAACCTCTGAAACCTGCACAAAGAGGACGAGCCTGCCTCTTAAACAGGATAACCACCGTAACTCCGGGAGTAGCACTCCGCTAAACTACCAGAGGTGCGGGGGTAACACTGTCAATAAAACCATAAACTACCTGCTGAATATCCAACCAATTAAATTACATGGAATGAATGGAGTGGAAATGCACTTAGAGACTGATAAACTACTAAAACTACCATAACTACCATAAGCATGTTCACAAGCATGCAAACTACCGTGGCTCTGTTGTTACTGGAATAAAATATTACTATTATAAAAACAACCAATCAAACAAACTACTGTAAATATTTGAGTACAGCTACTAATAAATGGCTAAACTACGGCAGCTCTACTGTAGTTGACCCTCTGTATGAACTACTGTGATGTTGGGTGAGCATCCGTACTGTAAATCCGTTTAATGAAATTGGTGGAGCAGTAAGTATGCTAATAAAAACTGCTGTACGTGTAAAGTGCAGACTGAGAGCGAGTGGCATTGTGGGGAGGTTGGTGTACCGCTGAAGGTAGAGGAGCAGGTTGATCCAGGAGGCGAGAGATGCCAGAGCTCCGGCCTGCCAGTGCCACGATTTCTTCACGTTCAGCAGGAGAGGAATAACGAAGAGCAGAGAGCAGATGGTCGCCGCCCAGTCTGTCACGTTCGACACGTCCTGCAGGTATTTCAACCTCTGATGGAAGGAAGACGTATCGTTCAGGGTATCAGAAGCGTGTGCGAGATACGACCGTACATTACGGAGTGTGGTGTGAAAGGATCGCTCGTCATACCTGCTGGAACATCTGCACCACTTCTTTCCCCACCGCGTATAAATTCATGGCGAGGACGAGGAACATGCAGGTCGTGATGAAATAGCACTGCTGAGGAGAAAACGGGCGTGGACTCTAATTAATACACAGAAACGTTTTATCACCTGTGGATCCGCGACGTCACTCATCATGCGGAAGATTCTGGAGCCGTTCCTCGGATATGGTGCTCTACCTTGTTGAGACTCGTAGTGGCCATGTTGATAGTCGTGACATTTTTGTCCACGCTCAGACTGGGCCGCAGGTTGACGATCAGGTAAGTCAGCGGGAAAACCCCCAGCGTGTACATGGTCATATTGAGCAAGTGAGCCTTGATGCCGTACGCGTGCCTGCAGAGGAACGAGGTTTCAGTTCCACTACACGTTACACAAAAACTTAATCATGTCGATAATCTCGGTGGACACGCCCCCTGTGAACGAGCTGTTACTATAGAAACCGTAACATATCCGTTCTAGAAAACTAATCCATACCTTCTGACCAATCACAATCCAGAACTCAGCATCACTGTTACATCATCATATTATTATTATATTTATAATTTATACATGATGTTTGTTTACACTGTTCCTGTTTACTCACCATTTCATCTCTAGATATTTCTTGCACACTGGGTGGGTCAACAACTCGACTCGGTTAAACTCCACCATGGCCTAAAAACAGCGAGAGAGAGAGAACGACAAACCTCCCATCAAATAGACTATTATTATTATTATTATTATTATTATCATTATTATTATTATTATCATCATCATTATTATTATTATTATTATTATTATTATTATTATTATCATCATTATTATTATTATTATTTTTTATTATTATTATTATATTATTTTTGTGTGTGTGATTATTTTTTCTGCGATACTGACGTTGAGTGCAGCCAGGGGTTTGTATTTGTCTTCTGTCTCTGGTTTCTCCGACTTCTTAGCGTACTGTATCGGCTGCTGAAACCACTGGAAATTATACTCCAGCTGTTCATCAAACAGAGTAGGATGTGGTGATTAGTGAGTTTACAGCTTTCAGAAGAATTTTTTTTCCTACTTTATTTCATTTCGGATGAAACCCACGTAGTAGCTGCAGGAGTTCACATCTTCCTCTGACTCTTTAATGCAGGCGTCTAAGAGATGCTGGAGGTAAAATATACAGTATATTATATATAAACTGTGTATAATTTATATAATATCAGTAATATATTGTCTGTCACTGAGGCTTGAAACATCATCTCACCTTAAAACACTCGGGAAGAAACTCAATCATGTCCAGGACGGGGCAGCGTTTGGCGGACTTCACTTTAAACATCGTGATGGCCTCCTCACATCTACAGCAGTAAACACACACGTGACCTTTAGCACCATGTGGAGCTTTATTACACTCACTTGTACCTAAATCGATGAATATACTCCACCAGGGGCCACTAGGGGCCAGTCGCCTTCCCACAGCATGCAAATTCAATAAAAGTGACACAGACACAGAGGCCACGCCTTCCTAATTAAGACTGACAGATGGAAAAGCCACACCTCCTTCTAGAAGACACAGAGGCCACGTCTGCGTCAGTGTGACTGAGATACACATTGATCCTACGGATCGATGGTACCTACCTGTCGCTGTCGATCACGGCGCTCGTGACATCTTTCCTCCCGTTGTGTATGGCCTCGTGCAGGAAGGAGGCGTCACTGCGGTTCAGAAGGATCTGGGCTCCTCTGGACAGCAGCAGGCGAACGGCAGCAACATGTCCAGCTCGCGCGGCTAAGTGCAGCGCTGTGTTCTTACACAACATATCCCACAATGCATCGGTAGTTATTATCACTTACATTAACTGTATAATGTATATATATTTATAAAATATCAGTCAGTAGATTATTCTCCTATAACAGCAGGTTTTATTCTTCTTACGCCACAGCAGCTTGTAATGTCCTTTATTAGGGCACAGGGAGGTGGAGCCTATCTGAGCCGACTCTAACAAAAAAACGGGGTACACCCTGAACAGCTCGCCAGTCCATCGCAGGGCAATACAATCACACAACCATTCCCACTCACACCTAGGGGCAATTTAGAACAGATAATTAGTTACATCTGGATGTCTTTGGACTGTGGGAGGAAACCAGAGTACCCAGAAGAAACCCACACAAGCACGGAGAGAACATGCAAACTCCACACAGAAGCGCCCTCACAGAGCCCAGGTCTTGAACCCAAGACCTTCTTGCTGTAGATAGATGTGCTAATCACTACGCTATCGTGCCACCCAGCCCTTGCTAATTATTAGCATTTCTTTCAGAAAGGCACGACATCATTTTTATCCAGTTACAGTTACATTAAATGTGGAAAGTCCATGAAACAACTTCACTTACGTTAAAACAGCTATGAACTGTCATCATCTGCATCATGAAAAAAAAACGCTGCTTGTGTACGCTACCGAGAAACCGCAGGAAAGCGTAAGTTCCTCTGTCTGTAAGATGCACTGTCAATTAACAACTTCCATAAATGGTCAACAACCACCCACCATACAAATAAAGAATCTGTTACTATAGAAACAACAACATATCAGCATGAGGGCATTAATATAAATCTGCTGTTATAGAAAATCCACCGACACATTTAACACCGACCAATCAGAATCAAGATCCAGATAAAGCACAGAAACCTACTCCGTCTCCATCGATTTTGTCCAGGAGTTTGATGTTGGACATGAGTAGGCTGTCCATGGTCTGCGTGTAGCCCTCGGCCGCGGCGTGATGCAAACAGGACCAGTCTTTATAATCACTGCACACAAAAGAACATAAACTGAAGGTTGTGAGTTCAAAGCCCATCGTTTTGTCCCTTCAGCTCACGGAGCTCATGGTGATCACATTAATGATAAAGCGTCTCTGTACCTGTGGAACAGAGCACCCTTCCTGAGGAGCAGCTCCACCACTTTAACATGGCCGCCACGTGACGCCAGGTGTAACGGTGTCAAGCCCTTCTCATCCCCCTCGTTGAGCAGTCGTGTGTCCGTCATGGTCTCCAGGAGCCGGTGACACGTGTTGATCCTCCCGTACCTGCAGATCACAGAGACCCCAGAACTTCTCTTGATCTGATCTCCTGTTTTTGAACATCTAAACTCCTGGATCAGAGCTTTGGCTCATAGATATGAATATTCTCATTGAGCTTCTATCTACTCAAATCTAGATGTTCAGACTGTAGTTACTGCACTAGCCTCACTTTTACCACTCATGATTTTTGGACCAGACATTTTGAAGGTTCCTCTCTCTATCCACTTACTCGGCGGCAAAGTGTAACGCTGATTTCTTCTGCTTGGACTTCTGGTTGAGTGAGACCTCCAGGCCGAGCATGTTCTTCACTGAGTCGGGGATTCCCAGCCTGCAGGCGTAGTGAAGAGGTGTGCAGCCCTCGGCGTCTTCATCATTCAGCAGCTCTCTCACACTCTCGTGCTGCAACAATGACAAAAGGTTCATTTTGTAAAATAACGAGTAATAAGTCACTCGGGGTTCTAAAAACAAACAGCTGCTGTTGAAACTATTATTCATGAGTAAATTCCCCTGAGGTAGTCGCAGTGCTCTAGTGAAGCACTGGGTGGTAGTGAAAACTCGTTTTTTTATTACAACCTCAAACCTCAAAGTAAATGTTGGTGAAAAAAAAAAAACGATGACGAACCTCGGAGGAGATGAGGAACCTCATGATTAACATTATAACGAAGATAAAGTTCAGAAAGCAGAAAGTGTGAATCACCTGGAGAACTTTTTCTGGAAGGTTCTTCAGACCTCGAGGCTGTAAGATGGCGAGATGCAGGAAGTTACATCCAGCCTTGTCTTTAACCATCAGATCAGCACCTGATCCCAAAACACAAGCAATACAGTATTTGTGATTAGTTTTTATTTCCACTGTTCTTACAGAATCTTTGTAAAGAGCTCGCTGGAGGTTACCGTGTGACAGCAGCAGGTTAACCGTCCTCCAGGCACCGCAGCTGGTCGCTAGCAGTAGAGGCGAGTGGCCTTTACAGTCGGTGAAGTCGATGTCAGCGCCCTGAAACACACTGTTAGCTAGCAAAGAAAACAACTAGCTTCTACCTTTTTTTTTCTTTTTTACAAAATGACAGAATGCTAATTAGCTGGAAGGACAGACAGCTAGCATGCTAACTAGCGTCAAGTTTCAGTGTTAAGTGCTAAGTAGATGACTTGATCGCTAACTAAACTGAGAACTAGCCGCATAATTTGTTGTTTATGCTGGTTCTGGTAATGCGCTTCATGAGCTCATCTCACCTGTGAGATCAGATACTCCACCAGTTCATGGTGATCAAAAATGGCCGCCCTGCAAGAGATAGAATGGGAGTGAGACGGTGTGATGATGATGATGATTAGTATTATTATTATTTTCCTGTAAAATAACAGAGTTTTATTCCTTTTATTCCACAGCTAATCATGTTTTATATGTTTATAGTTACATAATGTTATGAGGCGTCCTGTTCTGTTACGGTGCGTCAGTCGTTCACTTAAAGCAATTTTTAATGTAATAATTTACCCTTTTATCAGTGGAGCTTTCGGTGTACAGTACACGCCCCCTGTGAACAAGCTGTTACTATAGAAATGATCACAGATTCGATTCAGGGCTTTAATTGTGTATAAACACCTGAGCTGTGTCTGCACTGCTGTCCAAGCCTCTGTTATTGAACATCAATCAACATCTTTAACATCGACCAATCACGATCCAGAACTCATTTTTGCTGTGGTGTGTGAATACTTATGTAGCAGTGTTTGGGAGGCTCCGTCGGTGATGTTGATGATGTCGCACACTCTCTCGTACGCCTGCAGCATCACCTTCACGGCTTCAGTGGCTCCCTGAGTGCAGGCAAAGTGGAGCGCGGTGGATTTATCACACTGCAGAGACGTCGAGAGAAACGTTTCCAAAGATTACATGAAATCAAATTCCACAGCATGAAATTACGAACAAAATATCAATCATATCATTCAGCAGATCATTTCTCTTATTTCATAAATAATTAAAACTAATTATCTGCTAACAGTACTGATTTTTTAATGACATTTTTTTAATATAGTGATTTTTTTCCTTTGAAGCAGGTTCTGTTTTACCCGAGGTTTGTTTATTTGTTAGCAGGATTATGCATAAAGTTATATCTATTTTCCTGAGATTTCTCCCAGAGGCGGAGCTTTGGGCTAGGAAGGTAAGGTACAGTAAGTCTTTTGGGCTTTTTACAGGGCGGAGCTTGTCCTCAGTTTCTGTAGCGTGAAGCGACTAAGAGTTTAACTCCTCCTGGATGGGATGCTTTACCTTCGCAGGTTACCTTCCCAGTATTTTTATGGGTACCCATTTGGATTTCTTTTTTTACAAATTTTATTAATGCCACAAGGGAAATTATTGACTCTGCATTTAACCCATGTCTAACAGGGATTCAAACTCACGACCTGTCGATCATGAGCCGAGCACCCTAACCACTACAACACCAGCCCCACTTGGACAAGGTAGATGCTCCAAGATGATCCGGGTCAAATGAAGGATTCTTTACCGTGGTGAGATGGAACGAGTTTTAACATCTGTTCATATGTGGAATTGCTGCGCTTGGTGGAGGTTTGTGCTCTCCGAGTGCTCTTCTTTATTTTAATAGTTTTAGATGTATATGATCGCAATGTTTGATGTTCCTCAGAGTCGATACACTCTCATGACTATCTCGTCCAAAACGGCGTCTCACAGAGAGTTCCAGTGTCCAGCAAGTCCGCGTGACGTTTTTGAGTAACTGAAACATGCAACCGAGCAACACAACGTTCCCAATCCACATCGATCCCATTTACAGCCGGGCAACAGATATAGCAAACAACAGCGGAGACTACCAGCACAGTGTGAGTTTTATTCTCATCAACCTCGGAGCTCTGGATGAAGTGAAACTCAGGTCGGATGTTTCTCTACCTGCTGCTGGTCGATTTTGGCTCCGTGAGCGATGCAGAGTTTGATGACCTCCAGGTTCCCTCCCCGTACGGCCAGGTGAAGAGGACTGCTGATGGATTTGTCCACGTAGTTGATGTGTCTCTCGATGGGAACGCCCATCTCCTCTCCTGATTGTAGGAAGAGATTTGATGGGATTATAAATGATGGTGTATATCAGTGTGACGGAACACGCAGAGAGAGACGGCTGACCTTTCTGGAGAACCACCTCCATGGACCTTTTGGCTCCTGCAAAAGCGGCGGCGTGGATGGGGAAGTGACCCAGCTTGTTCTGGCGGCAGAGTCGGGCGCCGTTCCTGTGCTGGATTCAAAAATTATCGGATAGTTCAAATACTGACTAATGAGGGTGATCACATTAATTAATTAATTAATTTATTTTATGTAAGGCTTTGATTATATTTTAAGATTATATTATAGATTATATAAGATTATATATTATTATATATTTTAAGATTATATTTCATAATTTTAATATGTCAATACATTTACATGTACACCCTGAACAGCTTGCCAGTCTATTGCAGGGCCAACACACACACACACACACACACACACACACACACACACACAC
>JAOUQZ010000022.1:16360219-16378075 GCA_028564935.1 Neosilurus hyrtlii
TATCAACAATAAAAATCAAAAATTAATTTTAGACGCAGCTCACTAGTGAGTTGTGCTATTTTTAGAACAGGCCTGCAGACAACTTATGTGGTCCTTGGGGGGGACCTGGTGCCCGCGGGCACCGTGTTGGTGACCCCTGATTTAAAGGTTATATACAGAACATAGTTTTGTGATTGGATGGGGTTCTGCTCATCCATTTTTAATAAAAAAAAAACTTCATCCAAATTATTCATTCATTCATTTGATGAAACTCTTAATCCTACTGGTGAGGGCGGAGCCTATCGTAGCCGACTCTGGGTGAAGGTGGAATCCACATCACACAGAATCCCCCTCAATGAGCCCGGCACTTGAACCCAGGACCTTCTACGTGTGCTAACCACTACACCACCGTGCTGCCATAGCCACAAAATTAATAAAAGTAAATAAACAGAACATGTAAAAAATCTTCTTCTGTTTTCCAACCTGCTGAGCTTTAAAGAGGACGAGCCCTTTCTACCTTTATCGACCTGCGTGTCCGTTCCTGACGGGATTACAGGCAGATTCTTTTTTAAACCTGGTTCTGCTGACCTTTAACCTGACGGCTCAATCCCGTTGTGACGTCACACGATGCCTGTGTCTTATCCTCCATCTCGCGTGTCCTGTATCGAGTAAAACGTTCTCTGTGGCCCACGGTTTATAAATGACAGCAGGTTTACTGGTACACTTGGGGTTTTATGGCTTTACTGGTCTGCACATTTAACCTGAATTACAATGAACCGCTCTGTGACTCGTGTCCTCAGGTGTGGGGTGTGTTCTCCCACTGACCCTCCAGGAGACTTCTGCGTGTCTGATAGGATTTCCTTTAAGATCTGGCAGTGCCATTACTCGGGAGGATTTCACGTGGCATTTCGCGCCCTCTGTGACTGAGCCTTTCGGATTAACCTCCTCCGTGTCCCGCCGCTCTGTGAACATGGAACAGGAAATTCTATAATGTGTACCATAGTAAAATGTGAAAGGTGAAACAGAACAACCCCGAGTGTTTCTGTTCTCCTTCTGTATTCAGACCTGTGACGAACATTCGTACAGTGTTTTCTCCGCGGCCGGATGTTTCGGGATAACCGGAATAATAGGATTTAGGTGCTATCTATAGTGAGGATCCCGAAAGGTTAGACGTGGTTACTCACTCTTTCCAACCTGACAGGAAGAATCGAGATACGGTTCACTGTACAGGTGTGATGATGCATCAGTAATAGTTAATACTGCGCTGTTATAGGTGAAATTTGACACCACCTGGATGCAGGCGGCGAAGGTATTTCTTCTAGAGTATGATATGATTCTGTGTACAAACAGATATTATCTTTAAATGAAACTTCATTCATTTATTCATTTTCTAAGCTGCTTAATCCTAATTAGGGTCGCGGGGAAGGTGGTGCCCATCTCAGCCGACTATGGGCGGTGGTGGGGTACACCCTGAACAGCTCACCAGGCCATTGCAAGGCAACACACCCACAACCACTCACACTCACACCTACGGGCGATTTGGAACAGACAATCAGCCTACTGTACATGTTTTTGAACTGTGGGAGGAAACCGAAGTACCCAGGGGAAACCCACGCAAGCACGGGGAGAGCATGCAAACTCCACACAGAAACGCCCTCACCGAGCCCAGGACCCAAAAACCTCGACCTCCTTGTCGTGAACTGGACATGTGAACCACTATACCACTGTGCTGCCCCATTATGATGTACCATCACTCACTTAATCGACATGACCCTTGACCTTGTCATGTAATCATATAAGAGGAAAATGAAAACCTGGACAGTTTATTAAGTTTTAATGCTATGAGGTCTGTAACCCTGGTGTTTAAATATTTAAAATGTACTTATGATGCCTTTGTTTTGATCTCTGGAGCTGGATCTCAGGATGGACGGGTGATAACGCATTAGTCGTTAAGTCCTCGGAGTAGAAGGCAGCAGCGAGTGCAGCATTCGATACAAGCGTTCAGTGTTAGCAACATTAGTGTTCAGGAGAGAAGAGTCTTTACATAAGATGGTGCTACGGTGCCTTCCGCTGTAACACTGCAGATGCAGTGATTGATTTAATGGCGAGACACGTGATACGAAGAACGGGATCTCAGTCAGAAATATCGGATTAACCCGCTGGAGCAGAGTGGAAAAACCTCGAGAGAGATCCGTTCCATAAACTTACAAAGCAGATGATCGATACGTGCTTGGCAGTGTTTATCACCTGAGATGTTTGTGCGGAGATAAGGTGGCACACGCTGAACCTCGTGTAACTCTAATAAATATACAGGAACTCGGGTGTCTGGTTCACGTTTCGGGTGGGTTTCAGTTTCACCAGATAAAATAATACCATTTCATTTTTAGATTTCTTAAAAAAAAAACTTTTTGTCATAAATTATTTATTAAATGTAAAGGAATAACCTGAAGAAACGGAGAGTGGAGATGCTTTCTGAGACGATTAGAACTGTTTATTCTCTGAAAGAGGGTTCATGTTCAAAAGGGGGGGGGGGGTAACTAACAGGAGCAGTACCTGACTCCTTTTTTTCCATTTCGTTTCCTGAACCTCGTTATCTTTTATTGGGATCACAGGAGGGTGGAGTTCAGCCAACTCTGGATGAAGGCGGGGTACATCCTGAACAGTGCACCAGTCCATCGCAGGGCAAACACACATACAACCGTTCACACTCACACGTAGGGGCAACATGGAACAGCCAGATAGCCTAATGCGCATGTTTTTGGACTGTGGGAGGAAACCAGAGTACCCAGGGGAAACCAACAAGCATAGGGACTCACAGCAAGAAGGTTCTTGGTTTGGCGAGAGCGTTTCTGTGTGGAGTTTGCATGATCTCACCACTCTAGTGTGGGTTTTCTCTGGGTACTCTGGTTTCCTCCCATAGTCTAAAGACATGCAAATTAGACTAACTGGCTGTTCCAAATTGTTTGTGTGTGTGTGGGTGTGTGGGTGTGGGTGTATGTGTGTGTGTGGGTGTGTCTGGTGAGCTGTTCAGGGTGTACCTCACCTTCACCCAGAGTCAATGTAGATAAGCTCCTTCCTCCCCACGACTCTAATAGGATTAAGCTGTTTGGTGCATGAATGAATAGTTTAAATTGTTTATTGATCTTTTTGAAGGTTCATTCATTCATTTTCTGAACCACTTAATCCTAATCAGGGTCGCGGGGAGGCAGGCACCCATCTCAGCCGACTCTGGGTGAGGGCGGGGTACTCCCTGGACAGCTTGCCAGGCCATCGCAGGAGCAACACACACACTCACACACACTCACACACACACTCACCTACCTTTTTAAGGTTTATATGTAAATTTTCAGACATTATTTTCCTGATGGTAACTTTTCCTTTCATTCCTTTTCAGGTCCTAGCAATAATATCCATCCTGTTCATCATCCTGTCCACCATCGCCCTGTCGCTGAACACCTTGCCTGATTTTCAGGTTATTGACGAGTACGGACAATCGAATGACAACCCGAACCTCGCCCACGTGGAAGCTGTGTGTATAGCGTGGTTCACTATGGAATACCTTCTACGATTTCTGTCTTCACCCAACAAGTGGAAGTTTTTCAAAGGTCCTCTGAATGTCATCGATCTACTGGCCATCCTTCCATACTATATCACCATATTTCTCACAGAGTCCAATAAGAGCGTCCTCCAGTTCCAGAACGTTCGCAGGGTGGTGCAGATATTCCGGATCATGAGAATACTCAGGATCTTGAAACTGGCCAGACACTCCACAGGACTTCAGTCCCTGGGATTCACCCTCAGGAGGAGCTACAACGAACTGGGCTTGCTAATCTTGTTCCTAGCCATGGGAATCATGATCTTTTCTAGTCTGGTGTTCTTTGCTGAGAAAGACGAAGACGCCACCAAATTTACCAGCATTCCAGCCTCATTCTGGTGGGCCACGATTACCATGACTACAGTGGGTTACGGAGATATCTATCCGCAAACGCTTTTGGGTAAAATTGTAGGTGGGCTTTGCTGTATCGCCGGTGTTCTGGTGATCGCCTTGCCAATCCCCATCATCGTGAACAACTTCTCGGAGTTCTATAAAGAGCAGAAGAGGCAGGAGAAAGCCATCAAACGTAGAGAAGCTTTGGAAAGGGCGCGGCGGAATGGCAGCATCGTATCAATGAACATGAAGGATTCATTTGTGCGACAGATGGAATTGGTGGATGTTGTGATTGAGAAGAACGAAGACAAGCCCTCAGACAACCACCTTTCTCCAAGTCGATGGGCCTATCAGAAAAGCCCCTGCAGTGCCACCAAGTTAAGGTCTCCAGAGACGGCGTTCAAGCCAGGCCCAAGTCCTCAACAGTTAAACGCAAAATCTCTGGAGAAAATGTATAACCAAATGGCAGTGCCTTCCAGTGCATCGGCTCCCAAAGAAGGCGGCAGGATTGGCAGGGAGGAGAGTCTGGAGATGAACGTGGTTCAGTCTGACTCGACGTCGAAGGATCGTCGTGTTACCGAGATCAGAAGTGTGTCCAGCATCGACAGTTTTGCGAGCTGCTCTACTGACATCAGTGAAGTGGAGAAAACGGCTCTGATCCCCAGCATGATGCAGTCGAGACACCCGCGCGCTCCGCCTCCATTGGATTTGAGCCAAATCACCTCCTTAAACACAAAGGCATCTGAAAAGGTAAAGCAGCCGTCCATCATCAAGGAGGGTCTCTATGAGTTTGTCCAGTACAAACCAGAGGGCAGCGCCCGATCTCAGGGCGAGGAGAACCAAAGCTTCGATATGAGCAGCGAAAGCATGACAGGCTCTCCCAAAAAACACGGCAAGGGACTTCAGGTCAATTTCACAGAGTCTGGAGATGACGCACCTGCAACGGCCAGCTTACATCTGATGGTCACCGATGGCACAGTGTCACTAACGCCACATTCACGGCAAAGTCCCAAAACTGCAGGAAGAGGTTTTGAAATGGAAGGAGCGATGAGTTCTCCTGTTTTTACTCCGCCCTCTAGCGAGAGCCAAAGAGGTAAGAATCACATTGACAAGCCGACGGTGTCTCCCGCTTCACCCAAAATAGTGCCGAATTGTTCGCCCGGCACAGACGACTCTTCTGACAGCAGTCAAAACGGACAGAGGGTCGTCAATCACCTCCTCTCACCAGACATTCTCAAACCGACCGGGGAGGGCAACATCTCACCACCATGTGAAAGTAGCATGTGATGCTAACCGGGCACTTTAGATATCTAATGACTAAATCATTAATAAGGAAGAGGGAAATGGACTCTCTGGCATAGCAGGACTGGACGAGGCACACAGACTGTCTGATATTGCAAAGAGGACGTTCGTTGCTTTGCACAGCAGAATATGCACAACACTTATGGCTGATGGAGCTGCATTTCCACAGAGGAAGCTACTGATACCACGATACCGTAATGACCCGGTGTCCGAGAAGGACTACCATGAGCATGATCCTGACTTATTTAAATATGTTCGTCACAGCTTT
The DNA here is from genome assembly GCA_028564935.1 of Neosilurus hyrtlii. Taxonomy (NCBI): domain Eukaryota; kingdom Metazoa; phylum Chordata; class Actinopteri; order Siluriformes; family Plotosidae; genus Neosilurus; species Neosilurus hyrtlii. Next base: position 16,365,697 of record JAOUQZ010000022.1, read on the forward strand.
TAGTTCGGATCAGTGAGTCTGAGAACTGTACTGTTGTACCCCAGATCCACTCCTGATCTACAGACGTACAACACGATTGAGCAGAAGTACTGCGCGAGCCTGACACGCCACGCCGACGTCTCCACCCAATAAGTAATCGCATACGTCTCATGGCGTTAGGAGTCTCTTCACTGATACTTATAGTAATGCAGGTGTATGCAAATTACTTCCTATGACTTGAACATGACAATGCATTAAATTTTCCTCAAAAATTGCCTTCATGAGGTGATCTCCTCCTGATCGCTCAGCTTACATGTCAGTATTCTGAGAGTCGCTCTAACTACCCTCTCAGTCGAATAAGGCACAATATACTGTACGAGACCAAAAAAAATTAACAAAAGCAAGATATATACAAAATATTCTGCTACCTGCATAAGCATGCTAGTCTTCATCTGTTCAGTGCATTTATTCAGTGGAAACAATGCATGCACCCATTATAGCAGCTGTCCAGCACTCGTTTATCACTGTGGACAAAACTTGCTATAAAACATGGAAGCCCATTTCCACCACTAGAGAAAAATAAGTCGTGATTATGAGATGCTAAGTCGTCATGTTGAGTTAGTCACAATGAGATACTCACTCATTTACTGAATTGCCTAATCCTATTAGGGTCGTAGGGTGCCTATCTCAGCCGCCACTGGGCAAAGGTGGGGTACACCCTGAACAACTCACCAGACCATAACAGGGCAACACACACAACCATTCACACTCAGATCTACATCGATGCTGGGGTAATTCCGAACAGCCATTTAGCCTAATATGCATGTCTTTGGACTGTGGGAGGAAAGGACCGGAGTACCCAGAGGAAACCAGAAGGGGTGAACATGCAAACTCCACACAGAAATACCCTCGCCGCGCCTGGAACTCAATCTCAGGACCTTCTTGCTGTGAGGCCAGACATGCTAATCCCTACACCACCTTACCGCCTCATAATGAGATACGAAATCGTGTATATATATATATATATATATATATGAGTTGGTAGATAATAATTATGACTTAGCATCTCATGCTTGTGACTTACAATCTGAATTTTTATTGGTGGAAACTGGCTTCCATACTATAAGATGTCTTGCCTTTTATAAAACATCACACACAGCAGCGCCTCCTGCTGGATAAACGAAAAATAGCACTTTATATTTATGGTAAAAGACTGCCATTAGAACAATAGAACATTAGTTTCTCCATAATCACCAGAAATAAACCTCTGAATGACCAACATGTTAGGATTAGTCTTCATTTTATCTGTACATACTCAAACTGGTAGTTTATAAGAATAAAGATCACACATCACATGGATTATTCTCTAACAAGTTTGTAATAAAAGATCATTTGGGCAGGACAAATAATTCCTGCATCGAGAATTTATGAAGAATTATGCGTGCCTTGTCATAAATATTTATGAGAAGGTGTTACGGTATTCGGCTTTCTTCTTATCAGTCTGTACAGGAAAAAAAGTCAAATTTTTATAGAGTTAAATATGCAAATATAATTGAGTTCTCAGGTTTTGTATAACTTGAAAAGCACTAATGTCCTGGTTTCTTTCCTTATTAAACACTTGTCTCTGTCTCATGTATTCATTGCATCTATGGAGGAAATGCAGATGTTCCACTCATAAACATGTGTAATACTTACAGTGAAAGAATCCTGAGTGAATGAAAACTTCCTGTAATGGATATTTAACCTGCACAATGTAAAGTGTACGTGACAAACTCAACGCTGTTTGTTTTTTCTGCATTTACTCTCATGCTGATGTTTTTTCCTTTCTTTTTGTTTCTGAAGTTCAGTTTGTAGAATTGTGGCAGTGCAACAGTAGTGAATATTTATTGTACAATTAACTTTAAAGATAGTGACTATTTCAGACACAGTAAAATAAATGTGTTTGTACACACCTGCATGGCTGCGTCCTTTATTTAGAGGCCGTAGTCAGTTTGAATGACGTGGGAAATGTGAATAAGACAAAAAAATTTAAATATAGTCACTTTTATTGATAAGGTGGTTTAGTAAGTAACACATTTTTTTAATGACCACGATTATTTGCTAGCTTCTATGAGTATGACAGGATTTCTGACAGGATTTTACCTTTAAATATTAATAACCCAAAGTATCTTGACAGGATTTTATTCATATAAATTTGTTTATCAGCAGTTTATAAAACTTCATCGTCAACACTGCTAACATGAGACAACTTGAGGGTGTAGTTTATATATTTATTAGTTTTATTTAATGTAAATACCTGCCTAGCATAACACAGCCTGACAGTATTCTATTAGTTTTCATTTTAAACTCCAGCTAACTTGAGCTAAACTGATGGTTTCTGAAAAGGGTTTAGTTTACAGTGATGCTAACTAGCTAAACTGCTAACTGACCTCACAGGCTTTCTGGAAGGATCTTTCTGTCCTGTCCGGAATGTACACCCTTTACCGCCAATAGCTAACAGCTAGCTAACATAACCTTATGTGATAATCTTATCTGAATACACTAGCCAGCTAGCTAATGCTCTGATAGGATTTTTTCCAAAGATAAAATTTTGAGTTATATTAAAAAATATGGTTAACCTTCTCAGCTTTGATAGCGAGCTACCATAAACTAAACAGATTTTTCAAAGCTGCCTTGAAGATTGCAAACTCCAATGCTAATGCTAACAATTAGCTTTGATCAACCGAACCTGACAGGATATCAAATCACTTTCATACCGTAAGAATTCTCAATAATACGAGTGTGAAAATTAGTACAAGCTATCCTGACAGGATTTTAGATTACACTGTCAAAGAGATGTTTAATCATTACTTCTGCACCAGCTAGATGATAGAAACTAAGCTTACACGACCTTTTAAAGCTATAGCCATGTTTATAGTTTTCACTGGTAGCATTTTAGCTAACATAAGCTAACCTCAGAGTCCGAGCTCATATTAAATCATCACCTTCAGTGCTAACATGGCAAAAAACCCTCTCGTCTACATTCCTATAAAAACAGCTTATATAGAATAAATAGCATTATTTCAGACAAATCTGTAAAGGTGTTGTCCTCAAAGTGGTTTTATGGTTCAAAGAGATCATCACCTGATTAAACCCACTTCCACCAAGGAATATTTTTGGTTTTACCGGATATACCAAGCGGTTTGTACTCAAAGGAAATCTGAAATCATGATTTATATTACATTTTAATTACAGCACAGCTCAAATTCTTTCAATAAAACTTTAATGAAGTGTAGAGACAAGATCTAATTTTGCTCAGGTTTGTTCATGTCGTCCGGGTCGAAGGAGAAAGGCTGATCGTAGCCCATGAGGTGATTGTAGTCGTGTGGGATGGCGAAGAGCAGCGGGTTGATGAGCATGGATTGTTTCTTGGCATAGAAACTCGTGAACATGCGGCTCACGTCTGGGACTTTTACGTCGCTCTGGTGAAACACGGTCTTCTTCTCCACCAGCAGTGCGCTGTATGTGACAGCTGTGTAGATGTCCGTGTCTCTGTTGTGATACAAGCGCACCACATAGCCTTTGGTGACCAGGTGGAGAAGGACCGGAGTCAAGAACGTGAAGAAGCCGATAAAACCGCAGAAAGCCGCCTTCAGCGTGAAGCTGCTCAAGCCGATGCCAGTCTTCATGAGGATGACGGGCATCACGCACAAACTGAACATGCTGCTGGAGTACGAGAAAAACTTTACACCTGCAAAACGAACACAAACATATCGGAACCTGATACGACCTGCCATCTTTAACATGATCAATTATTCATGACACGATTTTTAATAAGACGTTTCGACCAATTACAAACAACCATTAGGGAAGAGTATTAAAATTTAAATAGAAAATAAATAACAACAAATCATTTTTATATAAATTATTTATTTACTTCTTCCAGCTTCTCAAGTTGTAAAATAAGACATTGCAATCATAACCTTGTGTTAATGTTGTTCAGTTAACTAAATGGATTACCGAGCACAGCCTTGCCCAGACTGCCAGTGTAGATCAGATCTCCGTCCTCAGTTCTGCTCAGTTGTGAGGAATAACATCGCACATCTGCGCAGGGTTGAATCTGAAGAATAAAAAACGTAAAGACAGAAACCATCATTTGAAAAGATATAAATGGAACACGGGTTTTAAATGAAAGGTTAATCAGTTTGATCCTCATTGAACAGCTCTGATGTTTCAATCCAGGGCAAGATGAACATCATTCATACATTCATTTTCTGAAGCGCTTAATCCTATTTAGGGTCGCGGGGAGGCTGGCACCCATCTCAGCCGACTCTGACCGATGGCAGAGTACACCCTGGAGAGTACACCCAGGCCATCGCAGGGCAGAAGCACACGGAGACATCCTACTCCTTGCGAAAATCAGCAATGCTTCTTTTACAATTCTCTCACCACAGACAGTGAGAGACATGGCCGGCCTTTGATAACCCAGTTATCCGCACTGAGGGGACAGCAGTGACAACCCGGTGATAGTGGGGCTCGAACCCCCAACACTGCCCCTAAAATGAACATAATAATAATTATAATTATAATTATTAATAAAAATACTAAACCTCCTCATGGTGGTCTTATCTCCTGATTCCCCCTGCAGTAAAGGTAATGTGAGGCCCACATGTGTTTCCCGTGTTTACCTTCTTCATGTGGGATGTGAAGGGTGTCCTCTGCACTGGCTGCAGTAGGGGATGGTTGATGTTCGGAACGGAAGCTGTGCATGTTGAACTGCTCAGGAAATAAACACCGCCTCGATGGATGTGTCTTAGCAGCCACTGATTTCCTAAATGAATTCTAAATCTCGATAACGCATTTAAACAGAACATGTTCACCGATTCGGTAATGTTGTTGAATCTATCACAGCAGAACCGCCATGTATAACCCGGAAGTACATCAACAGCGGAAGAACACTGTTATCATAGTGGCGACATAAGGATGTTAAAATAGATTATTTATAAATACATCTTATAATCAATGTTGTCTGTATTAAAAAAAATAAGTTATCAAAAAAGAAAATCTCTTAAATATTTTAATCAAGTAATCACCGGAAGTAGAAGAAGAAGAAGACAGCTGAAGCTTCCGGTTGTGGGAGGCTGCTGTTGAATTAGTGTTTTTCTGAAAAAGAAAGCGAGTCAGTGTTTCCCAGGTATGTACGTGTTTTATTATTTTAATTTTTTAAATATAAAAGTGTGTAATATGTAATGAGAATACAGACAAGTGTTTATTTTAAGAGACTCGTCTGGATAACGTGAGTCAGCTGTCGTGAAGCTAAAAGCTAACAGCTAACACTGAAAACTAGCTGTGTTTATGTCCATTTTCTTTTTATATCAGTTACATTTCCTGATTACTGCACGAGCGAAGAGCTGGGAATGATAGAGGGATGAGAAAGAGAAAGAGTATAAAGAAACAACAAACAACTCGGGAGAGGGGAAGGGAAGGATAAAGAAAATACATAGAGCTATGATCAAGAAGTATTATTATTTTTATTATCATTATTATTATCATTAATATTAATATTATTGTTGTTATTATTAAGTTTGGGTGCAAAAGGGGGGATGAGGATAAAGGAACTGAAATTACAAGAAGACAGTAATATAAAAAAGTTATATGATATAAGTAACAAAAGAAGACAAAGAAAATATGAGGCATGGAAGGAGACCATGGCTATAAAGATAACGCAATTACTTTTATTTTTATTATGATAGTAAAAATTTCAAAGAACAAGAGCAGAAAACAAGAAATAAGAATGAAATTAGATAAAATGGTTTTTGGTAGTCTCTGTGATTTTACCTGCTTGGTAAAATCGCTGCTTTGGACGGTTTTTAAATCAGATTGTGTTGAAGGATAACAAACCCGTTTTACTGCCGATTTATTGTAATAATGTTAATAATAGATAATTATAGAATATTTTTGTGTTTTAAAAATGCTTGTGATTATTTTTTGCTCATTATTTCTCGTGTCTGTGTTTTGAAGAAGAAGACGTGCTGAACGGAACAGAACATGGGTAAGAGAACTGTGGATGTTTTTACTCGTGCTGTCACAAAAAGGAAATAATCTCAGTGTGATGTGTACGGGGCTGGAATATGATTGGCTTCTTGTTTCTATAGAAACGGATCATTGGCAGGTTTTCTTTTTGTTCTTGTTGGTATGATTTGTTCAGAACTTATGACTGGGTGATTTATATGATTTCAGACGGATTTTTCACAGAGACCAACATGTCATCGGGTCACAAATAGTTTTTGAAAGAGATGTTTATGCGTGTAAGGAAGGAGTCTCCAGTTTCAGTGCTTTATACCTGTCTGAGCTGTAATGGGAAGTGCTGTGACATTTTCAGGACTGCAGAGTTTCCGCTTTTTAGTGTTACTGTAACATTCGAACACGCTGCATGTTTTGGAGGAAATGAAATAGTTGATTGTGTGACAGTGATGTTGCTTTGTTGTGCTAAATTGTTGTGCATGCTTTTCAGACTGTGAAGAGAAGACATACGGTGGCTGTGAAGGTCCAGACGCCATGTACGTGAAACTGATCTCTTCTGATGGGCACGAGTTCATTGTGAAGAGAGAACACGCGCTCACATCAGGAACCATCAAAGCTATGCTGAGTGGCCCTGGTCAGTACACACAAGCGCACACACACCACACAGGTCCTTGTTATTGTAGTAATTATTTTAATATTTAATGTGTGTATAAATATATACATGAAAATATTTAACACAGGCATGATTTAAGTTTTTGTGTATTTGATCATGAGCTACATCTCTTTAGATAATGAATGTTGAAAATTTTCCCTGGTTTCTTTAGAATCCATAGAATATCCAATCTATTATAGAAAGAAAGAAAGAATGAGCTAATGACAGCCACGTTAAACCACATTTGTAATGTTTAATCTTTGGGGAAATTTTTTACTGTTCATTTTAAAGCTGTGTTACGCAATTACATTTCTGACCTTTTTTAACATATAAAAATGTTTTTTTAATGTATATTCAAAGTATTACTTTAGTTTTTCATAAATATATATTTTGCTTATAGCTGTGAAATATTTTTATACATTGTTGTTTGTAAATGTCTAACTTTTTATTATTGATGTTATGCTGTTCTTATTTTCAGTCAATAATAATAGTATTATTTATTTTAATAATTGAATTGTGTATATATTCAGTATTCATTTATAATTCCAAAAGTTAAAAATAATTTCATTTATAAATAGATTTTTATAACATACTTTTTCTCTTAATTCTTTTATTTACTTTTGATATTAAATTTTATTATTTTTATTATGTAACGGTAATTTGATGCATATTGTAATTTACATTTTTGCCTTATAATCCAATCTGTTTTTTAAAAATATGATGCACATATATAAAGTTTATAACTGCATTATTTGTCTTCATGAATAATTCCCGACTCAGATTTCTTTTTTTTTCTTTCCGACAGGCCAGTTTGCTGAAAATGAAACGAATGAAGTAAATTTCCGGGAGATTCCGTCTCACGTCCTCTCCAAAGTCTGCATGTATTTCACGTACAAAGTCCGATACACCAACAGCTCCACAGAAATCCCCGAGTTTCCCATCGCCCCAGAAATCGCCCTGGAACTGCTCATGGCTGCAAATTTCTTAGATTGTTAAAGGCACAGCACGCATGCGCTCGGTTACAGTAAACACATTAGTATACAGTGTAGAGTGTGTGTGTGTGTGTGTGTGTGTGTGTGTGTGTGTGTTTAGTTCCCTTGCACACAGTATTGGTTTAGTCCATACCACTGAGTTCCATAAAGTGGAGGTGTTTAAGCAGGCAGCATGCGTGTCTGTTTCTCCTCCACTGCTTATAAAGTGCTTTGCATTGATCATAAAAATAAAATAATTTAATAAATAACTTTTTTCCTTCGAAAAGAATTTCTAACATTTGTTTTCTTCCCGTACTGGAAATGTTCCGGAACCATTAATAAGTGAATTCGTCCACATTTCAGTTCATTCACATACATTTCATGTACACCGACTTTTTTTTTCCTCTCGAGATTCTCAGTTTGAACGATTTCTGGGGAAAATAACGTAGTGGTGTATGTTTTGTATGAGGATATCTGTGCACTCGGGTTCTGTAATATAAACGTGTGCCACTTCCCCAATAGAACAATTATGTAGGCCCAACATCAGCAGCCTACATAGGGTGCCTACAAAGGCCTCATATATTTCTACCTAGGGCCGATTATTTATATCGTACATGCACTTAAATACCAGAACCTCTCAAGTAAACAATGTAATTATTATAAAAACTTTAAATCACTTAAGTACTTTTACTTTTATCACGGTGCTAATTACCCATTTTTTGCACAACTGCTAAAATGTAAGGGTGCTACATGAAGTCGACATTCTACAAATGTTTATCAGTCCACGTGCTGCCCTCGCTGCCTTTCCCTCCTTCCACTCTTTCGGTCTTTGGTGAGACGCAGCCAATCACGCATGTGTTTTGACCTCAGCCTCTGCTGTGGTGACCGCCGGGTATTTCATCATTGCGCCTGCAATCACACAAAAACTATGCAACTATTATGATGTAACATTTAACACAGGACGGTAAGTTTGCCCCGCGTGTTGCTGATGCTGATAAGGCCAGTCATGCATTCAAAATCACTTAACATGCATTAGAAACAAGGCCTTTTACGCTTGTATATAATATGTGCACTTACCGTTGATCACGGAGTTCTCTGATAATCCAAGAATTCTTATATCGATCTAAATAGTGGTTTATTTCTCTTTCCTGCTCGCCCTGTGTGGGTCCGACGTTAATATAATTTTAGGCCTGTTCCAGTGATTATTATTGATATTATTCTGCCATATTTATTTATTTTTTCGTTTCATAGTAAAACGCCTTCTTTGTGACTTCTCTCTATGACATCATCACATCATCTCTAACATCTCATCCTGTTTTTCACCATCACTCCACTTAATCCTCATTCTTCAACATCTCCCCTCTTCATCACCAGCCATACATTTACATTGATCATTTTCCTCTTCATCACCTTCGTCATTACTCCTCTTCCTCCTCATCACTGCCTGTGTTCTTCATTGGTCTCTGCTTGGACCCCAGGGGTTGCAGCTCTTAATATTATTATTATTATTCATATTATATAATAAACAGTGTTTTTATTATTAATAATATCACTAATGATTTGAATAATAACACTATTAAGAGCTGCAACTCATGGGGTTTTCTGAAGCATTTAATCCTAATCAGGGTCGTGGGGAGGCTGGCACCCATCTCAGCCGACGCCCATCTCAGCCGACTCAGTCGCCAGGCCATCGCAGGGCAGAAACATGCTGACGGCTACGCAGCCTATTATTATTAATGATATTTCTTTATTAAATGAAACAGAAATTAATAAGTAAAAATGATGTGTTTCTGTCGCTCATGGTGTTTTCAGTACACTGATGGCGTATTTGTGTTCTGGATTGATTTTCAGGTGTTTAATTTTCTATAACAGCAGCTCTGACTGTAGCAGGTTGATATTAATGTGCCTGTTGTTATACGTATATTACTGACCCCTTGTTGTATCATCTGGAAACTAAAAATGGTTTTTAAAAATTATTCAAATTTCAGTAGTCAAATATGAAATGTGCTGCATGAGGGCAGAAGGTGACCTTCTGCATCGAGGCAATTAAATGCGTCAGAGGCAAAAGAACTCACTGTGACTAAAGCAAAATGTGTGCTTGTTTCGAACTTTACTAAAGTGAATTATTTATAAATATATATATAAACGCTCAAATATAAGCCATTAAATATAAACACTATTAATATTCTTATAAATCAGGGAAAGAAATAGCAGTTGAGCAAAACTTTCATTCGGGCAGAATTGAGTTTAAACAGACGACATGAACATGTTCTATAATCAGGTTTATTTAATTTCTTACAGAGATGTTTAATAAAATAAATAAATAAATAAGCGAGCGAGTGAGTGAGTAAATAAATAAATAAATAAATAAGAAAGAGAGATAGAAAAGGGCTCATTAAGGGTTTGGATGGTGAATAATTCTTTCATTTCTAAACAAACTCTACTTGAGAACTTTTCTGAAAGTTTCAGTCCTTCCATCATCTGCATTAAACATGACTCTACAGCGCTCTGCTAATCTTTTAGCGCCATCATTAAAACAATCAGGAAAGAACAACTAGATTTACAGACTTTCACTTTCTGAAAAAGAAAAAAGAAATTCTACACATCAGCATTTTCATCATATACGACACAGGAACGGCACGATCTGATAACTAGAAATGATAGAGTGTTTTTATCTGTCTTCTGAAGAATTCTCTTTAAAATATTTTAGATAAGTAGACAGACACTTCATTATGTTTGCTTTGCAAATCGTGTAAAAATCATTCAACTTATCCGATGACAACGGTGCACTAATTCGGTTATGCCACATTCGCTGCTCTGTAGCTCCGTCAGTAGCAGAGGAAATTAAGCTCCTCGTTGCAGTCTCTCTTCTCCCAGACCCTTATATTCGAGTTGCGAGCTCCACAGCGGTAACGTGGTGCTGGACATTCGGTCGTCGAGAACACACCTGGTGCCTCCTTCCCGTTCACCCACAACCACTTTCCATTAATGAAGTGCAAACCAATCCACACACTCCCAGTCTGAGCCTCAGATACATGTTCATCAGCCAGGCGAGGATCCCAGGTAAGAGAAGCCAAAGCTGCGTTGCGGCTCCTGCAGTACTGCAGAGCCTCCTCCCATGTTTTGTTCTCCTTCACCAGCGTCATGTTTTTGTAACAGAAGAAAGGCCATCTACTGGAGCACTGGAAGGTGATCCAGCCCAGTCCAGTTAGAATCACACAGTCCTCAGTTGTCTTGTATACACTGCTTCTATATTGAGTGGCATTCTGTTCATAGTTTGGGCCTTGGGTGAAGGCCCACTGAAAGAAGGTAGGAGTCTGTCCATCAGACCACTGCCAGGTGTTGGAGCCTGGTCCGGTTCTCTTCAGCCCAATCCAGCTGTAAGTGTTTACCCCAGGCTTTAGAAGTCTATTTTGCTCCTCAGAGCTGCTGATGGTTGCCAGGTCCATTTTCATCTGTCTGCAGTAGTTCTGAGCTTCGTACCAGTCCATTTCCATGGAAACGAACTTATAAACCCTCAACTGACTTACAGTCACGCCACAGAGGAGCAGCACGAGCAAAATAATGACGGACGATTTCATCTTTGTGCTAATCTCCGTTCTGTCTGAGTTCTGTTAGTCTGTTCTGTGTCTCCAGCAGATCATCTCACACCTTTGAAGAATCCAGTTGATGTAAAACACATGCAAATCCCATCATGTTCTGGATTTCATAATCTTTTTCCACGGTTACGTCCTGCTTCTTGTTGAATACAGGTGTTAAATTGCAGGTGGGCTCGAGTACCTGAAGGAGGCTGTGAAGGATCTCCAAGTCCCGTTTTAATTGTTGACCAGCAAGCAGATCTGATTTCTAATACAATTAAATGTAAAAACGTAGAGCTACACATTTTGGAATAAAGTTTTCATGACCAGTTGTTAACATGAACCAAATGCAAACTAGTACCTAGTACATGACCTTGGCACACATTTTGCAAAATGTATCAACTGGTAAAGGCTGGATGCACCCTGAACAGCTCACCGGTCCATTACAGGGCCAACACACATACAGAAACATTCACACTCACAGCTAGGGGAAATCTGGAACAACTGAACGATAGTAAAGTTTGTGCTGATTGGATTGGTCGAATCACTGAGGAGGGTCTAGTCAGAACACTAGTTCAACCACCATGTCTGCTCCTGTACTTCTTACTAGACAGATGAGATCTGATAAGTCAATAAATCATACAGACATCAAGATATAACAGTGATTTCAACAACAACCAATCAGCCTAATGTGCATGCCTTTAGACAGTAGGAGGAAACCATAGTACAGTGAGGAAACCCACATACAAGCACAGGGACAACAGGAGATTCGATTAGATTCAGATTTATAGTCATTACACACGTAGCAATACAAGGTAACGAAACGCAGATTAGCATCAGAAGCGCAAGAGCAGCAAGTGCAGTATAAACAGTATGAACAGTTAAGAGCAGTTATGTACAGGTGGACTGAAGAGGTGGACTGGGTTACAGTTAATATACAGAAACTATACAGATGTTGTATGAACAAGTATACAGATGTCATTCATTCATTCATTCATCTTCCGCTTGTTCTGGGGTCGGGTTGGGGGGCAGCAGTGAGGTCCAGACGTCCCTCTCCTCAGCCACTTCCTCCAGCTATTCCGGGGGGACACCAAGGCGTTCACAGATCAGCCGAGAGACGTAGTCCCTCCAGCGTGTTCTGGGTCGGCCCCGGGGTCTCTTCCCGGTCGGACATGCCTGAAACACCACACCAGGGA
>JAOUQZ010000022.1:16385002-16387502 GCA_028564935.1 Neosilurus hyrtlii
CCTTCGTCTGTAGTTATAGTGAGCTGAGAGTAAGACGGGGTTCTGTAGTGTTACCGAGGGCCCTTCGTCTGTAGTTATAGTGAGCTGAGAGTAAGACGGGGTTCTGTAGCGTTACCGAGGGCCTTCGTCTGTAGTTATAGTGAGCTGAGAGTGTGAGGGGGTTCTGTAGCGTTACCGAGGGCCTTCGTCTGTAGTTGTAGTGAGCTGAGAGTGAGACGGGGTTCTGTAGCGTTACCGAGGGCCCTCGTCTGTAGTTATAGTGTAGAGCGGCCTCAGTCTCCACATCTCCCTCGTAGGATGAATCGCTTTAGTAAATTAATGAATTAAGCAGAAGATAAAAATAACTCTTTATGTCTCATGTTTTATTTTTCCGTGGGTGTGTGAGAGGAAGAGGAGAAAGTTTAGCTGCTGTAATTAATTTCTCTCCACTGTAACACATTTCCCAGAAGTGCTGTGTGGAGGTGACGTGTGTGTGTGTGTGTGTGTGGGTGTCTGAGTAAGAGAGAAAAACATCCCCGGGAGGCTTCTTCACTGGAAGCCTCTCTGTCTCTCTCTTTGTCTCTCTATCTCCCTCTCGTTCTCTCTCTCTCTCTCTCTCTCTCTCTCTCTCTCTCTGTTTCTGTCTCTCTCCCTCTATCTCCCTCTCTGTGTCTCTCTCTGTCTTTCACTCTGTCTGTGTCCCTCTCTGCTTCTCTTTCTGTCTTACTTTGTCTGTCTCTCTGTTTTGCTCTCTCTCTCTCTGTCTCTCTCTCCCCCTCCCTATCTGCCTCTCTCTGTGTGTCTCTCTCTTTCTGTGTGTGTGTGTGTGTGTGTGTGTGTGTGTGTGTGTGTGTGTGTGTGAGATAATACACTAATGTGGAGAAGTGCGCTATTACACATTTGCACTATCATATTTGAGAGCACTGAACCTCACAGTGTTTGGAAAGAGCTGAATAACATCAGTATGGGAATGAAGAGCTCCGTGTTTGTAATAAATGAGCAGAATGAGACTGTAGCTGTTCATGAATAATTTATGAGGTTAATATTAATATATAAATATATGTGTGGTACAGTTTAAAATGTCACTGAAAACTAAGAAATTCATATTTATTCAATCTATAAACAAAAAGGGGGGAAAGTCCTCAGATGACTGAAAAACTATTTATTTGTTTGTTTGTTTATTTAGTTATTTTTGTAAAGCAGCTATTTTTATTTTATTTTGAATTTTAAAATTTCACTGTCTTTAAACTGAAGTTTAAAAGAAAGACCACACCCACACACATCTGCTCATCACTAACTTCCCTTTTTGGAATTTTTTTCTTTTCTTTTACACACCCGCCACCTTCCTCTCCGTCATCGGTGACCTTCAACCCTCAGTTCAGTGTCCTCTCAGGAAAGGCGTGTTCCACCGTCTTATGTGGAATTTTACTAAATTGAAGAGTCAGAGGGAGGCAGGGCGGTGAAGGGGTTAGCATAGGGGTCTCGGGTTCGGCGGGGGTGTTTCTGTGTGGAGTTTGCATTGTTCTCCCTGTGCTTGCGTTGGTTTCCTCCTGGTACTCCAGTTTTCTCCCACAGTCCAAAGACATCCACATTTGGCTGACTGGCTGAATGTGTAATGCCTTGCAATGACCTGGCGAGCTGTCCAGAGTGCAACTCGCCCAGAGTCGGCTGAGATAGGCTCCACCCTCCCTGCGGCCCTGATGGTATTGAGCGAGTGAGAGTGAAGTCAGATGAAATCAGTGACTGATTATTTTATTGATTTTTTTTAAATAGAATTTTTGTTTTAATTGGTTAAAAGTTCATGTTAGTTTCTTTAGTTTGTTTCTTTTCTCTGCTGATTATTAACTGCTCAACGGAGTCTTGTTTCTCCAGTTAAAGGTGAAACGTGACGAGTTGTGAATCAGCACAAAGTCTAAATAAGGTAATAAATGACCTTTGGAGTGAAACTGGGAGTTTGGAGATATGGACCATCATTTATTAAATCTGATGAATCTCGCATGAGCCGAACAGCCGGATGGTTTTGAGTCTTAATCATTATTCCCAGTGTGGAAATCTTAAAAAATCTTTTGTTCTTCCCAAAATGAATCACGAACCCGAGAATAACGATCCTTTTCTCTTAGCAGAACTCACAGAGGAGGCGTCACACTTCCTTTATAAATATGTACAGCGTCTACAACCCCTGGCATAAGGTATGGAATCACCACTCTTGGAATTGAGGGTTGTATACTAATATGAAATAATTACCCTCCTTGAATTTGGTCGACGCCCTTATCCAGAGCGACTTATGTTAACATTAAACCTGAGCAGTTGAGGGTTAAGGGCCGTGTTCACATGTCCGACAGTGGTACCTTGGTGGTACTCAGTGGAGGCTCAGTGGTTAATGCTCTGGGTTACTGAGAAGAAGGTCTCAGGTTCAAGCCCCCAGTAACACAAAGCTGCCACTGTTGTGCCCCTGAGCAAGGCACCTAACCCTTAACTGCTCAGTTTTTTAAATGAAATGTAAAAATGTAGGATGAGGGTG
>JAOUQZ010000022.1:16392502-16397878 GCA_028564935.1 Neosilurus hyrtlii
TATCGACCAGGAACGGACACACCAGCGTCATCTTGATCCCGTCTTTGTTAGCCGCCTTTAACTCGTGGCTCAGAGACTCGTGGAAGCCGATGGCGCCGAATTTACTTGCGCAGTAATCCTGTGAAAAACACGATCCAGAGAATCAGATCTGCAGAAAACAGAAAGCATGTTTACATCAGAGTTTTAAAAAAAAAACACACCTCGACCCCCGCCGTGGTGAAGAGACCCAGAGAGCTGGCGACGGTGACGATGTGTCCCTCGTTCAACTCCAACATCTTCGGCAGAAACGCTTTCGTGGTCTGTGAAGCGCACACGACAGAAATAAACACCTGACGGAGACACACGTCTGATTTAAAACCAGGACGAAGACTTCTCCTACTGACCCAGAAGTGGGCGTGGCAGTTCACCATCATGGTCCTCTCGATCAGTTCGTCAGGACACTCGAGGAGGTGACGTCCTGAAACCACGCCGGCGTTGTTGACGAGGAAGGTGACGTCTCCTACCTCTCTCCTCACCTGCTCGGCCGTAGCGTACACACTCTCACGCTTACTCACGTCACACACGTACGTGTAAACTCGGGGTTGGAACGTGGGAAGCTCCTCGCCGCTGACGTCTAAACCTGCCGATACACGATCGCTCACATCATGAATAAAATAATAATAATAATACAATCAGGTGTGAGTGTAAATCTCAGGGTCTCTGGTTCTTTGATGTGTGATGCAGAAATCCTGATGACACGCCCACTTTCTGAGACTGACGTGATTAACCATCAAAACTAAAAAAGATTCTAGATTGAATTTTGGATGAAATGGTTCAATAAACTTACTTCAATAACAAAAACAACAACAGCAACAACAATAATAATAAAAATAACAACAATAATAAAATAACAACAATAATAATAATAATAATAAAATTATATAACAATTATAATAATAATAATAATAATAATAATATAATAATAATATAATCATAATAATAATAATAAATCTTTTAATTTGCACATTTCAGAAAGTGTGTGTGTCTCTGGACAGAGGAACGGAGGTCTGTGGGGGGGTGGGGGGGGGTGTTGGACTCACCTGTACAGGTGCTGTTGTTCTGTCGGTAAATTTCCCGCACGAGCTCTGCGGTCTCCTCGTTGGCGGTGCGGTTGATGTCCCAGAGCGCGAGCGCGGCTCCCCTGCGGGCGAAGTGCAGCGCGAACAGGCGGCCCAGTCCACTTCCGGCCCCGGTGATCACACACACCCGGCCGTGCACGCGCTTCTCCTGCGGCTTCACGAGCCACCGCGCCGCCGCCGCCGCGAACGACCAGAGCACCTTCACACACACCACACACAGCTCCACCGCGATGTGCATCGTCCCGGACTACCGACCTGCCGACTACCGACCTACTGACTACCGACCTACCGACGTGCCGACCTACCGACTACCGACTACCGACGAAGTCTGGGTGAAAACTTCTAGACCGGCTTTATTTCATATAAACTAACGATTCACACTGAAAACCGACTGATCCACTTCTTCCAACTTCTCCTTATATACCGCTCTGCTCTCCCAAAACACAGCGCCGACGGCATGTCGTCACACTGACGTCATCCCCGAAATCCCACACTGTTCCCTTTCCTAGGAGTCAGAGGGCAGGTTGCCAGATCACATTTTTACTCTTTTACACAGTTAGAGTTTAAAAAGCTTTAATATCAGGACCGTATTCATGAACAGTATCGCCAAAGCGTTTCAAGAGCAACATATAAACACAATTTAAACACTTTTACACTTTTACACTTTTACATTCACAGAATCTATCAGAAGCTCTTATCCAGAGAGACTTACACAAGAGCTTTAAAGTCTCGATCAGTGAATATAACCTTATACTGGATCATCAGGACACAGACTGAGTACCATCAGTCACAACCCAGTGGGGAGGTGCTGGGCTTAGTGTGTGTGTGTGTGTGTGTGTGTGTGTGTGTGTGTGTGTGTGTGTGTAAAAACACAGTGCCAGTCTCAGTACTGCTGAAAAAGGTCAGCTGTCCGGACCTCCAGAGGAAGTTCATTCCACCTTGGGGCCAAAACAGAGAAGAGTTTCGATACATTCCACACACATCACCACTTCAGATTGAGCTTCTACTTATCGTCATGTTGGAGTTTCAGGATCGCTTTAACACCAACGATAACAAACCTTATAACGTTACATACATCCATAAATTCACATTAAAATTCAAATAACAGTTTTAGTGTCTGTGATTGGTCCAGGATAGCGAAGTGAAGAGGAATTTTAATATATATTATATTAATTATAAACAATTACATGAAGTGATTTGTTTTAGTTTTTACTGCTATCACTATATTTATTACACTGTTGTTGCTTTTCTTCATATTTTTGGGGGAAGCATTTTGGTAAATTTCTAGAAGCTCAGAATCAATAACCATCATAGATTCATCCCTAATTTTAATCTTTCCATCATCATCATCATCATCATCACCTTAGGACCCATTCCTTCTCCTCCTTGTTTTTAAGTCGCATGTTTAATATTAAAGGGATCTTTTCTTTTACTTCTCTTTTTGTGTGTTTATGTCACTCTGTTTTCTCACTCACTCAATTTCCAGGCGGCTAAATCCTTTAATGGGGCTGCAGGGAGGCTGAGGCCCATCTCAGCCAACACTGTGCGAAGGAGGGGAACCTTGCCAGACCACTGCAAGGCCAACACACACACACACACACACATACACACATGTGCGCGCACACACGCACATACACTCACACATGCACACTATCTCACACATACGCACACACACACACACACACACACACACACACACACACACACACTCACATACACACACACATAGCACTGGGAGAGCACGCCATCCCTACATGGAAACACCTGAGCCTGGGAATCGAACCCAGGACATTCTTGTTAAACACTACACCACCGTGCTGGCTGTTATGTCTTGTGCTTTTGATGTACTTTTTAGTTCTTCTTATCTCTACAATGCTTTGGTCAGCTGTAGCTATTTAAAGTGTTTTCTTGGAATACATGAAAGTGTAATGATATGATTTTATACTCAATCTTATACAATTCAATTACATTATTATATTATATGTTATATTACAACAAAAGCTTAGTGTATCAAGATTAGAAAGAGAAAATTTACTTTTTAATCTATTTCGGGTAGTGGTTAGCAGGCCTGCCTCAAAACAAGAAGGTCCTGGTTTCGTTTCCCGGGTTCGGGGTGGTTCTGTGTGGAGTTTGCATGTTCTCCTCGTGTTGCGTGGGTTTGCTCCGGGTACTCCGGTTTCCTCCCACAGTCCAAAGACATGCACAGTAGACCAATTGTCTGTTCCATAATTGCCCCTAGGTGTGAGTGTGAGAGTGAATAGTTGTGTGAGTGTTTCTTCCCTGCGATGGCCTGGCGAGCTGTTCAGGGTGTACCCCGCCCTCGCCCAGAGTTGGCTGAGATGGGCGCCAGCCTCCCCGCCGCACTAATTAGGATTAAACGGCTCAGAAAATGAATGAATGAACGAATGTATTTCGGGGGGAATTGTTATAAATTTCAGCAGTAGGTGAGTGTCGGATTTATATGGAGTCATTCAATCCAATCTGGCAGCTGTCTGTTTTATAACCTATTTAAATTGTTCTTTTCTTTTTTTTGGAAACTCGGCCATGACATTCATAACAATGATATGACACGATATGGCAATGCATTAACTATTTATACATGCACTGTTTTTATTAAACCCCTTTTTGAAACATTTTATGAAATGTTCCCGTTAATGTCAGGAGTCAATAAACTACATTTCCCACAATCACCTGCGCTTCCAGCGTTAACCTTCTACTCGCCTGAACTTCCGTGCAGTAATTTTCTGCTCAGTTTTTTAAATTGTGAAGTCACGACGATTTTTTGGTAATGTTTGGGGTTTGTTTTTAACTAGATATCAGTGTTGTGTAAACACACAGAAACCTTTATGGCCTTTTTTACACCAGGAACGTTAAGTTTATTAGTTACCGACGTTTTCATGATGCCACATTAGCATAACACAAATAGTTAATGTGTTTGTTTACACAAATAAATTATTTTAGCATTTTCAGTCAACGCAGTTTAAATTTCGTGGATTATTTTTAAATAAACATTTCTTGGTAAATAAACAAAAATTCTTTATTCTAAAATTCAGGCAGTGTCAAAGTCTACCTAAATCTGACCGGAAGTGTCTAGACGTATAAGGGGTCTATGCGCATGCGTGAAAGCCTCTTTTACCGTGGGCATAATGGCGGGTGAAACGTAAGTTGACTATCTGGTCGTTTAAATCTTCTTCCATCGGCGCCTCTGATGCGTTTTCAGTGTCAGTGTCTGGTTGAGAATAAAGTTTAAACACTCGGGTCTATTCTGAAGTAGAAATTGGTGGCAGATTCGGAGAGTGAAGTGTGTAAAGGTTGAAGTTAAAGAGGGTTGTGTTTGGAGCAGTGTAGCATTAGCAACATGATGTTAACCGGCCTGTAGCTCGTGAGAGGCTTCAGTTCAGCACATTTTAATCAAAATCAAAATAAAACTACAGAAAAACAGGTGTTTGTGTATTAAAGAACGGTTTATACAGGTGTGTTGATGAGTACAGTGTCACACCTGTGTGGACTGAAGGTGAATCTTAGCTGTGCTCGGCTAGTGATGGACACTTATTTATTCTTATTAATAAAGTTTATGAAGAGTTTGAGTAGACATGGCTTCTGTCATTGCACGAGGATTTTTAAGTCCATAGTTGATTTAATGTCTTTAATTCTGATGTTAAAGATAATCACTGTGATATTCTCAGTGGAAACATTAGATTATTGCTGGTTTTAATGAGGACGCCGGTGTTGAACGGGGTCGGCGATGTGGGATTTTTGGGGAGTTTTTTGTTATTAAGGCAGTTTAATGCAGTAGAATGTTTGAGGACGGCGATAAACACATTCTTGGATTAATTGAATGATTTTAAAAGTAGCGTAAGTCTGTACAGAGAGAATTCCATCCTTTTCACGTCCCACTGCGTTGATTAGAGGCGGGGGTGCCACGACTTCAATGAAATATTTAAATGTCAAGATTCCTGTTGTGACCTCACGTCTGTTTTTTTATTCTCAGAGACAAGAAAGAGGCGAAGAAGGAGAAGAAAATTCCGTCAGTCCCCGAAAATCTCCTGAAGAAGAGGAAACGTTATGCGGCCATCAAGGCGGCTCGTGCCAAGCGTCTGCTGGTCGAGAAGAAGGTTCGTATTTCATAGTCGTGTTTACAAAATTTAAATCTTCGTGAAGTGTAGCTCTGAGCTCTCTCTCTCTCTCTCTCTCTCTCTTTCTCTCTTTCTCTCTCTCTCTCTCTCTCTCTCTCTCTCTCTCTATCTCTCTCTCTCTC
>JAOUQZ010000022.1:16424570-16434984 GCA_028564935.1 Neosilurus hyrtlii
GAACATGGGGAGTGGGGAACATGGGGAGTGGGGAACATGGGGAGTGGGGAACATGGGGAGTGGGGATCATGGGGAGTGCAGAAGATGGGGAGTGGGGAACATGGGGATTAGGGATCATGGGGAGTGTGGAACATGGGGGGTGGGGTGCATGGGGAGTGCGGAACACGGGGTGGGGATCATGGGGAGTGTGGAACATGGGGAGTGCGGAACATGGGGAGTGCGGAACATGGGGAGTGCGGAACATGGGGAGTGGGGAATATATGGAGTAGTGAACATGGGGAGTAGGGATCATGGGGAGTGCGGATCATGGGAAGTGGGGAACATGGGGAGTGGGGAATATATGGAGTAGTGAACATGGGGAGTAGGGATCATGGGGAGTGCGGATCATGGGGAGTGGGGAACATGGGGAGTAGGGAACATGGGGAGTGGGAATCATTGGGAGTGCCGAACATTGGGAGTGCAGAAAACAGGGAGTAGGGAACATGGCTAGTGGAGAATATGGGGCGTAGGGAACATGGGGAGTGAGGAACACAGGGAGTAGGGAACATGGTGCTGATTCCAGAGAGAGAGAGAGAGAGACAGAGAGAGAGAGAGAGAGAGGAGCAGGAACAAAGGGTGAGAAAGAATGAGACAGAGTGAGAGGGTAAGAGGGAGTCTGTCTCTCTCTCTCTCTCTCTCTTCCACTCTCACACGCACATTCCTCACGCCCCCCTCACTGCAGGTCTCTCCTCTCTGTAAAAGAACTGAAATGTTCTGAGGGTTCGGTTGTTCCGCCGGTCTGGAACTTTTACAGTTTTAATCAAATTCCCAGAGCAGGGACCAGTTCACACAATCTCATTCCTGATGCTAAAAGGCTCAATTAGATTTCATTCACATCAGCAACATTAGCATTTATCCATGAAGTACACATATACACCGCATGATTTAGCTAGCTATGCTAATTTACACACTAAAGTTGCTTATAGAGTGAAAGAAGAGGGGAAGAACATTCTAGATATTCACTCAGATATTTGGTTTCAGAGGCGATGAGAGGCTGCGTATATTAATAGAAAGGAAACCAGCATGTCTGTGTGTGCTAACTGGTAAAGCGCTCCGTCTTATGTGACAGGAAAAGTATTACAGTATTTATGTAGCATATGTAGAGCAGTAGCCTGCTTACAGTTAGCCTTAAATGCTGTGATGAAATAACTACAATACTGCTTCGTGTTCATGTGCTCGTGGAATGTTAACTGATTTGTAAAAAGGTGAATGTTTTGTTGGTGTAAATATCATGCTAGCAACTTAAAAAGCTAGCACTGCCATAGAATGATTACCATCTTTCTTAGCTAATTTCAGTCAAATCATTCCTTGATGTTAGTTAATGATTGTTAATGTTTTCTTTACTAGGTTACAAATATCATTAGAATCAAGAAATCCAGGGGGTTGGAGCTGAGACTTTCTGTGCATGAATGTGATTGGTGGACAGGGCTTTGTAGATGGAAGTGATTGAAAGGAGGATCTTATATGTTACAACAATGCATATGTTACAACAATGTGTTACCAGTTTCAACAATATGACTGTGAGTGGGAGGCGATGCTTAGAGTATATAGGTGTGACAGGGAGGCGGGGCTTTGTGTATATGGATGATGATGATGATGATATTAGTAAGTGATGTATTTTGCTGGGTAGGAGATTTCCATGCAGCTGCTCTGTGATTTCATCACTAACACATCACTAACACATCACTAACACATCCGCTCAGCTCCGCATTGATTAACTGTTTAGAGAGAACTTTAACCCGCGGCGAATAACAGCACTCACATGAACGCACCATTCTATTCAACAGGATACATTTCTCTCTCTCTCTCTCTTTAATGATCGCATGACATCAGTGTGATTCTGAAGAGAACCTGATGATACAGTGAACGTGATTTCACCATACGTGGTGTTATATCATTATATAAATAATTGGTTGTAAAAAGGAACCGGAAGAGAAGTTTTCACAGCCACTAAGCCACTGGTTCAAGATGAAGTCTGATGCCATCAGTAATACTGTCAGGAATTTTTACTGTCACAGTTTGCGACATCATCATTTTATCATACTTGTAACTCCTCCTGTATGGGATTAAATAGGAGATGGGACAATTAAAAAATTCCCAAGGACATGAACTCACCTTGAAGTGGCGATCTCTACTTTCGTCCTGGCAATGGCGGCTGCCCTGATTGCCCCTTCAACAGCCCGCTCCACTTTCTGCTTGGTCTTAGCGTTCTTCAGCGGAATGAGCTGCTTCTTGATGCCCCTTACAAGTACGTTGTTCTTGTACTTCCCCTCCTCGCGGGTGCCGTCGGGGAACACGGTGCAGCCATAGCCGTGGCGTTTGTTGTTGGCCCACTCGCCTTCGTACTTCATGCCATTGGAACGCTCGCTGATGCCGAAGCCACTGCGCTTGTCATTCTTCCACTCTCCTGTGTAAGACTCAGTTGTGGTGGCATCCACGTTGTCCTCGGCTGGAGCGTTGTCCTCCTCCTCTCCAAAGCTTAGCGTGGAGTTGGCGTCGCTAGAGCTGATGCGGCTCATGGTGGCGTCACTGCGTGCCGAGCTGCGCTTACTGGAGATGGATGAACGCGAATCCGACTTCCTCAGCTGCCTCAGGCTGCCAAACAGCGAGCCACGCCGGAACAGACCCTTCTTCCTGCCTGAGCTGAGCTCGCCATCACTGTGGACATTGAGGACGAAGCCCCCGCGTGTCCCAGCTGGACTATCTGAGGAGCGCTCGTTCAGGACGGAGCCATTACTCTGCTCACTGCGCAACGATGCGAGGGAGGTACGAAGTGGAGAGCGGATAACGGCAGCCATGCCGTACGGTACACTCTGTCTCACGCCGTAACCATGACGCATTCCGCCCATCCACTGGCCCTGATATGTACCTGTCAATCAAACAAATACATGCAAGGGTTAAAAAAATGGGGAAAAAATTATTCTATATCACAGAGTTCCTCTTGAGGGGACGCTGTGTGTGGTTGTGTGTGTGCGTGCTCCTGTGCTTCATAATGTTCCACGATGAGGACATGATGAGGACCATGGTCCTATAAAGACATGAGTGTCTCCGTCTGATCACCAGACGAGAGTTCTATTAAAGTTCAGGAAATCGAAAACACTGATGATGTAATAGAAAAACGTTACATGGAAATTATGCTTCAAAAATCTGTCCATGATAACAAGGAGTTTTATATCAGTACATGCTAACGGCCGCTCTCTGCGCCATGTGTAACTCGAGCTGTGGAATGACGAGTGTGTGACGGAGTTGACGCTCGTCACTGCCATATTTCTGTCCTGAACACCCAGCGCTATTTTAAAACATGGAAGTAACCTGAGATGTGGAGGAATGTGCAGCTTAAGCCAATCATAACCCCAGTTTATTCACAAAACGCAGTTTATCTTTTCTTCTGGGGCGACCTGTCTCAGTCATGCCCCCTCGACTTGCCAATGATATGGCATGAAAATATAAAAAGGAAGTAATTTTTGTAAAATCTGACATTTATTTAAATAAACTGAACAGAAATTATAGTAGAGCCATCAGAGTAAATCTGTAACAGGAAAGATTTATACAATGGAACTTTTCTCCTCATTTTATATCATAACACTGCTGAGTTCTGGATTGTGATTGGTCAGAAGGAGCTGAGTTCGGGATTGTAATTGGTCAGAAGGTGCTGAGTACTGAGAAAAGCACTGAGATATGTTGTTATTTAAAATGTTTTATAAAAACTCAATTAAACCTAATTATAAACAGAAGGTGTATTCTGTATCATGTCACAGAGATATCGACTGAATTTAGCATTTACATTTTCAGCATTTGGCGGATGCTCTTATCCAGAGTGACTTACAATTGTCATTTTTATACAACTGAGCAATTGACGGTTAAGGGCCTTGCTCAAGGGCCCAACAGTGGTGATAGTGTGGATTGAACCGCTGACCTTTGCCTTAACCACTATGCCACCACTGCACACATCATGATAAATAGCTAGCCTCAACAAGGAACGCTCCATCCATATCGTAATACCACTTTGTACCTCAAGAGGCAACACTGAGTCTCTGTAACCTGCAGTTTTCCCTAATGACATGAGAAGAAGATGCGTGTACGGCATCAGTGATGAAGAAATCAACCCCAAATACACAAAAATGCCCCAAATACTAACAACTGGAAGAGCTGTTTTGTGACTAACTGTACAAACAAATTCAGAGAGAAATCAGGAATGTTTTTACTACACAAATCTAAACAAATCGGATCCAAACAGCAAAATGTGGATTTGTGGGTAAAAATGACTATCGAGTAAATCACGTTTTAGACACAAGACAGCTTAAGGCCATACTATCTTTATTACAGCATATTTGCTAGATGACTTTTGAAAAGTATCATTTCCCACCCCCTCTGATGATGTCACTAACACGACTGCAGCACGATTAACAAACAGCAAACTTCCCAGTACCGCTATGTGAAATATCTGCACCTCTGGAATGCTGCTCGACCAATCAGACTGGAACTCACTGTATACTTATCATTTATTCATGGAAGGTGAGGTGGATGTCGCTGAATATACTCAGAGACAGAACATTGAGCAGAAGTTCAATTCCGCGACACCCACCGAGCCTGAGGTGAAGAAATGGTCTAGCATAAACTACATGGGAAACAAAAAAGAAACAAAAAAACACAAAATGCGAATTTTAAAGTTCATTTTTTACATTTTCATTTACATCATTTAGCAGACGTAAACCTTTTACATAAACCTCAAAGCGAATGTGCGGTGCAGGTGTAGAGCTGTTTAACGGCGTCTCTTTAAAGCCTTCTAAGAGATTCAGATTATACTACTGAGTAACATAAACAAAAACAAGTCAAAACAAGATTTTTATGGTTTATTTTGATTCAAGTGTTATCTAAATTGAATAATGTCCCCAGATAGTGGACCAATCATATCGCGCCATTCTCGTGTGGTATATACTAATGCAAGATAATTAACTTTATGGTAGTAATGTTTATTACCTCTGCCTCACCAAATCCATTTATCCGATTCATCTTTCACTTTTAATTATAAAATATTAATTCTTATTAGATTCATTTATATCGTCTCATCAATATTATAGATTATACATGCCTCAGCATCACAACAAAACGTTTAAATTATCTTGAAATTATCATTTAATATCTTCTATCACAAGTTTCCCCACTATAAAAGGCCACGCCCATTATGATTGCTATATATGTGGATTTATGTAGTTATGTGGTTTCAGCACATGGCTATTTAATCAACTCGACCATTTTCAATCTGCTGAACACAAACTCCAACCAAACGAGGATCGATATGGATGTTCAGCTCCATGTTGGTTCACAGCAACTCTGATCTGAAGTGTAGCAGATGTTACTATTATTAGCCGCGACCTCTATGACTGACCAGTCCAGTCCGACGCCATAGATCATACACCCTGAGCAGCTCGGGTCCGACTCACATATACATGTTCACACAGGCCGGAGTTTAATCCTTATCACAAAAGCTCAAAACTGTCAGCATTAAAAAGAAATCACAAACTGTAGAGTTTATATGATGTAATAATGTATACTATATGTAGACTGTGCATATACAGGTTATGCATACACTTAAACATGAATGTCCTAAGGTTATATAAATAAACCAGGGATTATATTACATTTCAGCCAGAAATAAAGCACTTCTGATATTTATCCTTACATAACATTCTTATAAAGGCTTATAACAAGTGTCATGCAGACGAAATGCATACATAGTGTATAAATATATCATTCGAAACTTCGAAAAGTGTCAAAATAACCTTCTGCATTACCAGTCCTTATTTATATTATTATTCTTATGTGCCTTTATATGTTATTTATGATTCATTATTTGTAGATAGCTTTATTATAAAATCTTCAGATTGAGCCTTGTCTTAATTACACTCTAATGTCGCTTTATAAACTCTTATATAAAGTGCTTTACTGTCTGATATAAGCTAAAGAGTCTTAATCTTGTGTGAAGCCATATGTTTAAAGTGTCATGTATAACCTAATGTAGTGATTTGTATTGTAGAAGGTTATACAGTCATATGAGCCTATTATGCAGCCCTATGTAGTTACATACTGTACCATGCAATACTTACCCTTATGTCTGTAATGTCTTATAACTGACATTTCTGTCTTAGCCTATGTTTCAAAAAGAGTCTGATCTTAATATCTATTCTTATATAAAGTTTATATATATATATACTGTACTATATATAACCCAATATACCATAGTATGAACTTCCTGTTCAGTCTTATGAAGTCTTTCATATGAAACCAGTCTCATCTGACATGTACACCTTATCTCTTCTTAAGTAAACATTATTCTTATATGTAGTTTTATGTGCTGTATATAATCATATAACCCATCTTTATGCACATTTATGTCACTTATGTAACCTTATACTGTAAGAACGACTTTAAAAGTTTATAAACTTTATTCATAAAACTGTCATTTTAAACATACTGTAGTCTAAACAGTTATATTTTAAACCTTGTGCTCGTATATAAATTGATATAGTGTTATAAAGGCTTTATGACATGTTATGCTTATTGATATTTTGTACTTGTCTTATATCAAATGTTACTGTACTATATTACAGTATTAGGTTAGGTCTTATGTAAAGTCTTTATATATATATATATATCCTTCATAGGGAGTTCTATAGCCAGTGTATACTGCAAATGTATTTAGTGGATGAGCAATATTTCATCATTTGTGTTCTGTAATGCGTTAAAGTAATAATATTGAGTATTTATGAGTAGTGTTATATAACCTAACTCCATCCTATGAAGTCTTATATCTGGTGTTATATATGAGCTCGTGCCAGTTATACAACTCACGCAGTGTTTGATCTGCAGTGTTATTATAAACTCTTTATTTAAAGACCTGCAGAGATTTGATTTGATATATAAGTTTATATAAAGGATCTTATTTGCGTCCCTGAACCTCGGGTGGTTTCAGGGGGGCTTTGTGATCTGTGGGCTTTGATCTTGTGGGAATCGGTGCAATATTCCTATTTATTCCCAGGTAACCCGGAGCCCGGCGCGCGTCCCCGGGGTTCGGACCTCTCCGCGGCGTGTCTGAAGGGAATGTATGGTGCTGCATTAGGGACCTTCAGGTGGCCGGAGCCCTGACACTCACCCCCGTCCCCGTAAGTCTCGACTCCGTAGCCGTCCTGCAGCCCGTTACTCCACGTGCCCTCGTACCTGGCGGAGGTGTTGAGGCTCTGCCGCACACCGTAGCGCCCCTTCAGCCCGTGGCTCCACTCTCCCCGGTAAAGCCACCGGCCCTTGGCCTCCACACCGAGTCCGTGCCGCTTGCCCTGCGCCCAGTGGCCCTGGTACGTGTTGCCGCTGGGCCACGTGTAAACACCGACCGCCTCGAAACCGTTACGCCACGAGCCCGAGTACTCGCCCTGGCCCTTGGGGCCGGTACAGACGCCGTGCCCGTGGGCTTTGCCGTCCGCCCAGCCTCCGCAGTACGTTCCGCCATCGTCGAAGTCGAACCGGCCGCCCGTCATTCAGCTTCCAGCAACAGAACCAGCCGCGCGCGCCCTCGGTGTCGGTACCGGAGATCAGACGGGAGGATTCGTGAGAGAGAGGCGAGTTCTGAGAAAGCGGTGCCTGGAAAACCGGGACAGTCTGGTGTCCGCGCGCATCTGGCTCGATGTCGATGGAGGGGAGCGCGCGCGCGCACACCGGAGGCCGCACGCGCTGTCAGCGCCGTCAGTCGCTTTATGATCCTCTCTCTCCCCCCGGAGCGCGAGAGAGGAGGAGAGGAGCACCCTCCAAAAGTAGTGATGAGGGGCGAGTCGGGAAGGAATCGGCTCTTCTGTCTCTTTCCACGATTCCTTTCACATGAATCTCAATTTAGCGAATCGACTCTCCAGCACTAATAAACAATAAACAGTAAATAACAAATAAAAAAGTTCTGTCTCTTTCTACAGCCTGAGATTCCCTCCATTCCAGAGTGAAAGCATTTCCACCAAACCCCCTCATCATTTTAATAACAGGGAATAAGAATCACTCACTCGATTCATTTAATTCACTTTATTCCTCAACTTCCCATTTAACCGGATTTAGATTCAAATCATTCTGGATCACATCTTCACACCGCATCCTGGTTTGAATGAAATACGAGATGAAAGACAGTGTAGGTAATTGTGGAGAAACCAGCAAGAGAAAGCAAGATTTTGGAAGTATAAACCTGGAAAAATAAGATAAAATAAAATCTCACAATCTCCTTTAAGCCTCCCCCACAGAGTCTCCTCCAAAACGCATGAACACCATCACGGACCATCACAAACCATCACGGACCATCACAGACCATCACAAACCATCACAGACCGTAATAAGACTGTAGTGAGTGTAATAAAACTGTGAGTGTAATAAAACTGTAGTGAATGTAATAAGACTGTAATGACCATCACAAACCATCACGGACCATCACAAACCATCACGGACCATCACAGACCATCACGGACCATCACAAACCATCACAGACCATCACAGACCATCACAGACCATCACAAACCATCACGGACCATCACAGACCATCACAGCCCATCACAAACCATCACAGACCATCACAAACCATCACGGACCATCACAGACCATCAGGGACCATCACGGACCATCACAAACCATCACGGACCATCACAGACCATCACGGACCATCACAAACCATCACAGACCATCACAAATCATTGTGGACGATCACGGACCATCACAGGCCATCACAAACCATCACGGACCATCACAGACCATCACAAACCATCACGGACCATCACAGACCATCACAAACCATCACAGACCATCACGGACCATCACAAACCATCACGGACCATCACAAAACATCACAGACCATCACAGACCATCAGGGACCATCACAAACCATCACAAACTATCACGGACCATCACAGACCATCACGGACCATCACAAACCATCACAGACCATCACAAATCATTGTGGACGATCACGGACCATCACGGACCATCACGGACCATCACGGGCCATCACGGACCATCACAAACCATCACAGACCATCACAAATCATTGTGGACAATCACGGACCATCACAGGCCATCACAGACCATCACGGACCATCACAGACCATCACAAACCATCACGGACGATCACAGGCCATCACAGACCATCACAGGCCATCACGGACCATCACGGACCATCACAAACCATCAGGGACAATCACAGACCATTATGGACGATCACAGGCCATCACAGACCATCACAGGCCATCACAAACCATCACAGACCATCACAAACCATCATGGACGATCACGGACCATCACAGGCCATCACGGACCATCATGGACCATCACAAACCATCACGGACCATCCAATCATTTTTTATTATCAGAAAAGAATTACCCTGCCTTTAATGATATGTTTTTAAATGTTTAACAAATTTCAATGTAAAGTAACAAGTCAATTACACTTCAAACTATAAAAACTGTCAAATTTAATTAAATGGAATGTAAATGGTTTGAATGTGGTTTAAGCGTTTGTAACACAGACCTACAGAAACAGTGAATCTTTTATAGTTGATAGTAAAACTGTAATGAGTGTAATAAAACTGTAGTGAATGTAATAAGACTGTAATGAGTGTAATAAGACTGTAATGAATGTAATAAGACTGAAGTGAATGTAATAAGACTGAAGTGAGTGTAATAAGACTGTAGTGAATGTAATAAGACTGAAGTGAGTGTAATAAGACTGTAGTGAATGTAATAAGACTGTAATGAGTGTAATAAGACTGTGAGTGTAATAAGACTGTAATGAGTGTAATAAGACTGTAGTAAGTGTAATAAGACTGTGAGTGTAATAAGACTGTAGTGAGTGTAATAAGACTGTGAGTGTAATAAGACTGTAATGAGTGTAATAAGACTGTAATGAATGTAATAAGACTTTAGTGAGTGTAATAAGACTGTGAGTGTAATAAGACTGTAGTGAATGTAATAAGACTGTAGTGAATGTAATAAGACTGTAGTGAGTGTAATAAGACTGTAGTGAATGTAATAAGACTGTACTGAGTGTAATAAGACTGTAATGAGTGTAATAAGACTGTAATGAGTGTAATAAGACTGTGAGTGTAATAAGACTGTAATGAGTGTAATAAGACTGTAATGAGTGTAATAAGACTGTAATGAGTGTAATAAGACTGTAGTGAGTGTAATAAGACTGTGAGTGTAATAAGACTGTAGTGAGTGTAATAAGACTGTAATGAGTGTAATAAGAGTGTAGTGAGGGTAATAAGACTGTAGTGAATGTAATAAGACTGTAGTGAGTGTAATAAGACTGTAGTAAGTGTAATAAGACTGTAGTGAATGTAATAAGACTGTAATG
>JAOUQZ010000022.1:16479646-16492741 GCA_028564935.1 Neosilurus hyrtlii
TATATATATATATATATATATATATATATATATATATATATATATATATATATATATATATATATACACACACACATGTACATATATATATTTGTATACTGTATCCGATATTTTTTTCCTCAGATGTATAATTTATGTTTTATTATATTTTTATTTTATTTTTATTTTATTTTATTCTATATTTTTCCTATTTCTATCCTTTGCCTTTATATAGATTTCATATTTTTCTGATCCTTGCTCCTCGCTCTTTTGTTTTTCTCCTTGTCACCTGATCTCACTGTTTATTGTTTATTCCTTACATTCTGGACAGTCGTACTAAACATTTCACTACGTATTGTACTGTGTATAATTTGTATGTGACGAATAAATTTGAATTTGATTTGAATTTGATTTGAATAAACCTCAACAGGACTCTGATCACTGACTCGTTCAAATCACTTACTAATTTAAACTCTGGCTGAATAAAAGAGGAGCGAATCTCCATTACAGATAAAATAATTCACTGATCAAACACTATATTATCTGAAATTATCCTGGTCATGACCGATGATTCAATAGTTTACAAACAAATTACCTGAGATGGACAGTCAGTGAAGATGCCCCACCAGGAGGGCGGCGCTGTAGGTGCACCAGTTTTTCATATTAACCGTACAGCATAATTTAATTACATCAGGAGCACTAATAAGCTTCAATTTGGTTAATCAACACTTCGGATGATGAGATAATTGAAAAGGTTTTCCTCTTTGGTAAGACAATCTGGTTTTATCCAGCAGTGTAATGCTTCTTTAAGGATCCCATTATAACAGTGATATTACATGTAGCTAATGCAGTACGTAAACAGGCTGCAATATTCGTTAGTGCGCCCCCTGGTGTCAGCTTGTTTTACTTTACCCTGACTTAAGTTCTCAGTGTCTTATGTTCTGATTCTTGTCCCTCTGTTGTCTGGTGGTGAAAGACTGTGTCTGTGTGACGATGTAAAACACAGTTGGGAGTCGAAATAGAATTTGAAGTGTGACTTTTAATCAGCACTTTTAAATGGGTGAAAAACAGTGTACTGTACCGGCATGAACAGCTCTAATAAGGTGAAGTAATTACGCTTTCCTGCCATAAGTGTCTTCACACTGCAGCTTTCAGCACATCCAACCGCAAAAAAACCCTCAACGCTGTCAGAGACCGAAAGTGCAGGGAGAAAAAACTAATAGAGAGCCAAGTGTGACATCAATTAACCACAGGAACGTACAGGCGCTCTTCCTGAGGCCATCGTGACACTAATTAGACCACCACTGAAACGCGGAGCTACGATCTGAACCGCTCTGGTGCACTGTAGGTCTGTGGGGTTTTGCTCAGTTCCTGATGCCGAAACATTTCAGCAGCAAAAATACCCACAGGGTCAGACTTCACATAAACAGTACTACTTTTTATTTTCTGTTTTGCAAACCGGCTAACGGATAAATATTATGTTAACCTCAGTATCAGGCTGGCGACTCTGAAACCACCAATCACGTCTTAATAGCTGGCTGGCTTTAGATAACCTCCACAGAATCACTTTGTGATGTGAGCAGATTTTGCTCCTGTCTTCTTTCTGCCTTTCTTAAGAAACGTAAAGAGGTATCACTTTAATCAGCCTGTAAAATCTGCAGATATTTTCCAACATACTAATATTTTATTTACACTGGATTCTCCTATAAATACGAAAAGAAACAGCAACATTAGAGGAGAAATACAATGCAAAAATAAATAAATACAATTTTAACACCTTAATGTTAACAAACACAAACAAGTGAAATAAAACTGAGGAGCCTGTTTTACAAACGAAGGGCAACATCATTGAAATATATTTTCAGAGGTACGTTAATGTATTTATTATGTTTCATAGTGAGTAAATTAGCAGAAAGAATGATGATAAGAAGTGAAGGAAGGAGAATTGTTAGTGCTGTTTCTTTTTTTGTTTTTTTTTATATGTGTAATCCAGATGTGGTTAATAAGGATATCTGATAAATAAACAACCGGCTGGTTTGTGTGGGTTTTGTTTTGTTTGTAGATATTTTGAACCTCTTCCGGGACTTGAATATCTTTTCTTTAAAAAGAAAGATGTGTTTAGTTCATTTACAGGAAGATAAAGATGTTAAGTCCTTATTTTTTAAGTCTTAGGCTCAGAGTTCTCTGCTGTGTGTTAATGTAAACACTCAGTTTATAAAATATTAGCAAACTTTCCAGCAGCATGTTAGCAGTTTAGCATCAGAATTATTATTGATTAAAGTTTAAGCTTCTCTGTAGCATTAGCTCAGTTGCACCACTGATGAAGATAAATAAAAAAGATGTCAAATGTATTTATATCACAATATAAAAATTAACTTCGTGTAAAAAATAATTAATTAAAAAACTTTTTATTACATTATTATTCTTTCAGCCAACCCTTGTAAAAATCTCGTTGTAATAAATGTTTTCGCCTCGCTGGCCCTTCCCGACCACCGTCGTGACGTCGACGAGCATAGCGCGTGAGAAACGTTAGCTAAATGCGAAAATAAATAATTAATTTTTTACAAGTAGTTGCTTTGAGATATAACAAAAGACAAACACGTGGTTGTTGTAAACAATAAAGAAAATACCGTGTATGCACTAAATGTACTCAGATATACATATATTTTATGTAAAGACTAACTAAAATTCGAGCTAATCTGTTAAGCTAAAGCTAAGCGAAGGACGTCAAAGAGCTCGCGAGCGTCAGTGCGCAAATGCGCATGCGCGGGATCGGCGCTAGTGGAAGCCCCATGTTAGCGTTTCAGCTAAAATATCAAAAAACGCTGTAAAGGTTTCAACGCCTCGGAATTGATGTGTTTTATAAAGTTCAGCATGAGGACCGCGGTGAGCTGACAGTGTTCCAGAGGAGCTGCAGGTAACCAGGCTCATGTTTTCGTTCTTTAAATCCCGAGAGCACAGACTGTTCTTATTGTTTTGTGGTTTAGCTCAGGTGCTAATCAAGGACCAGGTCCAGGCCTGAGGAGATCAGATCAGATCAGCTAAATCCTTCACCTTCATCACAAACAAATCTAATAAACTAAACATGCTGTAATGCACAAGGACAGAGAGCTAAAGAAAGAGAGTATTTTAGGTTTAAGGAAACATCCTTTGCATTTTTCATCAATACTTAAAAAAATCCCACAATGCATCAGTGCCTCAGAGGTGTGAATATTAAACTTTCCGTGATATTTAGCTATAAGTGTCTTTTGTTCCCAAGTTAATCACAAAACCGCATGGACGGTGTGTTTACATTCATGTCAGGGAACATTATGGTGTAAAATGTGTCCCGATTCTCTCCTTTCACATCCAGGACTGATCTTTCTCCCTCAACTCACAAATATAAATATCTTTAATGGCTTTTATATAATGTTTTCCATCTTTCTCTTTCCTAGGCATGGCCGTCTCTTATGATTAACGATGTGAAAGTGTTTGTTTTCACCAACGCCACCGCACGTTCTTCTCTGGAACATTTTTGTGTGACTCATCCTCACACAGTAAACATCCAGGATGAAGAAATTTAGTCTTAATACAATCAGAAAGTCATTAAGCATAAAAGGGAAAGAAGAGAACGAGTTTGCTGTGTCCCAGCCGGACCTGTCCACCAGTTTTCCTTCGGAACCTTCTCTTTATGGAGGTTGCTATAGTAAAGATCTCGTGGGTGCTAATTTGGATAACGAGGAATTGAAGGGATCGAAAAGTCGCTCTAAAAGCGAGGGTCTGATGGGAACCCTGAAGAGGAGACTATCAACAAAGCAGAAACCAAAGGTCAAAGCGAGTTCTCCGTCCGTTTGCTCGATCGATGATGATGCATTCTCATCCTCATCGGAGCCCATCACGTTTCGCGACCTGAAGTCGCAGCATTCTTCTGGCTTGACGTCTTTGCTGAGTCACCATTACAGCCCGACACCGTGGCCCCTCAGAGTGACGAGCTCTGAGGAAACCTGCAGTGCCAGGGTCAACGCTCTAATCCCGTCCTGCGACTCCAGCATGTCTCTCAACGCTGTCCAAAAGAACTATCTGGGAGACGAGATGTTCGACGGCCGGAGTCCCGACCCTCAGAACGGCGATCTGGAGATGGATGATCATGTGCCTGTTGTTCTCGGCCTCACACCTCAGGATTATATTCAGTACACCATGCCTTTAGACGACGGACTTTTCCCTGAAGATGAGCCGCCGCGGTCCTACTGCCTGGACGAGACGTCACCGATGGACATGCTGCCTCAGAGCGATTGTTCTCTTCACGTGGATGAAGACTCCATCGGTCTTCTTTCTCCCGACGTGTTCATGGAGCCCTCAGTAAACCGACTCATTCTGAACACCGCTAACGTTCTGCTGCAGAGCTCGCGCCTAGAGTCTCCGCTGCTCCCACCACTTCCTGTTAGCAGCCTTCCTGGGTTCGGTGCCACCCAAGTAACCGATGCGGTTCTGGAACATCTCAGCTTTGATCCGAACTCGGCACCGGGCGTCCAGCGCGTGTACGACGCGGTGCAGACCAGCGGGCCGATGGTGGTCATGAGTCTGACAGCGGAGCTGAAGAAACTGGCCAAGCAGGGGTGGTACTGGGGTCCGATCACGAGATGGGAAGCCGAGGAAAAACTCGCAAACCTTCCGGATGGTTCTTTTTTGGTTCGAGACAGTTCAGACGAGCGCTATCTTCTAAGTCTGAGTTTTCGTTCACAAGGAAAGACGCTTCATACTCGAATCGAACATTCCAACGGCTCCTTTAGCTTCTACGAGCAACCCGACATGGAAGGGCACACGTCCATCGTCCAGCTCATCGATAACTCCATCAGGGACTCGGAAAACGGCGCCTTCTGCTACTCCAGGTCGCGTTTACCCGGGTCTGTGACGTACCCCGTCAGACTGACCAATCCCGTTTCGCGGTTTATGCAGGTGCGATCGCTGCAGTACTCGTGCCGGTTTGTGATTCGTCAGTACACGCGGATAGATCTGATTCAGAAATTGCCTTTACCCAATAAAATGAAAGATTACCTGCAAGAGAAACACTACTGAGCCCATCGACACGCTGCACGCTGCTCCCCGCGCTTTTTTATAACCAGAGAACAAACAACAACACTATTCGTGGCTCATCACGAAATTTAGTTCCACGCCTTCACATTTCCTCCGGAAGAAACGCTGATGGTGTTTGTTCGATTGTTTGTTTGTCTGTCTAGTGTCAGTGAAGAGCAGATGAAAGTGACGGCGGTGGGCGGAGTGTACCGAACGTGTCACTCCTGCGTTCTCATTTTTTCTGCCCAGTTTTATTTCAGGAACAAAGTCTCGACATTCACAGGAAGTTGAATTTTATTTTAATTTCTGTACACATTTCATATCACTTTTTTTATCACGGTGTTGATTTTATAGCGGGTTTGATGTTCTGGGTCACGTTACATAAAAGAGTAATTTACGATATGTAGGTGATTATTTATCATCTCCTTTAATTTACATTCTTTACATTTTCAGTTGAATCGCGTTAGCTAGGCTGATTAGCTGATTGGCTGATTAGCTGATTAGCTTCACGCTTCTGTCCCAGTCCACTCTGTGTTCACTTCATAGTGCGCTAGTTAAAATGCGTTGTGAAAACTGAATTCCCATAATGCACTGCAGCAGATTAGCATCCAAACTATGTAATGAACCCTAACGGGTACTAAACTCCCATAATGCACTGGGGATTTGTCTAGGGTCTACAGGACGTGATCAGTTCGATTAATCGTAATCGATTAGCGGTACGTTTCTGTTTGGTTCTCCTTTTGTTTCTGTGAACAAATCCGGTTCTTTTATTAGATTCTGTATCGTTATTATTATTTTAATTTGATTATAAAGTTCTTTAAACTTCGTGCTGAAACAGAGAATCAGACTGAAAATGGTTCACGTCGTTATTAAAGTTTAAAACACTGCAGTGTCGTGAAGAAGCGGGTTTCATCTCCGTCACCACTCCAGAGTTTCCTCCAACAATTACACTTTATTTATTCTGATGATGTCACACCGTTTATCCTTTTAAAGTTATATTTAATGTTGTAGAACGTAGAAGTGGGCGTGTACGTTATAGCAGCTATAAACAGTCATGTGTGTGTCGTGCCCCACCCACCCCCCCATCTCGTTAATTTCTCGTTAATTTCTCGTTATCAACGTTAACAAAACCTTAATGAAGCAGAAACGTCACTGTTCTGAAAGTTCTGACATTGAAGACGCCTTCCAAAGCGTGAATGTTACACAAACATCGAAACACGTCCTCATGTCAGCGTTTTTATTATTAACGGAATGTCCGCTTTCTCTGAGTCGCCTGTCACTATGGAGACGACTATAAACGATGACATATTAAAGGAGTATCGGACAAAATTATGAAATAAACCCTGGTTGACCAATCAGAATCGAGTATTCAAATGAATACGATTAAAACTGTCCAATCAGAACCCAGGATTCTGGCTCATATTTGTGCCACGCCCGAATTGAGCAGAATTCTGGGATGTCGGGCACCTCCCGGTGTGTGACCTGAGGCCGTGGTCCCGTGCTGTGTGGGATCTGAAGGGGATACAGTATTGAATATCGTGTAACTGGTCGCGGACGCGTGATGAATTTGTTTATGTTGCCTGGTCATGTGATTTAACACGATTGATGTTGTAATTATTGTTGTGAGGTTTTAGACGAGATGTTGCGTTTAGTGGGCGTGTGCTGATATTTACACCTTTATATCACACTAATGCGAATATTAATAATCTCACCGTATCGGGGCCACGCCGAGAGTTCACGCTGCCGAGTTCCACGGTTCTCTAATCACGCTACCTTTGGTACTTTTTACCCGTCCGTTATCCTGGTGTTGTAGTGTAGGGGTGATGTTCGAGTCTCTGGTCCCGGATGGTGTTTGTACATATGAATGTCTGTCGCGCTGCTCGACTCGTTTTGGATCCGTGATGTTGTACGTGAGCGCTGCTGCACGAATGCTGCGTTCCAGCACCTTCTCTCGTTACTTGAATACGTGTTGTGCTTTTGAAGTTTAAATGTGCGATAGTTCCATCTCTGCATTTATTTTTTGTGCACTGATGCTGAAATATTTCGTTTCTCATTTCATGATAATTGTTTAAAACCTTTTATTCGCTGCTCACGTTATAATCACACGTGTATGACGTGTTTCAATGGCTGACTTGATTATCAACTTGTGCGTTGTTACCGAGATCACTTTTCATTAGCTAGCTAAATTTAACTGAAGGACCATTTGCTAGAGATCTGCAAAGAGAAATATCTTGCTATGATTTGTATTCCTGAGCTGGTGTAGGCGGAGCTTCGTCACAGATTCACCTTCTGTCGTAAAATATCTCACAAATATATTTTTTTCGCACTAACAATGTAGTTTTAACACAGTTTGGCGTACGGATGATTTATGGTGTAATATTCATAGCAACGTGATATGTTACGCCTTTATTTACAGCTGCGGTATGTAACGTTCATGTTATTATAAACTTTTAAAGGAAAATCTGTCAAGCCACACCCCCTAGATTTTATAATCGAATTTATGATTTCATTTGAGTGGCACGTCTGTGAACATTCAGATCTAAATGTCTAGGTTGTTTACGTGAATATGTGAAAATTATTAGCGTAAAAAGTTAACTCCACCCCCAGGCTTGTGTATTTTACAACGACCCTTTGATTTTTGTTGTCTTTAAATTTCTTAGTGTAAAAGAAAAAGGCTTCCTGAAAAGTAATGAATAACATGAATAAACATACCGCAGCTGTAAAACAACGCTGTGTCGCTCTGTCCGTTCTCTCAACCTTTTTACGAAGACTTTCTGAAAATTACGTACAAAGTTCGTCCCAAATAATTTGTCCAAAAATCTGGACCTCTGTGTTTATGCTGCTGTTTAAATGTGAGCTCAATAATGCTCCCTGCGAAGACATCATCATCATCGTCATCACGAAGGCCTCGAACGTGAGGGCGAGGGCGCTGTGCACTTCCCACCAGAGCGATATCGTACGTGAATATCACGATAAATCGTACACCGGAGTATCAGCTGTAGGCTCATCTGTTTTTAGCGAAGGGAATCAGGGCGGTCCTCGTGCGTTTCTGGTACTTTTAGTGTTTTCCACTCTGGGGGGTTCATGGATGAAGAATATCTTTGGGATGAAACTTCTGCCGGT
Source organism: Neosilurus hyrtlii (assembly GCA_028564935.1). Lineage (NCBI taxonomy): Eukaryota > Metazoa > Chordata > Actinopteri > Siluriformes > Plotosidae > Neosilurus > Neosilurus hyrtlii. The sequence goes on from JAOUQZ010000022.1 coordinate 16,487,801, forward strand.
GGAGGAAACGTGAACGAGGGAAAGCTTTTGTTCTTTTTAATCACACTTTGGGAAGAAACCGTTCCGACTTTTTTCAGGCGCATTTTGGATCCGGAAAAGGAAAAAACTTTGTGCTGGTTTTTGTTATTGCACATTTTGAGCGAAATGTTTTCTATTCATTCTGAAATGTAAATAAAATTGAATTCTCACATTTGTGTTGCTTTGGTTTTGTATGCACTCTTTTACCGCTACACGTATAATCCGTTGAATCATAAATAACTGGCGGACGTCGTGATTAGCACGTGGGTTCGTTTATTTATACACTCAGCTAGAAAACACAATCCTTCGTTCTCCAAACTGTTCAATCCTTGTACGGTTTCCGACTGTCAGCCGACTCTCCCTGAAGGCGGGGTACACCCTGAGCTGCCGTCCCGCCCATCGCAGGGCCAACACACCCACAACCATACAGTCTTTGGACTTCCATGATTTCCTGGATCGTCTCCGCAGTTATTATTGTGTTTCTGCCGCTGCAACCTCGAAGTAATAATTTCTCCTAAATGTTACACAGTGACCTCACCGCTTCATTCTACGTCTTGACCACCTCACACTGTTGAGTTATTAATTTCTCTTCAGTGATTAATGAATTCTGCTCAGGGAGCTCGAGCTCAATCCAGGAGCCCTATATAAGAGAGGCGAGTCGAACCTGCAACATCACAGACACGAAAGCTTACAGCCTACACACACACACACACACACACACAGTACCTCAGAGGGGACGGAGGGATGAGAGTCACCGAACGGACCGGAGCCATCAGGTGAGCGGCAGGTACGAGTACGGTACCGTAAACAATGTCTCCACCAGGAACCTTCCAAAAAGAAGTGGAGTAGTGTACAGAGTACCATATAGAACTTTTAGAGGGCTCGTCTGAGGGATAACTGGGTGTGTAGCATCCAAACAAACCTGTTTATTTAAATCCAAGGAAGGCAACACGGAATAAAAGATGATTCTTTAATATTTAACAAACCAGCGACTCAGAATTAAATATAAGGAACAAAATAAACACCAAACCCCCAAGGATTTGTGTTGGCAGGTGACTGAGGGCGGTTACTGCTTCCATAACGTAGACACGGACTCGTACACGTGATCTTCCGAGTGCTTCTCGCTGAACGTATGCTCGCTAGGACTTTAAGCGCAGTCGTGAACTGTTCTAATGATGAAATGTTATTAATAAACGTGTCCACGGAAGGACGGAGGTGAGAAGATTCAGTGTGAAGTGACTCACAGTGGATTCTGAGTCAGAGAGGAACGGCGTAGTCCGACGGGCACATTGCATTGTGATGTTTATAAAATAGTCACGAAGGATAAGAGGAGGTAAATAATATTTATTATAATCCAAGCTATCAAGCCACGGGAAGCCGTACCGCAGCTCGTTAAAGCTCGGTCTGAGTCGTTCTGTCGGTGTGGAGCTTACTGGGAAAAAACTGTAGAATTATTTGAGCCAAATAAATGAAAAGAAGCAGGATGTCGTCCTGCACCACTGAAACTGTGAATGCTGCACAGATCAGCACTCGGGTCACCGCTTCGTTACTGTAAAGCATTTCAAAAGTCTTCAAAACTCTTTCCATCGGCTTCCTGTAGCTGCTCGCATAAGATTCAAAACATTAATGCTTGCTCACAAAGCCAAATATGGACCTGCACCCTCGTACCGTGAAGGACTTATCACACCCAGTACTGTACCGGGTTCTCTCCGATCCTCTAGCACTAAACTGGTCCAGACTGGTCCCTCCTTCTACCAAGGGACAAATACATCTAAACTCTTCTCCGTTCTGGCACTGAGGTGGCAAAATGAACCTCCTCTAGATGTCCGGACAGCTGAGTCACTGCGTATCTTCAAAGGACACACACACACACACACACACACACACACACACACACACACACTCTTTCATAGTCACGCCAAAAAATAAATCAGTCAAAGAGACCCCACACTGCATCTACCCACTGAGTTTTGACTGATGGTATACTGAGTCTGTGTCCTAGTGAAGCCGTGTCAGGATGAAAGCCTTCCTGTAGGTCGTTCTGGATAAGGGGCGTCTGCTACGTGCTGCAAATGTAGGTGTTCACTTCAGTTTCACAAGAACGCGTAACACACCTCAACTCGTCTCAACTACCATCAACACACCCGTTAAACGTTTTGGGATTAATCTTTATCTCCATGTTTTTTTAATAAAACAAAACCCATGTGATTAAACGGCTCGTTTACCATCAGTGCTAAAACTGTGAGCTCGCGCGCCATCATGAGCTCGTTGCTGAGGACCGTCGAGATGGATGAACTGTAATGAGACGGAGGATCTGGCCGACGTCCTGCACGCTCTCTCCTCACGTGTTTATGTGAATCATCTGAGCTCTGTCACGGGACGGCAGAAATACATTCAGAGCTCTCGCAGGAGCACATTAGAGAGGAGAAGCTCCAGCGAAACCAATTAAAGGGGAGGTGAGGGACGGAGAGCGCATCCAGGTGATGATGATTCACGGCGTGTAATAACGTTCTCTGTGGAGTCACTGCAAACCGACACGACGGAAGAAAATCCCTCAAACAGGAGCTACTCACTCATGGACAACAGGGAACATTATTAGGCGTGTCTCCACACCATCCCATCCACCCACACACACCCCCCGCCCACCCACACACACACACACACACACACACACACACACACACACACACACCAAGTGATTTTGCATCATATTGAATGCATCCATGGTTTGTTTTTTTAAGCACGAGTAATGATGTTTGTTTTCAGATATATTTTTCTGTGGAGTTTGTGTTCTCCCTGTGCTTATGTGGGTTTCCTCCTGGTACTCCGGTTTCCTCCAACAGACCAAAGACATGCACATTAGGATAACTGGCTGTTTCATACTGCCTCCAGGTGAGAGTATGAATGGTTGTGTGTGTTTGCTGGCCCTGCGATGGACTGACGAGCTGTTCAGGGTGCACCCCGCCTTCGGCCCACCTTCACCCTCTCTGCGACCTTAATAGGAGTAAACGGTTCGGAGAATGAAACGGTTCGGACTCATTCATGTGCGCTGTTATTTTTTCCCTCCGTAAAGAAAAGTTAAAAAGCTGAACTGATAACTACGAGTCCTGACTCGCACCTGCACACCGGAGGAAACTGTAGCACGTCCTTCTGACAGCAGAATGCTAATGATGTGACACGGAGGCACATCTGGAAAAGACTGGGCTTAAACTCGACTCGGGGGAGTGATGGATGTTGACGAGCTCGGCGGTGCCGCCTGTGCTAACTTTCACTTTAATGTGGAGACACATGGTGCACTCAGAAACAGGCCTACAGGGGCAGCGGGCAGATGGCGACGATTCACACATAACGGCGCTGAAGACGTGACAAAAGCACGAGAAGCTGCTTTACCTCCTCCTGATCCTCCCGCGGTCTAACCGCCAACTCCGACTGTCTTCAAATCCCCGGGCTTCCTTCCTGGCTCTCCGAGGCCAGCGTCAAATACTCGTTTGGTCTGTTATTTGTATTTAACACGTCCCGCTTAACATCTCGTCGCTGTAATCAGGGAAAGGTCTCTCGCTGCAGCTTAAAGCAAACAGACTGTCTGAGATTTACTGGTAATTAGATCAATTATAGTGATGGAACAACACCAGTGAAATGCAGTTAGCACCTAAAGTGTAAACTAGCTCTGAGTGATGAAGTGCTAGAGGAGACAGTGAGGCATGTAAGGATGGACTCACATAACACACAGTGCCCCAGTATGATTGCCCCTCCCCTCTCACCCACTGCCCGCGCTGTCGTTGTTCTGGCCCCGTGCGCTTGCATCATCACATCGCTCGAGCTGTTTTTGCACTGTGTATATTAATATTTGTTGGATTATTGATTACTGGATTATTATTCTGCCCTGCGATGGCCTGGCGAGCTGTTCAGGGTGTACTCTGCCCTCGCCAAGATGGGCTCCAGCCTCCCCACGACCCTAATTAGGATTAAGCGCTTCAGTGAATGGATGGATAAATGAATGTTATTCACGGGGTTTTCTCTTTTTACCGCACTGATGAAATCATTAGAAGATTTTTACCGAGGCTGCCTTACTGCCCGACGTCACTTCCTGTTCATCAGTAAGACGTGTCAGCTCGTAATTCATCCTAATTCAAGGGATTAAAAGCTGCACGCCGGAGCGTTTGAGCTCTGTGATTGATGTGTAATCTGCACAAGTCAGTATCATCCGAACAGGCCAGCTGTACTGAGTGCGAGCCCCAACCCAACCCCACCCCCCCCCCCCACCCCATCCCATGCTCTCGAGGAAAATAAATGTTCCAGCAGCGAACTAGGTGGCGCTAGTTCACTGCAGTGGTGTAAGAGGAATAAAACACCCCCACCCCAACACACACACACACACACACACACACACACACACACACACTCAGGAGTTCTGCATCTGATTCTGACCTCAGTGGGGCGTCGGCACTTTATTAAGTGGTAGTGTTTTTTCTTTTAAGCTGATTTGGTTGAAGTGATGTGAAGTCCATTTTCCCTGAAAACGTGTTCATTAGACGATTCCAGATTTGAAGGTGTCTGTGATTCACACTCTCAGGCAAGAATAAACGTGCGGTCTCATTAATTTCATTCAGCCCCCTCGAGGACGCCGGCACCCAGCCGTCTCCGACACGTGTGAGGTTTTAAAAGCTCCAGGCCGCCACCGCCATACATTATGGATTAGGCCGCGTGCTCCCCGGCGTTACTTGACAATGAGCAGAACGACTCGTAACTCCGAGCTCCTGCTCGCTGACTTAATGAGACGCAGACACAGGCGACAAAACAGGAACCAGCAGATGCACTTATTAATTATTTACACGCAGCCCGACGTCCTTTAGAGAGAGAGAGAGAGAGAGAGAGAGAGAGAGAGAGAGAGAGAGAGAGAGAGAGAGAGAGAGAGAGAGAGAG
>JAOUQZ010000022.1:16492841-16510002 GCA_028564935.1 Neosilurus hyrtlii
GTGTGTGTGTGTGTGTGTGTGTGTGTGTGTGTGTGTGAGAGAGAGAGAGAGAGAGAGAGAGAGAGAGAGACAGAGAGCAAGTGATGGAAAGTGAAAGTGTAAGAAAGAGAATGTGAAAGTGAGAGAGTGTGTGTGTGAGAGAGAGAGAGTGTATGTGCGAGAGAAAGTGTGTGAGAGAGAGAGAGCGCAAGAGTGAGAGAGATTGTGCGCGAGAGAGAGAGCGAGAGAGAGTGTGTGCGTGAGAGAGAGATAGAGAGAGAAAGTGTGTGTGTGAGAGAAAGAGAGAGAGTGCAAGAGTGGCGAGCGAGAGAGATTGTGCGCGAGAGAGAGAGAGCGAGTGTGCGCAAGAGAGAGAGAGCGAGAGAGAGTGTGCACGACAGAGAGAGATTGAGAGAGAAAGTGTGTGTGTGTGTGTGTGTGTGTGTGAGAGAGAGAGAGAGAGAGGGAGAGCTGGACTTGCGGGAAGTTCTGTCAGGTTCCCAGTCTTTCGGAATGTGTGAATAAGTACAGAAAGGCAGACAGATTTGTTTGAGAAACCAATTTCTTGCGTGCACCAGTGTGTGAGAAAGGTATTGTTTACGGCACTTACAGGATGTGCCATTTTCCCGGGAAAAGAGCTGGCCAGGAAACACACACTCAGCCGGGGAACGTACAGTCTCTCTCTCTCTCACAACACACACACACACACACACACACACACACACACACACACACACACCAACCCTTTTCCCTAATGCACTATTTCCTATCTGTTATCAGATCTATAGAGTAGATATACGGTGGGAGAAAGTCAAACCTTGAGCTTATCAAACCTTACATAACACTGGCTCTGAATAAAGTACAGTTCGGGTCAGAGAAATTTCCAGATTCATCACACTGTGTTATTATCTACACTGCAGTCATCTCTCTCTCTACTAGAGCACTGAGGACATGCTGCGTGAGGAAGAAGAAAAAAAAATATAAGTGTCAAAGCTGTGGAAAGCAACAGCAAGGGGCTCAAAGAAAGGGGAGAGTGAGATGAGGAGAGGAGGAAAGAAAGGTGGAGGCTGTACTAAATGATGGTCATGGCTGGGCAAGAGTGATAAAGGAGCAAGGTGGAGGGGCATGAGGGAGAGAGGAAAGAGAGACATACACAAAGAGAGACAGAGAGGGAAAGAGAGACATACACAAAGAGAGACAGAGAGAGAGAAACAGAGCAGGAAAGTGAGGGACAGAAAGCGACAGAGAAAGGGACACAAAAAGAGACAGAGAGGGAAAGAGATAAGAAAAGTGAGGGACAGAAAGAGAGAGAAAGAGACAGAGAGAGAGAAAGAGCAGGAGAGAGAGAGAGAAAGAGAGAGCAGGAGAGAGAGAGAGCGACACAGAGAAGGAAACTGAGGGACGGAGAGCAGAAAGGGGGGTCACTCCTTTTTTCATCTAATTCCATTTTCAGGAACGAAAAGAGGGGAAAAAAAGGGTGCATGTAAGGTGGGGATAGAAAATAGAAAAAGACAGAAAGAGAAGAAAAGAGCAAAAATAATGAGAGGTGGACTGAGTGGTAACCCCAACATTCAGAGAGTGAGAGGGACAGCGAGAGTGACAATAGGCTGAGAGAGTAACCGACACTTCATCAGTCACTCACTTTCTCTCTCTCTCTCTCTCTCTTGTGCTCACTCACTCTCTCTCTCACACTCACACACACACACACACAGGACTCTCTTTTTTGGGGGGAAGAAAAAGCACTGCTATATTTGAATTAAAAAAGCCAGAGCCTCTGGTGTTTCTTTGTTAAAAGACTGCAGTGAGCTCTTTCAGTGGTGATTAAAGCGTGTAAAGAGTTCTTTTCTAATGGCAAAACGGCAACAAATCGGAGGAACAAGCGTCACTAAAAGGGGGAAGAAGGCGGAAACGGTCGAAGGGAAAGAGTTAAAGGATAAGAAAAAACCTGAACTTTGTGCCAGTACGCCAAGCAGATCCATGGGCATCCAGCCAAGGGCGAGACAGAGGTGTGGAAGAGAGGGGGGGCAGAGAGAGAAAGAGTGAGACAGAGAGAATGAGAGAGAAAAGGAGAGAGAGAAAGAGGAGAAACAGAAAGAGAGTCAGAGGTGTGTAAGAGGGGATGAGAGAGAGAAAGAGAGAGAAGGTGAAAGAAAGAGAGGGAAGAAACAGAAAGAGAAACAGGTGTGGAATAGAGGGGGAGAGAGAGAGAGAGCAAGAGAGACAGAAAGGACAGAGAGAGAGAGAGAGAGAGAGATCTCCAACTCAGAACAACGAGGTACGATTCCACAAAACCAACTCTGCACTGATGCTAACGCTGTACGCTCAGTAACGACTCACAAGCCAAACCGGTGAGGTTCAATCTGGTTAAATCTGCAGTGGTGTGTGACGCAGCGCAGATCAAACAATAATCAGCTTCAGTAAAGTCATTTTTATTTATTTAAAAATATGAAACTTATCCAAGTTTGGTCTGATTTTTTTTCTTCATGCACAGCGTATCTTAAACTTCTCTGACCTCGTTCGTGTCTGATACTGGAGACTCCTTCCATAAAACTTAAGAAATCATGTTTAGCGTGTTCACCGTACACGTAAACCCTGTAAACAAGCCGTTACTATAGAAACCATAACTAATCAGATTCAGCACAATAAAGATAAATAAACCTGCACTACTGTCAGAGCCGCTGTTCTAGAAAACTAATCAACCCCTTCCACACTGACCAATCACAGTCCAGGATTCACCAGCGCCGTTTATTAACGACGGGATGTCGCGTATCTGAATTCCGTGTTATGATGCTCCACGTCTCGTCATTACCATGCAGCGGAAACTTCATTGTACAAAAGAGGATATAAATTTTATGATGGTGCAGATGGTGGTGATAAAAGCTCTCTGGACGGAGTGAAGGTAGAACCGGAGCAACAATACGCCGCTGTGCTTTAATCCAACACAAGCAATATGCCGTCATGGAGCATGAATATAAACGTCCTGCTTTAGAGGATATAATTACATTCGGAGACAAACGAGGAAAGATTCATGAACCAACACGAAGAGAACACACACGCACGCACGCGGGCGCGGGGAGACTGATAATGTACCAGAGTAACAGATCAAACGCCTCAGAATGGAATCGGACCTAAAATATGGTTATATATTTATATAGTGTGGATATCAGTTCACTGTTTTTGTTTCTTTGTTGTTTTATTTTTGTCAGTGGTGTAGTGGTTTAGTACCTCTGCCTCACAGCAACTGGTTCGAGCCCCAGGTGTTTCTGTGTGGAGTTTGCATGTTCTCCCTGAGCTTGTGAGGGTTTCCTCCAGGTACTCTGGTTTCCTCCCACAGTCCAAAGACATGCACATTAGGCTAATTGGCTGTTCCAAATCACCTATAGGAATGATGTGAGTGTGAATAGTTTTGTGTGTGTGTGTGTGTGTGTGTGTGTTAGGGACTGGTGAGCTGTTCAGGGTGTACCCCGCCTTCATCCACTGATGGATGGCAGAGAGGAAGACTCAGATAATAACTAATATTTTAGCATTTTTATTCTTCAGTGTGCGGCTCATGACGTAGCTGTTTATAACACAATACTGCATCATACTGAGCTGTAGAACTGACGTAAAACTTTTTTGTATAAGTATTTTTGCATTATTGATCTTTTAAAACATGGAACAATATCTTTAAAAAAATTACTGCAAGTTCAGACGAGATTTGAGAAAGATTTTGAATTCTGGTTCGTCCTACAGCTAATCATAAACAAAATGTTTTCACTATGAAAAAACACAGTGGTGTCCCTCAGAGCTCCATACTCAGACCACTACATTTTACAGTCTACAGGCTTCTCCTTGGTCATTTAACTGTTCTGAGACACGCTTACTAATCGCACTGACATCACAAGCTTCAGCGGTTAAGTGAAATGTTTAATTTATGGATTATTCTCATAGAAATGTGTATTTTAAGTTCCAGTCTTTATACACCCAGTTATAGTACTAAAAAAGATAGCAGGGTTTTTTTTTTTCATTTTGTATAAGTCACATGGTATAATCACACCGAAATATATGTAAAAAAGCAACACCTTCTATCTTAACTGAAAATCAATACATTTTGGCATTTCAAGCATATGAAGTATTAAGAACTATGTCAACTCTGTCACGTAAGTTTATTTGTTGTCCGAATCTAATTCAGGTTTTTAATTTTACATGCAACTGGCACTACAGGGCAGTGTAGAACGTCAGAGCCTGAAATCCAGCATGGACGTTTGAGCCTGTCACACCGTAAGTGAAGTTCTTGCTTAAAAAAATCATTGCAAATGTAAGCGTATAGTTTCTGTACTCTCAGTGCATGACAGAGTAAAAATGTGGGAAAATTAGGTTTGTTTTGCATACATTTGGGTGTGTTTATACCATGTGATTTACACAAAATGAAAAAAAACTGCAATCTTGTTAAAAAATAATTGGGTATATAAAGAGTGGGATATAAAAAAAAGACCCTTATGTCAATCAGTGAACTTCAGTCAGTAATGTTTTTTAGTGTAATTTATAAATAATTAAAATGCCATCAAGGATGATATTTATAATAATGATCAGTCGGAGCGGTTCCTGATCTGCTCATATAAACCTGTGAGGGATGGTGGAGGCGTTAAACAGTGATGGAGGAAATCCAGGTGTTTGAGACGTGCAAATGAACCAAAAAGCTCGTTACGAACTAATTATCATCCCCTTGTGTGTGTGTGTGTGTGTGTGTGTGTGTGTGTGTGTGTGTGTGTGTTCATTCTGTCTGCTGTCTCACCTCCCAGTGATGTGACATCAGTTTGCAAACAAAATGAATGATTTGAAACAAGCAGACCGTGAGACCGAGCTGCTAATGATTCACTGCGATCCTGTAGTTTACCCGTTTGTAGATAATTGATGATCAGGGACACATTCTGATTGGCTGTTTGGTAAAAGTGACCTCATGTAATGTAATTGGTTGACAGTTACAGTGTAATGTTATGTCATTCAATTTGCTTGTACTTGATAACACTGCAGCATAGTTTACCAAAATTATCCAGATATCCCGCTGAAATTAGCCAGCTAGCGTTAGCATAGCATCTCTAGCAGTCTATTTAGAGGCGATCTAAGAAACATTAATATATAATGAAATAAATGTAGTGTTTTAGTGGGAATCCATAGACGTAAGAGCAGTGTTCATGCTGTATGCTTTAATGTGTTTAATTAAATAATTAAACTTAACTTAAGCCACGCCCCCTTTTACATCCTGTATATCCACAGGTATGAGCATTTCCTGATTAAATTAGGATATTAAATGAAAAATTAGTATAAATTTAGGATCAAATTAGGATATTAAGTGAAAAATGCACCAATTGGAATGTAAGAAGATTATCTGAAGTGCGTTTAAAGATGATTAATGTTTGTAATTACATTTTGGACGCCTCCCAGATCTCGTGTTCTGTATTTAGTTTCAGCGACGACATGGCGAGTGATTAAAGTGTGTTTTTACAGATGGTACAGATGCAAATCTGCTGCAAATCTCTTAAGTAAAGTGCACAGGAGAGACGAGCTCCTGCGTTCCTGCTAAACCGCTGCGACACCGAGCGAACAGGAAGCAGCAGGCGTCCCGCGGGAGCTAAATGCCCCGGCCGTGGGGTTTTTCTGGAGAGCATGCTGTCTCTTTCTCACAGAAAGGGCAACTCAGCGTGAGCATCCAGGGCCCCGAGCCCGATCCGATGCCGTGTATAGTGTGTGTGTAGGAGTCACAGATTGGGTCGGTTCTGCTGTCCCAGCGTGGTTCCTACACGGGGGGAAGACATCAAAAAGAACCCAGACGGAGTCACACTGGAGAGGAGAGGAGACACCGCTTTCAGCCATATGACAGGAATGAGAGGACTGTGGGCATGCAGGTGCATTCACACACACACACACACACACACACTCTCTCACACACACACACACGCACACACTCTCTCACACACACACACACACACACACTTACACCAGCCAAAAGCACAGTGAGATCCACCAGCATGGAGAAACACAGACACTCTCCACTCAACCCTCCTCTTACAGTCAAAGCAAATAAATAAATCTTTATCATTTTATTGCATTATTAAAAATCTCATTCATATTAAAACCACGTCAGGATAAATCAGATAATAAAATCTGCTGGAAAAAACCTTGAGATGATTTTTAAATGTATTAAAGATCAGGAATTTTACCCACATTTATTTGACCACCAAAACACTAGTCTATATTAGTTAAATATCTTTTTAGCCTTCGAATCAAAAGGAGTCGAGAGTTCGAGTGCAGTATGGAACTTTTTCAAATCTTCTACTGAACAGTTTTCAAAGATTGGAATCTTAATACAAACTTCTTATGATCCTTCAGCAACCAAATTCATATCTTTTAAACCACCATCACACCACCCTTTAAATCTGAACTACGGCAGCGGTGCCTGTTATTACTGTTTATATTATCCACATCGGAATCAAACTTTAATTCACTAATCTATCAATTCCATTTAAATATCACTTGTGTGAGTATTTTTATAAGGATATAGTTATTAAACCTTCTGCTTTTTCCTGTGTCTCAATCCCTAATCGGGTTCGAACACCGCGTCGAGTCGACATCATGTAATGGGCGTATAAACATTAGTGTATGTACGGAATCACCTAACAGAGCAGACACGTCTGAGTCATCCAACTCAAAAATAAAAAGGTTCCGTTCCACTTCACGTCCCAGAACCGATCCTGATTACCTTCGCGACTCACGCCTCCTCGTCTCCGCGTTGATTAAAACCGCAGCACTTCTGTCATCTTCCAAATAAATTAACAAAATATAAAAAAATTCAAACGCATTGAGACGCGTGTAATCAGAGCGTGACGCCATCACGGTGGGAATAGACAGAAATAAATATCCCTCCATTTTTCTCGCTTTAATGCAGAGGGAAACGTTTCACTTCTATAATCCAGAGTTTCATGTTTTTATTTTATATTAGAATTGAAATTGGTGTGTTGAAAATATCACTGGAAATACATTTCGGAGTAGAGTAAATATTACACAAATACTGAATCCACAAAAAACACAAAATCTATATTCCTGAAACCAACAGATTTTCCTTTTAACCCCCCCCCACCCCCCCCCCCCCCCCCCCCACCACACACACACACACACACACACACACACACACGCGCGCACACGCACACACACACACATCAGCGGCTAACTGAATCCCTGTGGCTTCCACCATTTTCAGAAACAGCTGAATATCCTTCATCATTAGTGAATCACCTTAATATTAGTAATATATTATAGATGAGGCTCAAAGGTGACTGATCACAGAATTAATACCAGATTCAGGGTTAGCTCATATAAATATATTAATATATAAATATATAAATATATACATATATACATACAGTATATACATATATACATATATAAATCATGTTAAGTGAATTTTTGCTCGTAGGGAACTCGTATAAAAGTGAAACCTGAGGCTGAATTCTGAGCTGTGTGTGAAATGTGTGTTTTTTTCTCCTGAAGGTCAGAACATTGCTTAGTTGTGAGTCTTTTGAGGACAGAGAGACGGCGACGGCACTCAGGTCACGTTTGCACACATGACACTCATATGTCTTTGAAGTGTGTGTGTGTGTGTGTGTGTGTGTGTGTGTGTGTGTGTGAACTTGATAAAGAACGTGTGTGTAAGAGTATCAGACTAATATAAATCTCTAAATATTAATGTACCAAATTTGACACTACAGCCCTTCAGTCACTGATCTAACTTCATTCTCTCACCATCCATTTTATGTCTTTATTTCTCTGCGCCGCTGATGTGACGGTGCATGGCGTTCCATTTAAACCTATCCAACACATCATCATCAGGGTTGAGACCCAGTCGCTCTGTAATTAGCTTGCTAATGAATTTACTGATAAGACAGTTAGCATGACTTTGTGAAGCTGCTTACTGAATTACGCACTAGCTTGAAATTAGCACAATTAGCTAACTAGGGAGCTTGGTTAGCTAATGCTAATAAGAAAACCTGGCAACTGGTTTTTATTCTAAACCTCGTTTATGATTTCATGTAGCTTAAAAAAAATGAAAGTGGGTAATGGTTTAGTTTCGATTGTTACTCTGAGACAGATCATCCAGCACATGGAAGAAGATGAGTGAAGTGGTTTTATTCACTAAATAGTCGATCACTTAAAAAACAAAAATTATAAAAAGCCATGTTACACTTGTGGTTTTGTTTATCGAGGATTAATTCAGATTAAATGCTGCATGATTACATTCTCTGTGTTAAATGTTTATGACATCATAACCATCAATTATTTACATTCTCATATATTTATAAATCCCATCGCGTGGATATCGGCGTGATGGATTATAATCATTATAAAAAGGGAATACTCGACAAAACGACTGAAGCGCTTTATAATCACACTGCGTGCAACAGAATCCGTGCGGCTCAGTACAAAAATAATCCAAAATCATGCCGGGATTGTGTTTGGTTCATACACACAAGGCTCTTTAACGACACTTTACACACATCTCTTCAAGGTTCCTCAGAAATCCTGAACCGGAGACAATTTAAAAGGCGAAACATACAAGCGGCACTTTTAATAAAATCATAGGAAAACTCTCAGTCCTTTTTCTTCCGTCCTAAAGAGTTTTAATAATCTGATCATCACTTTGATGATCACCAGGTTCTTCAAGGTCATTAGGAGATTCTGCAGCTGAAGCTGTTTTAGATGTCTCCAGCGTTTCCACTCTAATCTCCGTCCACTGAGAAAAGGAGTCTGGATGAAAAGGGCGGCTGTTCGGCTACCGTACCGCATAAACACTTAAATGATGTGACTGTAAAAGACGAGTGGGAATCTGGAAGCCGTTCCACAGGAATAACGTCTGTGTCCAGACAAGACAGATAATCTATCTAACATTTACGGAATCTGCTTTTCTGAGGGTTCTGTGGTATCATGACACCACCCGAGATCCTCCAGATCATTTTCTCGTTATAAAATAAATGTGGAAATGATGCACTGGTGGGTCTCAACCCATGTAGACACTAATAAGAACAAGCTGACACTTTTCAGGACTGCACACGATACAGAGTCGATATTTTCTTGACACCTGCACAAATCAGCTGTAATGCGATAAATTTCATCTGACATTGAAGCTGCGTCGTGTGAGTCTGAACACAAACTCAAAACATCGGATTATTACACCGATTGGTGACGTATTTAATCATCCTCACCTTTAGAAGCTACTATATAGATATAATTCCAGATAGGCCACACCCACAAGAGACAAAATATAAAAGACACGACACACTAGTGTTAGCGTATCAAATAAAAGTTTGGACATAACTACAGATACAGAACAGAGAGATTAGAGTGAAAACGCCAGATGATTCCTTTAACACGTTTTTGAAGACTTCACGTGCAGTACAGCGGGAATAAAGGAGCAGACACGGAGGGCATGGAACTCAGAGCGGGAAGACGAGAAATCCAGAGAAGGTGGAGTATTTCCATCCGCCCATCAGGTTTCCTCTCTCGAGTTTCAGGTAGAGGCGGTCATCTCGCTCCAGGAGCAGGAGAACCCCGTTACTCGCTGCCTCACGGGTCACGTCCTGATCCCCTGCGAATGCTGATATCACTGGGTACTCGTTGTGCATCAGGTTCACCTGGAATTAACAGTGGTGACACAGGTGACATTGTGGAGATCCAGTCGTGAATGTGAAGGTGATCTAAACCTTCAGTGCAAATCGCGGGGTGGAGCTAATCTTGCAGATTCATAAAGGCCGCGTGTACAGGTTGGAATTTATTTTATTTTCATAAAATGGTGATGTTTACTTTTATAAATGAGTGTATGCACTTAGCTTGATGCTGATCAGTGGTGCTAATTATTTATTTGTTAGCTATGTTAGCATCATAATTGCTTTTGTTTAAAGAAAGTTAAAGACATTAGCATGTCACCTGGATGGTCTGACGGTTGTAGACCTTCACCACATGAAAACTGAAGCTGTAAATGCCGCGTCTCGGTGCCTGGAACACACTCGCCTTCAGGTCAAAATGGTGGCCGATGTTGACGAGAACCTGAGAGAGGAGAACGTCAGATCTCCGGGATAAAGCTGAAAAAGGAAGCTGAGGATTCGGACATTTAAGGTAATAAAATATTTATTAAATGCTACAAATGAGGGAAAAGACATTTCACTCTACATCAAGTTTATTACAGTCAGGAATTTTTACCTCTGTATCTTTAACCTGAATTGGTTCCAATGGGCAAATCCTATGAATATTTAGTACATATCAGGGTATCTGAAGAAAACTATAAATTACACCTTACCTCAGTTAGCATTGTGGAAAATGGTAAAATCTCCACTCACAAGCCTCAAATACTAATTATAATTTCATTATTTTAATAAATGTGCATTTAAAGATTTAAATATGATCTAAGCCAAGTAATTCTGTGTTCAGGATCACCGTCACTGCAGGTTTTAACTTTCTGAAACCGTCTTTTCCGTGTTTACTGCGTGTCCGAGTCCGAACCCACTGTTTTATTTCTTTTAATTTATAAATATATATACATTCAAATTCACATTTATTAATTATTAAAATCTTAATTAATATATTAATATTCGAGGAAGAAACTGGACATTTGATGCGGCAAAAAAAGTTGTTATTTAAATATATATATATATCTTTTAAATAAGAATTTAGTTAAATAAATGTTACATACCTCTGAAAAACTGCACATTTTTAAGGAATATTAAGATGATGTTTTGTTGTTAACTATCCTAAAATCGCACACGTGCCACATCTGTACAATGTCATTTATTACATTTATTATTTGTAAAGTTTCCTTAATCGAAAAAAATAGAAAATATTAAATGAATGTTGTAACTGATTATATCTGCAATATTCTTTAATAATGTATCGTAACATCAGTATTGCACCATCGTATCGCTCAGCCTGTACACCTGCGAGCTGCAGGTCATTTTAAATAAACTCATGAAATCAGAAACCTGGTCAAAGTAGATGGTCATGGACTTGTTGCTCATCTCGGACGGTTCGTGGTTTGTCCCTCTGACAGCCGAGAATGCCACTTTCGCTCCTGGAGCTCGCACCGAGATCCCAAACGAGGAGGTGACGCCCCCGTCTGAGGACGGATTCGAGTCACACACCACCAGGCACTTCCCCTCCAGAACCACGGGCTCTGTGTCATTGTGCATCTGAGAGTGAGAACCTGAGACGGAGAGCAGCAGAGTGCAGGACAGGAGGAGAGAAGCAGCTGGAGATTCCATCATCTCACCCAGGAGGAGGAACTGGAGAGGAACCAGAGAGGAAAATGTAAATGAGTACTCCGGGATGAGAAGAAAAGAAGAAAGCACCTGCCTCTCCTCGGTCATCACCGACCTACCTCTCTCTCTCTCTCTCTCTCTCACACACACACACACACACACACACACTCTTCCTCTCACTCACCGCTCTCTTGGTCTGTCTCTCTCTCTCTCTCTCACACACACACACTTCCTCTCTCTCTCTCGCTCGCTCTCTCTCACTCACCGCTCTCTTGGTCTGTCTCTCTCTCTCTCTCTCACACACACACACTTCCTCTCTCTCTCGCTCTCTCTCTCTCACTCACCGCTCTCTTGGTCTCTCTCTCTCTCTCTCTCTCACTCACCACTCACTTGGTCTCTCTCTCTGTCTCTCTCTCTCTCTCTCTTTCTCTCACACACACACACACACACTCTTCCTCTCACTCACCGCTCACTAGGTCTCTCTCTCTCTCTCTCTCTCTCTGTCTCACACACACACACACACACACACACACACACACACAGACACTCTTCCTCTCACTCACCGCTCACTTGGTCTCTCTCTCTGTCTCTCTCTCTCTCTCTCTTTCTCTCACACTCTTCCTCTCACTCACCGCTCACTTGGTCTCTCTTGGTCTCTCTCGCTCTCTCTCTCAGTCTGTCCCTCCTGTACCTCTCTTCTCTCCCTCTTATTTGTATTTAAACACCTCTGTGATGTGAAGAACCCCAGGCAGGGGGAATAAAGTGGATTGGAGTGAAATTTAAGGACTTGTAGCGCCTCCTGGTGGTGAAGAACAGTTACTGTGTGCATACCAGCTCTACTGTACTGAGATTTTTTTACCTAAAACATATTTTGAGTAAGCGTACAAATCCTACACACAGGGTTTATTATAGAAAACACAAGTAGATGATACACAGGAGTGTAACAGACGCGGACGCTCACGATTATTATACAGGCGTTACCGTGTTTTGTCTACAGAGATGTTTAGGTAACGTGTATGGAAGGAGTCTCCAGTGTTAGTGCTTTGTAACAGTCGGAAATCTCAGGCTTGGTCCTGTCCTGTAAGTGCACTCCTGTATTCAGCTGTACCTCCCTAATGTGCCACACTCCCACATGGACCCCTTTAACACGTTTTTATGCAGAAATATTTGCTCGTGATTTTATCCAGATTCAGACTGTACACTACTATATGGTGCCATTAATTCTGAGGAAGAACAGCAGAAGAGCCAGCAGTGAACACCACGATCACCAGTGGAGGGTCTCACTTCTTTTTATCCTTCACTCAGTTATCTATTTTCCATCTACTTTCTTTCTCCTCTCTGACTCTCCTTAGAGTTCAAGTTTATTACTGAGGGTGTTTCAAGACATTTTAATAGTTTCTGATGTAATGAACTCCAAACTGGAGGAATGAAGTGGAGCAGAGTAAAATTTCTAGTGTTGTGGCGCCTCCTGTTGGTGAAGAAAACTTACTACAGTGTGTGTGTGTGTGTGTGTGTGTGTGTTTCCTGTGAAATGTCTCTTTTCATCCATTTATAGTTATAATTAATGTTTTGTAAAACAGAGGAGTTCCTGTTCTCTCTCTTATGTGTAAGTTATAAAGTCACCCCTGTGTTACTCAAACTCCAGTTTAAAGATTGAGATTTGTGAATTATAAACCTGTATATTTTAGTAGGTGTGATGGATATGAGGGGCTCAGATCTTCCCTGTGGAGAGTGATATATGTTAGTCTTCACCTCCCTGATGCACTCTGGGTAAAATCTGAGGACATTAAACTTTTTTTTGCCAAAAACACAGACACCCTTCCTCCTTTTAACATGAAAAATCAACCTTCGCACATTTTTCCCAAATTCATATTTTAGAGATTTTGGAGATGAAAACTAATAGAGGTGCAGGCACTTCTTTCTGATCTTTATTCCAAACTTCCTTTAAAGCTGCTGGAACCTGGATGAGTTCACACTCGGTACCATTACATTTCACACATCTTAGATATGGAGCTACACTCTAAGTGCACCCGTGTCAGTCGTCACCTCCTGGATGCACTCTGGGGGCCTGGGTTAAACCTGAGAATGTGAAATTTATCAATTATAAATATATAAATGTGGGGTGTTGGATGACATCGATGTTGCAGGCAGTGAAAGTGTGAGACAGGAAAAGAAAACGATTTTGAAAGTCTTTATTATGAAAGTTACACCTGAACATCATAGTCTGACGTTACACAAGTTATTACAGCTATATTACAAACATGTAGCTACCACCACCTCCTCCTCCTCCTCCTCCACATATACTCCATCAGAAAAACAAGAGAAACAGAAACAAAAACAAACAGGAAGTGATGCGTATGAGGAATCAAAGAGGCATGCGATTGCCCTCGACGCTGATCTTGACTGCGTGACCCGTCTTTGTGAGGCGGCGGATATCAGCGAAGCGCCGCATCTGTTTATCTACACGTGATAAAGTCTTTCTTACAGGACCCTGGAGGAGGAAGAGGAGAGAGGAGTGACAGGAGGGAGGAAAGAGGACAAGCAGGATTTAGAGAAGATCAGAATAAAGGGAGGAGAAGAAAGAGGGAGAAGATGAGAAACATTAAATAAACCAGTAATACAGGAAACACACTCTCTCTCTCTCTCTCTCTCTCTCTCACACACACCCCAAAAAACTTTGGCCCTTTGTAATATTCAGAAGCTCAGAGCGTAGCCCCGCCCCCTTGGCGTTACAGCGTTAGTGAGCGTGATGCACAGTTGTTCCTCTGCAGCACTGCACACGTTACTCATGCAGCACTTACTGCCCCCTGCAGGCCTGCGGAAGCTACAGGGGCATGCGGTTTCCCTCCACGCTGATCTTCACCGCTCCCCGAACGCGCTGCTGCTTCCTCTGGTCCAGAAAACGCCGTTTGTGTTTCTCCAGGCGACTGATGCCTTTCTTACAGCCTCTCTACCAATCACACCACAACGTCTGATCAAAGGATCCTTGTCCTCAAGCCCCTCCCACTGCCAAATAAGTCTTAAAAGCTCCTCCCAGTTTTAAAGAAGCATCTTAAAAGCCCCTCCCATTTCACCCCAATTAAACAAAATTACACCCCACCCCCCCTCAAGTCTCTGAACACTGCCTGGTGTGTTTAGCCCCTCCCACTCCATACATTTTAATTCCACCTTACCCATTCGGCTTCACCCCAAAACATAAATCCCACCCACATGTCTTCAGTGTTTAGCCCCTCCCACTAACCCGGTTTGAATCAGTCTCCACGTTCCACTTGGGTCGCACCACATAGTCTTTATTGGAAGGCATCGGGACGCGCGCCCTCGCACAGAATCCAGGATCACCAGGACGCAACGCTCTGTGAGAGAGAGAGAGAGAGAGAGCGCAAGTGTGAGAGAGAGTGTAAGAGAGAGGGGGAAGAGAGAGCGAGTGTGAGAGAGAGGGGAAAGAGAGAGAGAGCGAGTGTGTGAGAGAGAGAGTGTGTGAGAGAGAAAGAGGGAAGAGAGAGAGAAACAGAGTGAGAGAGAGGGGAAAGAGAGAGAGAGAGGGAAAAGAGAAAGAGAAGGAGAGAAACAGAGTGAGAGGGGAGAGAGAAACAGAATGAGAGAGAGGGGGAAGAGAGAGAGAGTGTGTGTGAGAGAAAGAGGGAAGAGAGAGAGAAAGAGTGAGAGTGAGGGGGAAGAGAGAGAGAGAGAAAGAGAGGAAAGGGAATCCGAAAGGGTGAGAGAGAGAGAGAGTGAGAGTGAGAGGGAGGAAAGAGAGAGAGAAACAGTGAGAGTGAGGGGGAAAAGAGAGAGAGAGAGAGAGAGAGAGAGAAACAGAGTGAGAGTGAGGGAGAAGAGAGAGAGTGAGAGAGAGAGAAAAACAGAGTGAGAGTGAGGGGGAAGAGAGAGAGTGAGAGTGAGGGGGAAGAGAGAGAGAGAGAGAGAGAGAAAAACAGAGTGAGAGTGAGGGGGAAGAGAGAGAATCCGAAAGGGTGAGAGAGAGTAAATAGATAAATCATTAGACGGATAATAATAAACTGAATAAATATTAATCTGTGTTTTAAAAAATTAGAACTCACTTCTCCTCTCCAGTTAACACTTTCTCCAGATCTCTGCGAGGAGTCTGACCTCCTGAGCTGGAGACACACACACACACACACACACACACACACACACACACACACACACACACACACACACACATTAATGGAAAGCGTGTGAGAAGTACACACATGCCATCCATGATGCATTAAACACACAACTTTACCAAGGACAGACAGGTGAGAGAGGTCACAAATCACTCGATGCAAATATCTCAGGGTTAACGTTACAGGTCAAAGGTCAGTGAATCAGTAATCACCAACAGACGCAATCAATTATTTAAGAGTTAACTTGGAACAAACAAACCGAACCACTCTCTACTCTAGTTTTTCCATGTCTCTCTTACACACACACACACTCGCAAACACTCACTCAAACACAAAAATAAATAAAACAGCACGGAGGTGCAGAACATTCACACATGCACATTCTCTCTCTCTCACACACACACACACACACACACACACATTCTCTCTCTCTCACACACACACACACACTCTCTCTCTCTCTCTCTCTCAAAACCTGAGTTGGGGCCCAAAGACATCAGGCTCCTCCTCCCTCGCAACCTTCTGAGGCTCTCTTTTGTGTGTGTGTGTGAGTGTGAGAGTGTGTGTGTGTGTGTGAGTGTGGGAGTGTGTGTGTGTGTGTGTGTGTGTGAGTGTGTGAGTGTAGAAAAGGAGAGAAAACAGTAAACACACAAACAGAGAAATAAACTCAAAAGTGCATCAATGAAGGAGTTAAAAAGAATCAGAATAGAAAAGGGAAACAGAAACCGAGTGTGTGTGTGTGTGTGTGAGAGTGTGTGTGTGTGCGTGTGTGAGTGTGAGTGTACCTGAGTCTCCTACGGGGGGCGATCTGCTGATCAAGGTCTCGCTGCTGTCTCTCTTCTCTCGTCATGCATTTATAATTAGACGACAAACCAAAGATGGGCCGAGACCATTCATCTACACACACACACACACACACACACACACACACACACACACACACACACACACACACACACGCGCGCGCGGCTTTAATGTCTATTTAAAGGCCTTATATATAAACACTGTATATGTTTGTATGTGAGTGTGTGCTTGTCTGTCTGTGTGTGTGTTTGTGTGTATCAGTGTGTGAGTGCGACTGTGTATGTGAGAGTGTGTTTGTATGTCTGAGTGAGTGAGTGTGTGTGTGTGTGTGAGCACGTTCCAGCGTGTGCAAGCATGTGTATGTGTGAGAGCATGTGCGAGCCTGTGAGTAAGCATGTGCAAGTGTGTGAGCACGTGTGGGCGGGTGTGCGTGTGTTTGAGAGCGTGTGTGCATGTGAGAGCGTGTGTGCGAGAGTGCGTGTGCGTGAGAGCATGTGCGTAAGAGCGTGTGCGTGAGAGCGTGTGCGTGAGAGCGTGTGCGTGAGTGTGTGTGTGAGAGCGTGCATGAGAGCGTGTGGGTGTGGGAGAGCGTGTGCGTGTGAGAGTGCGTGTGAGTGAGAGCGTGCGTGTGAGTGCGTGTGCGCGAGAGTGTGTGTGTGTGAGAGTGCGTGTGTGTGAGAGTGCGTGTGAGAGCGTGTGTGCGAGAGTGCATGTGCAAGAGCGTGTGTGTGAGAGTGCCTGTGTGTGAGAGCGTGTGTGTGAGAGTGCGTGTACGTACTGATGAGTTTGAGAGCGAGGTCTTTGTTGGGTCGTGACTCTTTGGGGTGTTTGTAAAGGAACATGACAGCTCGGCCAATTCCACTCATCTTCAGGGTCTCTTGACTCACACTGGGCAACTACACACACACACACACACACACACACACACACACACACACACACACACACACACACACACACACACACACA
>JAOUQZ010000022.1:16525699-16535699 GCA_028564935.1 Neosilurus hyrtlii
ATGACTTTCTGCCTCTCTCTCTTTCTCTCTCTCTCACACACACACACACACTCCTCTTTTCTTTCTCTCTCTCTCACCCTCACCCACACCGCACCTCTCACCCCACCCCTTCTCTCTCACCCTCACCCACACCGCACCTCTCTCACCCCACCCCTTCCTCTCTCTCACCCCACCCCTTCCTTTCTTACCCCAGTTGGATCGTCATGGTTCCCGTGAACACTGAATATGGGGATGGAGATGTTGAGGTTCTCGTCCTGATAGTTCACCCAGGGGAATCTGAAAAGTTAAACATGTATGAGTTACAAGCTCACATCTCCCGCTCTCTCTCTCTCTCACACACACAGATCTCCTCATCATGGCGTACTTGCTGTTCCCGAAGTTGACAGCCTGATCGCTGATGATCTCGAATAGGATTGGTTTATCACCCATGCAGTATTTCCTCATCACCTCCATGCAACTGTGCATAGCTTTACGTGATGGCTTGTTGTCATGGAAGAGATCTCCGCCCAGTAATACCAAATCCACCTGATACACAAGTAACACAGCATGAGACAGAGTGAGTGCGTGAGTGAGAGATGAAGAAACTCAGCAGTGACTGTGTGGAACCGAAAGATGTTTTTGTCCTTTTTTAATGGTAGGTTTCTTCAATAAAGCATTGATTCATCCACAGCTACACTGGAGCTAAGGTACTAAAAAGTATGTGCACCCCTCTCGCCCACCTCAAGTGTTGTTCTTACTTCTTCCTGTGCACAAAGTGAGATCCATGAACACACAATGTGTTAACACTGGACTGAAAGAACTCGACAGTCACTGAAGGAAGGAAGCCTAAGGGAAGTCCATTAATTATGAGCTCTCAGTACAGCGGCGTTTGTGGACATGCTGTGTGCTCGTACTTCCACATTCAGAAACTTCATCTGAGCATCGTAAGAACTGCTATACTTTACATAGTATAAACTGTGTCCTGGTAACACGTCATTAACACACAATTTTTCTGTTGTTTATCAGCATTTAACTTCATTTCTATAACATCATTGTCCGGAACCCTCACTCTGGGAACCCATCTCCGGTCTGAGTGCAGTCCTTACATCATTTTGTTTTGCGCACTTCATAATCTCGTCAAACGTCACAAAAGTGTCATTGCCTCTGACAGCGTCCTTCTCCAGGTATCCAAGGTGAATATCAGTGGCCACGAGAATCTTAAACGTGTCCTCGTCGTCTCTAAATAACAGATGGAGAGAAATGATGTCTACAAAAGCCCATATTCATATTAAATATTCATCCTAAAGCCACACTGATCAGCTGACATGGAAGGGTTTGGTGTATAAAAATCTGTGCACCTACACTGTATTTCCAGATGACGTCATGGTGATTACGTCAGTTGAGCAGTTTAATTCATTTATGAAATAAATAAAGACTCAAAACACAACCTGAAAAAGGAGAAGTGAAAAATCATGTTAGTCTTACTATTATTAAAATTGCCTTATTGGAGAGAAAATAAAAATTCCAGGACCGTAGTTCAGTTTATTTAACACTTTAGTGTCTTAAACAGTTTATTAGCGACAATTAGCAAGAAAGTCAGACAGGAATATTCCTCAGCACAACACTAAAACCACAACACTGCACGTTAAAATATACAAGTTTTATTTTTTAAAACAACAACAAAAGAACTATTAAACGATTACTTTTAAAAACTGCAAATCCTGCAACGAGCTTTTACCTCACACCTCACACAGAAACGAAATCGGACACATCCGTCTTTCCCCGGAAGTTCTCAAAATGTGTTCGCGCGAAATGTGGAGCATCACGGGAAATGTAGGTCTATTTCTCCCAAGATGCGCGTATGACATAAAAAATAAACTACATTTCCCATCAAATCTAGAAAGACCCTTTAAGGTTAGTGAACAGTAATATAGTTTGGCATTTAAATAATATTCTGTAAAATGTAATGTAATTACAATATAAGTATTTAACGAAAGTAACAAATCTTAACGGTATTTTTCCACTTTAGCCTTGCGACGCTAGCACTGACGTCCTCACGGGCCGCCTGCTAATTGGATTGTGCGCTGGAAGGTTAGCCAATGAACGAGCAGAAGGCGGGATTTGGGGCCTGAACCCGGAAGTGACTCAGCGTGTGCCCCCGAATGTAGTTTTGTTTACATTATATTTGCTTACAGTTAGTTACAAAACCAAATAATAGATTTAGCCCGACATATTTTCAATCTGTCTTAATTCTGTTATAGCACTGGTAAGTTCTGTCGCACAGACAAATAAATAAATTAAAATTGGCGAATAAATAAATGTATGAGAAGTAAATAAAGGACATAAACAACAGAACTGGACCTTGACGTTATTAGAGGAGATTCTTAGGATGTAGCATGTTTACATCATAAAAATTTATCTTCACCATTTGATTTCTCTCTCTCTTCCCTTTTTTCTTCCTTTTTTCCCCACATGCACCTTCTTTTTTTTTCCTCTCCTTGTTTTCTCTTCAGACAAATCATGGAGTTTCCAGAAGGCTTTAATCAACTGGAGCTGTTAGAAACACACAGCCACATGATGCCTGTGGGGACAGAGAGCGCCTGGGGCGAAGAGGAAGACAGTGACGATGATGATGATGATGAAGACCAGCACAGTGAGGAGTGGTACCAACAGCAGGAACTGAAGCGTAAAGACAACCCAAAGGAGCTGATGCTGTGGGCTGCTGAGAAGAACAGAGTAAACGAGCTTTCTCCTCATCTGAGTCTCGGCGCATGATGCGATATCTTTACATAAACTTTTTCACGAGGGAGGAGCTTCAAAAACAGCAGTGCAAAATAAAATTAAATGTGTAATTCTAAACATTTTATTAAGATTTATTTCTTGTTCATTTAGAGAATTTCATTTAATTTTATATTGTTTCAGATAAGTTTTGTTTTTCATAATGTTAGTCTTTTACTGAAAAAGGTCATAATTTCATTCATTTGTTTTTCAGTAATTGTTTATTTGTCTGAAATGTGTCTGTAGTTGTCCACGGTGAAGCGCCTGTCTGCATCCGATGCATCCCTCGTTAACTGCCATGACGATGATGGTTACACGCCCCTTCACCGTGCATCATATGGTGGTCACGCCCTGGTGGTGTCGTTCCTGCTGGATTCAGGCGCCGATCTTCATGCTAGGACAGTGGACGGTTGGACGCCTCTACACAGCGCCTCTCGCTGGGGACACACCGCAATTGCATCATGTCTCCTGCGCCGGGGGTCAGAGGTTAACTCCATGACGAACGGTCAGCTTACACCCCTGCAGCTTGCAGCAGGAAACCCTGCAGCACTCCAGACCGTCGAGCTTCTGCTTTTCCATCGCACCCTTCAGGCAGGGCTGAGGAACAGCGCCGGGGAGACAGCGTACGACATCGCACTCAGGAAAACAGCCCACTATGACCTGTTCGAGATCATCGAGCCGTGTAACAACGTGTACTGAGATCAAGGTCCGAAATAGAGAAATGGAACTTAAGAGAATGAAAGAAAGCAATGTGGAATAAAATGGCACTCTGACTTTTTGACTAATTAAAAGATCTCTGATGGATTATTACCCCGTACTTTTCTCTGTATTTCACTCTCAGTACTGATGAGTACCGAACAACTCGGACTCGCTGTGATAGAAAGCTGTTCATATTAAGAACTCCCTCAATAATAAAAGGGAAATATATTGCTTATGCGAGTCATGTTTACACTGTCATGTGATCGAATTCTGTATTTATAGATCGTTTAGTTACACAGGTGGGAAAAGGATAGCTGGGTATGTCTCTTCTTTTATCCCTAAAAACAAGCGGGTCGGGCGCTGGGCTCTGAGGAACCCGCCGTGTGGAACCATCTGAAAACATCATGTTGGGAGTGAGGAGAGCACTGAAAACACTGAGCAATCAATTAATAAATGCCACACTGGAAGTGAATTACTCTGTGTGTGTGTGTGGGTCAATAAATTCACAGATGCCAATGATTGGCTTGTGATTGACAGGTGACAGAACCTATGCCCCTCCCACTCATTGAGTGACTTTTGATCCCAGTTACGAACGGCTGTGGCATTGTTGGGATTCGAACTCATGATCTCGTGACATTGTGAGACTAGAACTGATCAGATCTTCATCTTATTAACGGATTTTCAATGTAATAAATACACATCGTACAAACTTGAACGCTTTGAATCAATAAAACTTCATTACTGTAACATTCCTGGGTGATGAAATTCTCTGAGAGTGGTGTAGTGGTGTAGCACGTCCACCTCACAGCAGTAGGGTCTTGAGTTCGAGTCCCGGGCTCGGTGAGGGGGTTTCTGTGAGGAGTTTGCATGTTCTCCCTGTGCTTGCGAGGGTTTCCTCCGGGTACTCCGGTTTCCTCTCCAGTCCAAAGCGTACACAGTGGGCTAACTGGCTGTCCAGGATTGCCCAGTGCTGTGAGTGAGTGTGGTTGTGAGATTTATGAATAAATTCACTTAAATCCAGTTCTGGAGATGGTGTGAGGGTGAAACTGATTTCTTCTGGAAGGGTTTAGTATACCGTGCTCCCCTGTACAGGGAGAACATGCAAACTCCACACAGAAACGCCCGAGCTGGGAATCGAACCCAGGACCTTCTTGCTGTGAGGCGGACGTGCTAACCACTGCGCCGCCGTGCCGCTCTCATGCAGCACATGTACTGTTAAATTAAACAAATTAACCAGGAAACATTTAAACCACGTGTAGCGTTAAACGTGTTAAACATTCATTACTTGTGTGTGTGTGTTAAATCCTGTATTTTTTCTTCACAGTGCTTTTGAGTAAAGTTTCATTCCCCATCTCACTTCCTGTAGACCTGTAACAACTTTTTTTGTTATCTGGTTCATTGTACAAATCCTTTCAGCATTTACACACACACACACACACACACACACACACACACACACATATGGCATGTGGTGGGCAAAACAAAGAAGCCTTCTGGCTGAAAAGCGAGTTTGGCTGCTGCCACGTTGAGATGGTGAAAGGAGCTGTTAAATGAATAAACAGGGCAGTGAAGGGGCAGGAACATGAAAACACACACACACACTCACACACACACACACACTCACACAGCTAGTACTGACGAACTGACGAGCCTTCTAGCGCACTACTGCACATGAAGATTGATGTTAAATGGAGAGAGCAGGTTCTTCACTCGCCAAACAAAAACACTGACAGATCGAGACGGACGAGGACGTGGATGTGCACGTGGAAGAGGAGGAGGACGTGGATGAGGCCGAGGACGTGGATGAGGCCGAGGACATTTGTTTTTGGAGTTTTTAGTAGATTTATGGAACTTTTCTCAGAGTGGGAAAAACGGAAATGTCCCAAATTCACAAAGTCACGATTTTCCCTGCAAAAGCAGCGCCGCATCGTCATGGAGACACAACACTCATATACGCTGTTCTTTGCTCTCGGACTGTTGTGTTTGTTAATTGTACTCATGCTCAGTTTGCTCGCTTTGCCTATCCCGCCCCCGGACACAGCTGCTTGGAGAGCTGAAAAGAGGGGCGTGATTCTTCTCCTCTGGTGGATTCCTTTCGGAAACGCACTTCCTGTTCCTGATTGTGGGACGAGCTATGATGTGCAAGGGTGCATTGTGACGTCAGACAGAAGTGCCTACGGTCATGCTAATGCCGTCATCATACACCACCGTGAGCTAATCATGAGCTGGGAGGAGCTCCCAGAAAAGCCACGGCCCTGGGGACAGAAGTGGATCTGGATGAATTTCGAGTCGCCGTCGCACTCCAGGTTTCCGGAGCAGATCGATGGAATGTTTAACCTCACCATGTCTTACCGTGTGGGTTCTGACATTTTTCTGCCGTATGGTTACCTTCAGCGGCGCCCTTTCCCTGGTACCAAACAGGCCCGCGTGGCGCGTCGTCGTGGTTTTGTAGCGTGGGTTATCAGTAACTGGAGCGAGGAGCAGGAGAGGGTGCAGTTCTACCACCGACTGCGGCGTTACCTACACGTGGACATTTACGGACGTGATTTTCGTCCGCTGTTGAACGACAGTGTGGTGGAAACGGTCTCACGTTACAAGTTCTACCTCGCATTCGAAAACTCTTGTCACACGGACTACATCACAGAGAAGCTCTGGCGAAATGCCCTCGTCTCCGGCGCCGTTCCGGTGGTGCTCGGGCCGCCACGAGAGAACTACGAACGCTTCCTTCCTGCTGACGCCTTCATCCATGTTGAGGACTTTAAAGGGCCACGTTCACTTGCTGCCTACCTCAAACACCTGGACCGAAACCCCGCCCTCTATCGTCGTTACCATGCCTGGAGGCGTAACTATAACGTGCATGTTACCTCATTCTGGGCAGAGCATTTCTGTGCCGCGTGTCGGGCCGTGAAAGCCAGTCTCCACATGACAAAGACCATTAAACACCTCGCGTTCTGGTTTCAGTATTAGGGGCGGAGCCTCTGGGATTCTTTGAAAAGTTATTCATATGTGACCTGCTCCAGTACAATACGGATTAAGTGGTACGGTGGTGTGTTGAGTAAGAGCAGTAATTTGAAAGAAGCGTACGTGGATGTAAATGCGATATCGCCAAAAATACATCCTTCAAAGCAAAATCTCCGACATGATCAAAACAAAGTTACCCATAAACACGATCTCTCCGCGATAAAATACTTTCGATTCATTTAGTGTTTGGACGTTGGGGATGTTCAGAACCTGGTTCTGTAACTAATCACTATTTTCTCTAATTCCTGATTATCCACAAACAGAGTGATGGAACTCGGTCCATTTTCATCTATAATCATGTTTTATTCCTCATTCTGAAGCCGATTCACTTCCCTTTATAAATATATCAATATCTCAGTGTCTCACATTTCCTACTTCATCCCTGTTACACTGAGGCGGGTCACGTATGTTGTTATATTTCTGTGCTTTGGTGCATCGACCTGAACGTTCCGTGTTTCAGAGGTTAAAGGGAACAAACTGATATTTATAAACGATCGAATTCATCAGATGAAGATATTACTAGTATTAGATAAGTAATAAAACGCTTCAAACTGACTCCTGGACCACAGACTACACCTGAGCCAGATGTTCTCAATCAGGTCGTTGTAAGAACTTCTCTCACATTCAGTGTTGCGAGTTTCTCAGTCTCACTCTGGCCGTTCCTTTCCCTGTCTGAGTTGGTTGCAGGGAGTCAATCCATGGTGCAGAGTGTAATTATTCTCCTACAGTCACCTGATGGACACTGCAGTAGACTCGTCTGGATGTTTGATGAAATTTGTCTGTGTTTCTGTTTCGTTGGTTTGTTTATTACAGTTTTCATTTCCTGAAAGCATCAGTTCAGTCGGTACTGCAATACTTAGCGTTGAGACTCTGATAGCAGAGGATCGGACGCAGGAGGCCGACGTGTCTAGGTGTGTGAACGAGACTGAAATGAAGTCGTGCTGTTTCTCACATAGTGTTCATTCGTTATGTAAAAGAGATTGTCAGACAGTTTATAAAGTTTAAAACATTTTATATCAAGCTTATAAAGCTTTACTGAATTAAACAATTCCTGTCTGATGATTTTCTCGCTGTATGTTCACATGCCTTTCAATACCATGAGATTTAATATATAATGCAGGTTAAAAGGTTGGAGGGTTTGTTGCAGGTTACCAAACTGTCATGTGACCTTTATATTTAGCCACGCCCACAAAATGACATAATAGCTAAAGCTCATGGTGAGGCAAACATATCGACTCAGCCACACTAATGGTGGAAATCTTCCAGTAATCCCCAGCTCCCCCCAACACACACTCACACACCTCCTTCTGTAAATTCCAACACATCACGGGGATACAACGGTTCCCAGGACAGTTGTGGGTGTGTCATACAAAATCCACCTGTTGTGCGATGGAAAATGTCCTCAAAGACCCTAATTCTGCTGTGCGATTCCCTCCGGCGTCCAACATGTGCATGTTACGATACACATCTGAATTTCACAGGCTTTCTGGATCATCTGATGTGCTTAGAATTGTTCGGGTTTCTTACCACAAACTGCTCCTGATAAAAAAGCGTTTCGACCGTCTTTTCTGAGCTACTGTGGAAACGTGGCGGCCCCGTGGAAGAGGACCCGCCCCCCTGGCTCATTCTGAACTGATGAAAACACACAATTCATGGTTACAGTTAAAATTCTACACTGATGAAAATATGTAAAACTAGAATATCACTCAGAGAGCGCAGACCTCTGCCAAGGCTGCAAAATATTTCAAAATTCCCTACATTCAGACAATAATCTGGATCCCTGCCAAAATTTAATCAATTGTTCCTTGTGTCATTTCTGACTGATCCTGAAAACGTCATCAAAATCCGTTCATAACTTTTGAGTAATGTTGCTAACAGACAGTCAGACAAACAAACCAACGCCGGAGAAAACATAACCTCCTTCGGGGGCGAAGTAACAAAGTAAACTAATGTTGTCATCAGGAGTGCAAGCGTTTCTACACGGTGCTCAATACTGACAACTGTTGGTCAAAATCATGAACTGCAGGCTGCATGCTAATGAACACTGCTGTGGGTTTATTATTATATAATTAATAAAGAATTAAAATTCATTATTTAAAGTCCCATAATATCAGCGACACTTAAGTGGGTTTGAACTACACTGTGTACAAATTTGACATTCATATAAATAACCTTTAATTAATGCTGTTTATTTAATCAGGACATTTCCTCATTACTGACTGCATAAGAGCCACACCTCTTTTATCAAGATTGACAGGCACACAGACCACGCCCCCTTCACCATAACACATCTTTAGGGAAAGTATAATCTAGTGATTCTGCTATTTTTAATGAAACCAGCTCAGTCTGAGCTGTGATGATGAGGATTCATTTGCATGTGCAGTAATATCACATTCGTGTTTCTGAATATGCAAATGAGCCGCATTCTTTCATCGTGTTCTTTCTGATGGGATGAGAGGAGAGAAACACTGATGCTTTGCTCATGTTTACTCATCTTCAATCCCCACCATGTCCTCCAGTCTGGAGTGATGAATAACATCTCCAGAAAGCATTTCCTCCTCCGCCGTTTCCTTTCATTAAACCATCGCGGCTTCTTCATTCTTTTAGAATTACAGAAATTTGTACTGATGAATCTTTTAAAAAATTAAGTCCATAAAACACCTCATTTCAAATAGCTGTGTTATATCAGAGTTTGTAGAGTTTTTATTTTTAGTCTTTAGAAGTCTGTAAGTAATTTTATTTTTATTTTAAGAAATTGCCTAGTTTTATTTTGGTTTTTATTTAGTTTTAGATTTTACTTTTCCGTGCACTACTGCCACCTTGTGGAACCAGTCTGTTATTGTCTCATTTTCATCTTTAAAGTGGTGTAGCACCCAGAGCGCAACTCTGAAATTTTAAAAATAAAATTTAAGCTGATTTTACCTGCAATTCTACTTCATTTTATTTGCATTTTAGCATATATCATAGGTATCCTGAATAATTTACTCTTTTTAATTAATACAATTTTTTTTTAAATTTAGTTAACAAGATTCTTTTTCCGGTAGTTTGAGTTTTAGGGGGCTCCATGTTTAGCACTGTCGCCTCACAGGTTCACGTCTTGGACAAGGGCCCTTCTGTGTGGCGTTCACACGTTCCCCCATACTTGCATTGATTTCCTCTGGGTACTCTGGTTTCTTCCCACGGATGTGCACATTAGGTGAGGTGTCTACTCTGAATCCGCCATGGGGCGAGTGTGAATAATTGTGTGTAATTGTGTGTAAGTTGCCCTGCACCCCACCCCTCACCTGAGCTCACCTGGGATTGGGACTGACGGATAAATGCTACAGATGATGGAAGGATGGATGGAGAGCTGTAGTTTCAGAATTTTCATTGATTATAATAAAATCTGTGCATAAATGTTTTGTGTAATCCTGCTAACAAACACACAGCCCTCACTAAAACATTCCTGATGGTGTCTGAACTTCAGCGCAGTCTGATTACAGCAGAGTGAAATATCTGATGGATTTATTCTAACTGTTTTCAC
>JAOUQZ010000022.1:16735613-16751983 GCA_028564935.1 Neosilurus hyrtlii
TCCCTAATTTAATTTTACTATGTAAAGCTGCTTTGTGACAACGTCAATTGTAAAAAGCGCTATACAAATAAAACTGAATTGAATTACCCATCTGAAGGTCAGTGGTTCAAGCCCCAGTACCCCAAGGTGCCACCGTTGGGCCCTTGAGCAAGGCCCTTAACCTTCAATTGCACAGTTGTATATACATCTTCATTTATTTTTTACAAACGTAAGTCACTCTGAATAAGGGTGTCTGCCAAATGCCATAAATGAAAATTAAAGTATGATTTTGATTTCTGAAAAGCTAATTTAAAATATACAGACTTACTGTATTCAGGCTATTGACAATTATAGGAGAAAACTGGAGTGGAAACTCCAACATAACAACATGAAGGAGGTTTGGAGTGGTATGAAGACCATCACTGGTTTCAGGCCATCCAACAGCAGAGGAGCTGATGGCGGTGAGGACAGGGCCAATGAGCTGATGTTTTTTAATAGGTTTGACAATATGGCTACTGCTTAGCAGCCATCCAACTCATCAGGAGCCTGCCACACCACCCTCTCTCCTTACTGCACTTCTGCCTCCTGTGATGGACCTGACAGTCCTCCCCCATCAGTCAACTTCACCTATAATCAAGTCTCACTACACTCAGGCAAGGCAGCAGGACCAGATGTGGTGCCCCCCAGCTCTGTGGAGTCTTACATTACGTCTTCCCGAGTCTACAGAGGATCCCTGTGCAGTGGAAGACACCATGCCTCATTCCTGTACCAAAAAGCCCACGTCCCGGTGGCCCCCAGGATTACAGACCCATGGCACTGACTTTGTATGTCATGAATACCTTCAAGAGACTCATACAGGATCAACTCTGACCCATGGTTAGACCACATATGGACTCCCTTCGTTCGCTTACCATCACATACTCCCACCTGGGCCAGCCGGCAAGCACTGTGAGGGACATGTTTTTCCAGTACATTCAACACCATCAGACAGACCCTCCTTGGTGAGAAGCTGACAGCAATGCAGGTGGATGCCTCTCGTGTCCTGGATTGTGGACTATTTGACCAGAAGACCACAGTATGTGCGCTTGCTGCACTGTGTCGGGCATGGTGGTCAGCAACACTGGATTACCACAAGGGACTGTCCCCTTTTCTCTTCACT
Source organism: Neosilurus hyrtlii (assembly GCA_028564935.1). Lineage (NCBI taxonomy): Eukaryota > Metazoa > Chordata > Actinopteri > Siluriformes > Plotosidae > Neosilurus > Neosilurus hyrtlii. Next base: position 16,736,752 of record JAOUQZ010000022.1, read on the forward strand.
CTCTAACAACTGACTTCAGCTACTGCACAGAGACCTGCCACCTTCAGAAGTTTTCTGAGTACTCTGCTGTAGTTGGACGTATCAGTGGAGGTGAGGAGATGGAATATCGGGCAGCTGTGGATTCCGTTGTCACATGGAGTGAGCAGAATCATCTGCAGCTTAATGACAAAGACCAAGGAACTGATTGTGGATTTTAGGAGATCCAAAACTCCAGCAGTCTGTTTCCATCCAGGGCGTGTGAAAATGGTGGAGGATTACAAATACCTTGGAGTTCATGTTTACAATAAACTGGACTGGGTTAAGAACACTACCGCACTTTACAAGAAGGGCCAGAACCGTTTCTATTTTTGCAGAAGCTAAGGTCATTTAACATCTGCCGAACACTGCTCAGGATGTTGTATGAGTCAGTTGTGGCTAGTGCCATCCTGGATGCTGTTGCATGCTGGGGCAGCAGGCTGAGGGATGCAGACGCAAACAGACTGAACAAACTGATCCGCAAGGCCAGTAAGGTTGTGGGGATGGAGTTGGACTCTCTGACGGTAGTGTCTGAGAGGCAAATGTTGTCCAAAATAAAGACAATATTCAATCAGTCACAAGAGCACATTCAGTGAGAGACTGACACCACCTAAATGTACCACTGAAACACAGGAAATAATTCCTACCTGTGGTCATTAAACTGTACAATTCCTCCATATAGCAATAACATCCACTATTAAACATTTGCATTTTGCACTACAATTATATTGTTTATCATATTGAAAATACTGTACATTTTACTCACTGACAGTATTCATTATGTATCTGTTTATATAGATATCAGTAACTTTTTAGACATACATATACATGCATATATATTGGTATATATACATACATCTACATGTATGTATGTAGACTTTCAGTATGTATACGGTGTGTATATATAGACCTTTGTAATTTGTAGTTATCTTTTTTTTTATACTATAAAACACTATAAAACACACCAAATTATTTCAAGTAACTTTAAAAAATAATTACACAATAATTTTACAAACAATTCTTAAACATTTCGCCTTACAAACAAAATAAAACATGGTTTTAAAAAACACAATATTTATACAATGCAATTTCAGAAAATTTTTAAATAAAAAAACTTTGATATATTTTCATCAAAGCAGAATTTTGCAGTTTAAAATAATTTAAACTCAGAGTGTACCAGAACATTTTATTTGTTCTACAATATTTTGCATAATTTTGACATTCTGATTGATATTCATTAAACGTCAGTAGACAGCGACTTTCCCCAATAAGAGAAAAACATATCCTGACAGTCATTGTACAAACTCACGAGAAATATTACAGTGTTGTACTGTGTGTGCTCCTGGAACAATCTTTTTAACTCAAGTTGTCTCTATTTGGCCAAACAAAATGAACCTAAATGTCATTAATAACCACCAGAGCATGCTAAAAAGAAACTCAAAACAAACATTAAAGTAAAACATTAAAATGTCAATTTCACCAAAATAAGGGAAAACTCAATTTCTCCTTCAGCATGCTTGATAAAAAGTCCAGCATTAATATTTTTCCCTGTGGAGAAAACTCATAATCTATTAATTATACAGATTTTCCAGAGATTCCACACCTTTAAGATGGGGCTTCCACGATACCGAAGACGAACACGCCGGACGTTCAGCAGTGACTTGTGCTTTAGGTGCAGACTTGTGGGAATTGTTTAAAAGTAACATTTACAGATTTACGAGTGTGACACACAAACAGAACCAAATATTTTATCTAAATGAGTCAATTATAGTATAACTCAAAAAACAACGCAATCCTATCAGCTGCGCTAAATGCCACTGCACTGTAGTGCCATTCTTCTAATCTGTGGTCTCACACAGACACACACGCACACACACAGACACAGACACACACACTGTTTCTAATGTGAAATGTAACTTTTAACAGCAGGTTTAATCCTCACTACTCATTGAGTGTATTTGTATATTTTTTTAATAATCACAAATAGAAAAAGAAACCAGAGGGAGAATTAGTGTAAACCAAATTAACAGTGAGCTGGGTGTGTCCAATATGGCCAAGTCCAGTAAATTTGACTGGGTGACAAAAGCAGCTTTTATTTTAGAGAGAGAACTTGAGTTCCTGCATCCTGCTGATCAGGACTGGCTTAAAGAGGTAGCTTCCTATTTCAGGAGGAACGTAAAGTTTTAGAAACACCAGTGCTAATATCTTCAAAATAATAATAATCATCATCATCAACATAATAATAATAATCATAATAATAACCATAATAATAATAAGAAGAAGCAAAAAGACAATTCTGATTGAAAGTTCTGTGAAAGTGTGAGATCAGGACTCCAACAGGAACTGAAACTCCATTTCCTCCTCTGTGTTTATGGGGATGCAGAGATAGGGAGAGATAGAGTTACTTAGAGCTGAAACCGGTCCATGGGTCCATGGTGCTGTTGAAAAATGTACTGTTCTTGGTTCTGGTCTACTTGAGGGGCGATACTGGCGTCCTCCTCCTCCACGCCAAAATAATGCTCAATTAAATCAAAGGCTTTCTGATAAATCTCCTGATTCTCGTGACTCTGCAGGAACTCGATTTTATCCAAACCTGCAGCACAAAAAAACAAACAAACAAAAAAAAAAAACAAGAGCAACATCTAAGATATGAGCCACAAAAGGGTGAAAGAAGGAAATCACATCAACAGAATCACGTAAAAGAGACTTTGTTTATACTGGTTGGACCAATAAAGGGTAATTAAGCAAGACAACTATTCTTCACTCCAATAATTTCACGCCAATGTTTGCTTTTTCCCTTACACCCTGCTGTGTCACTGCTCTGCTTCTCCCTCACTCATTGCTCCGCATCCTCTTCTCACAGCTCCGCGTCTCGCTCACACCCAGCTCCGCGTCTCGCTCACACACTTGCTGCTCCGCGTCCACTTTACACACTGCTCCACGTCTCCCTCACCCAGTACTCCGCGTCTCCCTCACCCACTGCTCCGAGTCCACGTCTCCCTCACCCACTACTCTGCTTCCATGTCTCACTCAGTGCTCCGTGTCTCCCTCACTGCTCTGCATCCTCTTCTCACTCAATCACCGCTCCACGTCCCCCTCACTGCTCTGCGTCTCACTCACTTGCTGCTCCGTGTCTCACTCACTCACCAATCTGCGTCCCGCTCACTCACCACTCTGCGTCTCCCTCACTCACTGCTCTGCATCCACGTCTCCCTCACACTGCTCCATTTCCGCATCTCGCTCACTCACTGCTCCACATCTCATTCACTGCTCTGCATCCGCGTCTCCCTCACACACTGCTGTGTCTGCGCCTCAATCACCGCTCCGCATCCTCTTCTCACAGCTCCGCTTCTCACTCACCGCTACGCGTCCCCCTCACTCACTGCTCCACATCTGCGTCTTGCTCACACACAGCTCCGTGTCTCGCTCACACACTCGCCGCTCCGCGTCCACCTCACACACTGCTCCGTGTCTCCCTCACCCACTGCTCCGAGTCGACGTCTCCCTCACCCACTACTCTGCTTCCGTGTCTCACTCACTGCTCCGCATCTCACTCACTGCTCCGTGTCCTTCGTCTTGCTCACCGCTCCGTGACCCTTTCATCACTCTGCATCCCGCTCAGTCACCACTCCATGTCCCACTCACCGCTCTGCGTCTCCCTTACAACACAGCTCCACGTCATGCCCACTGTTTCGATTACAGCTCCGCATCCCCCTCACTCACTGCTCCGCGTCTGTGCCTCACTCACTGCTCCGCATCTTCGCCTCACTCCCTCCACTGCGTCTCACTCTCTGTGCTGCTTGTTTGGTGTCTCAGATGAGCCGTTGCTCGACTCTCTCTGTTTACCTCAATGTTTATTCATCAGATGATATTATAAACTCAGGATATTCCCACCGTTGGTTTTTTCTTGAACATTTCTAATTGACTGCTGTATCTCGTAACCAAAATGTATCAATACATTAAAAGTCACTTCTTTTTCCTTTGATTAATCCTTTCCATCTGTGCTTGTTTAGGGTTGTACATTTTTCTGTCACTATACACACCTTAGATCAACACACTGAACACATCACTAAAATATTTTGTGGAAAAAATACTGTTATTATTGTGTGTGTGCGCATGTGTATACCATAGGCCTCTTCGATCAGGGCACAGTATGGATTAATTCCGGTGCCATTCTGTTTCGACTCCTGCTCCCCAAGACGCAAGATATTTTCCAGACCATTCAGAGAAACTTGAACAATTTTTGAGTCCATCACCGTCAGCAGGTCACACATAGGTTTAATGCAGTTTAGAGACACCAGATACCTGTCTCATACACGCACACAGCAAAATGAAAAAGATTACTTAAACCTGTCTGCAAAGAAAACTGGATGAAGTACTGAATGCACAAGCTCTGTGTGTGCGTGTATGAGAGAGAAAGTAAGTCAATGTTAGTGTGTTGACAAACAGAAGTGTGTGATGAACCTGATTTGTTCCGGTGTCCCCCCGCTGGTGGCATTGGTGATGGCCCATGCTGCTTCCTTCCTGGTGCGAAACTCTGCTTTCTGTAAGGTCTCGATCAGTACGGGGAAAATGTTTGCATCGATCACCGCCTGCAAAAAAAATAAAAAATGAAGAGCACATTAGCGTCTACTCCCACTAACCCTCCCTCGCTGAAGATCTACTCTATCATTACACTGCTTCCTGCTGTAATACAAGATATTTACCTGAATCTGGGCTCGGTTTCCTGCTGTAATGTTTGAAACAGTCCAACATGCTTCCTTCTTTATCGACTCTTTAGGACTGCTGAGCAGGTGAAGGAGACACGGTAATGCTGAACAGTTCAGGATCACCTAACACACACACACACACACACACACACACACACACACACACACACACACACACACACACACAAAATCTCATATAGGTACAGTGTCAGGTTTCAGGAAAACCAAAATCCTCATTATAAATAATAACTGAACTGCTTTAAAATCCTCTATCACACTATTTTCATACAAGTACAAATGAAATCATACTAATTTATTTGAAATAAAATAAGTTTCCCATGACAGATAATTTTGTGATAAATTACTGTTTTAAAAGAATTTTAGTTGCTGTAGCCTCAGTGAGAATTTATGAAAACTGGAACATTTTTTGTGGAATATAAATTAAATATAAAAATGATTACAAACATGATGTCACTGATTTCTGAAACTGTTTCTCCAACAAAGCAGACGTTCTCTAACATTCATTTGTAAATAAACTGCACTGCACACTTTGCCCTCTTATGCCCTGTTCAGCAGGTGGTGTATATGGGGGGTATTACACCTCTAAACCTGCAGGTACTGCTTGGAGTCAGACTGTAATCACAGTTATAAGAAAAACTTCAGAATGTGCGCTATACATGTTGCAGCCCAAATAAATATGTTAATGATCTCATTGCAGTATGTGCTGAATATAAATAAATCATTATAATGTGCACATTAAACATTAACTGTAGAGATATTCAGCCGTCACAACCTGAAGAAAATTAATGTGATGCTGAGTAATGAGAAAAGACACTCCACTCCTTCATGTACCTGAGTCTGAATATCGTCTCCTGTCACGATGTTTCCCACAGCCCTCAACGCAGGAGAAACCACTTTATAATCCCCGTGCCTGCAGAACCACCACAGAACTGCTTCAGAAACACACTACAAAGTCACCCGTAACACTGTGTGTGTGTGTCTTACATGAGCAACTCCACTAATCTGCGACACACTCCTGAGTCTATCACAGCCTGGATTTTCTCATTTGGACCATCAGACAGATAAGAAAGCGCCCAGCATGCATCTGCTAAAACATCTGGATCACTACTAAACAGCAGTCTGGAGAGGACGCTAAGACACGGAGAAACCTGAGAGAGAGAGCGAAAAAAATGCGCTGAAAAACAAAACGCACACAGGACATGACACAAAACAGACACACATACACAAGAAAACACACGACACACTCTCTGTCTCGTACCTCATTTTAATCCTTACACGAAACCTTTGGGGTGTTAGGAATGTCAGCGGGGGGTCACACCTGACAGGGGAACCCGTCGCATCCACCGGGATGGTTTGCCTGCTTTGGTCCCCACCTGGCATCCAGCTCTCACCCGTGGCTCTAAGAAGCTATAGCATGCGCAGCGGCCACACCGGCAACGGCTTCAACTGACCGACAGAACCTGGTGGGGGAGCTGGCGGGTCTCAAACCCTTGGTGAGCTAAGGCATTGCCTACCTAGCATGTGAAGTCTGGACTCGGCGGACTGTCTATTGCACTGTGGTACTCACCACCCTCCTGTACAGTGTATAGAAGACACGCCAAACAGCTCAATCATTTCCACATGAGCTGTCTCAATAGACTCCTCCACATCAGGTGGCAGGACAAGATCCCTGATACAGAAGTCCTGCAAGCCAGCATCCCAAGCATCAACACTCTCCTGAGGAAAGCCCAGATCAGACAGGCAGGACACGTGCAGCGCATGGCAGACAGCCGACTGCCCAAGCAGCTCCTCTATGGGGAACTCTGTGAGGGCAAGCGCACTGTCAGGGGGCAGAAAAAGCGCTACAGGGACTGCCTGAAGGTCTCCCACAAAGACTTTGGTGTCAGTGTTGACACCTGAGAGTCACTGGGCAAGAACCGATCAATCTGGTGTGGCAAGACCACAACAATAGCCAGAGCAGCTGAGGACCAGAGACTCTGTGCTGCTGAGAAGTAACATGCCGCACACAAGGCCAGAGCCAGCAACACCTCAAGCATAGCATCTAACCATGTGTGCCCCATATGTTTGTGACTTGGGGTCCCAGATTGGCTTGATAAGTCACCTCTGGACCCACTGACCCTGCCCATTAACCAACTGAGTCATGGTCATCATCGACAACGATGGAAGAACAACACTAAACTGAATGTAAGTAAGAACACACCTTTACGGAGAGTGGTTTATGTTTCTGTGCAGTATGAAACTAAAATGTCTTCTGGGATGGCTGATCCACAGAATTCACCTCCTGATGTGTCCTTGATCATCTGTAGTTGCAAACTGGAGCAGTAGTCTTGCTCTGATTGATGCTCCATGACGTTCTGGAAGTTCATGAGAACACGAGCACACAGAAGAATGCCGTATCAAGAAACATCAGACTTGGATTTGCTCTGGAGCTCTTTTTATGACTCTTGTCTGTAGCAGTTTGACTTTAGGGGCAGTGGTGACCCGGTGGTAGAGTACTGGCTTACTTATCCGAAGGTCAGAGGTTCAAGCCCCACTATCACCAAGTTGTCCCCCCATCCAGCTAACTGGGTCATCAAAGGCCAGACATGTCTCTCACGTTCGTAAGAGTAGGCCATTGAGTTGCCGTCAGAGTGTTTCTATCCTATGATGGCCTGGGGAGCTGTCAAAGGTGTACTCTGCCTTCCCCAGAGTCGGCTAAGATGGGCACCAGCCTTCCCTCGACCCTAATTAGGATTAAGCGGTTCAGAGAATGAACGTTGAACAATTTGACTTTTGTGCTTAATATGATGTGCCCGAATGTGGACTGGTCCTTCAAGTTAAAGGAAACATTTTTGGACGTTCTATAATTTGATTCTGTGTGTATTTTCAGTTTCTGTAACATGGCATGACACCTGATCTGTGATCTTTTTTGTTGTCATGTTTGTAATGTTGCCTGTTGAAGTTATCACCACTGCTCAACATTTTTACTCTGTACCTATTTTTTATGCGGGGGTTTATATAAAACCAGTACTCCATTACACTCATGGGGTGCCATTGGGGTACCAACAGATCCTGTTTCATCTGACTCCCACTCCCTTTTTAAGATGAAGCACCCTTCTTTTTGGTTAATATATTGTGCTTGTAAACTGATCGTTCTGCTTTACACTCATGCTTCTCACTGCTGCTCTAAAGACAATTTATACGCTTTATATAACGTCTCCTGTAGAACTTGTGAGAACACTCATTAATGACACTACTGCCTGATTCACACCTCTTTAAATTCACACACTTTCAATATAAATGTGAGGGGTTTTCTTTTTAAAACTATACAAGGGACCCCTTTAAGTAGGTACTTGCATACTTTGTCTCATGTGTTGTTGTATAGAGAAAGAGAAGTCCCATCTACACTAGTGAAATCTTTTATCAAATCTGATAAATAGTGTTATCAGAGAAAAATATTGCTCAAATTTTGACCAAGTACAGAGTTATATATACTAATTTTTACTTTTGGAGGGGTATTTTCATACAATCTAGAAAGCTGTTCTGTTGCTTGTAGGCTCTATTTGTAATCCAAGTGTCTTTGTTGGGATCCTTTGTCTGGCAAAAAAAAATGTCTTCTCCGGAAGGTAGACACATGTGGAGTACATAAGTGCTTTTTTCAGATATTAACTGCTTTTTCTAAAGCAGCATAGTACTGTATAGCAGTAAAATATAATTGGGTTTGGATGTTATAAACAGTAAAATAATTATTGTAAAATACAATTGGGAATGGATGTGAAATACTTTCTGTAAAGTTCCACATCAGCTTGATAAGCATGTCCGTCAAAACATGCATTCTCTGGAAAACCACAATCATTGTCACTGATGCTATTGTTACTGCAGTTAATTATATATACAACTATTGTTGCGGGAAACCTGTCAGATAATGTTTTTAGTGAGCTTTTATTCTTAATGCTGTGAATTACTTACAATTCTGATACTCTACAAGCAGATGTACTTATTCTAGAGACCCTGTACCTGTTATACTTTCACCAAGTGTAATTTAGACACCATTATACCAGTAGCTCTGATACTTTACACAAAATATTCTAGCCTCATAAGGTGCTGACTGGTAAGAAGAAACCACAAAAACTAGGAGTTTTATTTTTGAGCTACTGTGAACTCAAAAGGTAAAGCCTGATTGTGAAACAACGCATATACATTTAATATCACATATGCATACAAAAAAGAATCAGCACTTCACAAGACACGCGGAACAGCAAGTATGTGTATGTGTACCTTGCTGAAGTCTGGTGGAGGGTTTTTACCTCTGCACAGATTGGATAAAGCCCACACAGCGTTCCGAGTGGTGGTGAGACGGTTAGATTTCGCAAGTAACCTGCAGAAAACACACACACACTGAACTAAATACAGGTCTTTTAAGTGTGAAGTCACAGTTCAGTTTAACAGTATTACATGCTGTATATTAATAAAGCGTGCTGGTGAAGGTGTGAGAGTGTCACTAATCACACTCACTGCTGTAGTGAAGGAAGTATTCCACAGTTCAAGACAAAGTCTCTACATTCTGCATTATCTCCTGCAATGTTCCCAAGTGCCCACACAGCCTGTATGTATATATATATACACACACACACACACACACACACACACACACACACACACTTTTTCTATTAACACAAACTGTTCTTCATGACCTTAAACTTACATTAAAATACACAACAATTCACATACACCATGCCTTTAGACATCTGAAACTGATCCACCAACAATTTAAACAGAAACTGAGCAAGCTGCACACGTCTAAGTGATAAAGTCGTTCTGAGACGCATCCGTATTAATGAAATGATTATAGGCTCCTTGCTTCATTTACTAATACTGATTAACTATCAATTTAGAAAGCCACAGCACACCACCACAAGGGGAACAAGACTTCTGGGAAAGTTAAGGTGGGTGTTGTACGTTTACAAACATAACAACTGGTATAAAAAATGCAATACTTTTTTTTTAATAAAAAAAAAATTAAATTAAAAAAAATAACTTTCCACTGAAATGTATTACCCCTTCATCCGCACCATCTGACTGATAACCCAGTCCTTTCCGTGTTCCACATGTGTAGACCGCATCTCTCCTCTGCCCTTAGACTTTGTACTGCTACCCCACAGGGCAGTGTTTTAAGTCCCAAATTTATAAACCACACACACACACACACACACACACACACACACACACACACACACACACACACACACACACACAGAGACAGTCCACGTGTTCCACACACACACACACACACACACACACAGTCCACGTGTTCCCCACACACACACACAGAGAGAGACAGTCCACGTGTTCCACACACACACACACACACACACACAGAAGACTACACCAGCTTTTAATCATGGCTGAATCTGCCACCACGGCTCACTATCATCAAACTCTGTACAGTTACAGTTTTCATTATCAAACTACATCTCAGAACATCAGCTCTTCCTCAACAAGCTTCCATCAGTCAAGCTAATCTAGCCCAAACTCACAAAACTGGCTATGGCTAATGCTGCTAATGCTAATTCTCACCTGCTCCTGCACATCCTCATACTCAGAGTTGAGCAGCTCTATGAAAATAGGAACAGCTCCTGTTTCGATCACCACTTTCGTGTGCAGAAATGTTCCAGAGGCAATGTTGGTCAAGGCCCAGGCTGCTTCGAACTAACAGAGACAAATGCACAGACACACAAAAAAAGATTAACCATTAACTTGTGAACACACATACTGAGAAACCCTCATGCTAACCTTGATGCTAATGCTAACCCTGAGCAATTTAAATTTCTGTGTGCAGAGTTGATGCTTCTCACCTGCAGGGTGCAGTTATCACTCTTCTTCAGAAACTCTACAAACCTGCTCACTACACCGGGTGTGGCGATGACCTCATCAATGGGTGGGTTGGGTTCTGCACATAGTAGAAGCAGTAATGAGTTCATTTGACCACAAAACACACAACAAAAATTAATCAGGGTACAAGCAGCAGATATTAGGGTTACTGGTAATAAATGGGTTAAAGATTTTTCCACCTTTGGAAAGTAACTTCCTGAATTTCTGTGTGGCAAGGAGATGCTGTTCCACGTCTTCAGAAAACATCATCTGTACCATGTCCGGAGTTATAACTGCATCCTGCATGAGACAAAAACACCATTACTTTCACCCCGGTGATTAAACCTACACCCATTAAACAGGAGCGATGAAACACCCTCACATACTCCACTGGTCAGGTTAACTCGCAACATTGTGGCTTTGGTTGGATCTAGTGGTAAGTGGTTTGGGACACACCCCATGAGTGCAATACAGAATTAGTAGCATGAGATTTCTGGAACAGGAGCTGAGAGTAACTCACTGAGGACATAGGCACGGTGGAGCTGATGTCCGGGTCCTGGATGGGACACTCAAGCATGGACTCGTCACACGGTGGTGCACACACATTCCTCCTCTTAAACAGCTGCACACAGGAAACAATTCAACAGCCGTGTCTCGACAAATATAAAAATATATTATATTATAAATACGCATACACACACCCACATATATAAATATATACACACACAGCCATTTGTACACCATAAACAAAGTGGTAAATAATTTAGAATATTGATTCTTTTGAGATATTTGATTTGATTTATACCCAAAAGGTCATAAATAGCTGCATAGTTTAATATATTTCTTCTGCTTCTGAATCATATGAATATGTACATAATTTGTAAGGAATAATACTGTAGTTTATCATAAAGAAGACAACGGCTTTATGTATCTGTGTTTGGTAATTGACATGTAGTCAACATATTCAATTAGGGGCAGGTTATGTTAGAGACACTTGTACACGATATACAAAGTGGTAAATAATTAAAATATTGATAATTTTGAGATATTTTTGTTTTTACCCAAATGGTCATAAGCAGTTCAATAGTTTAATTAATATTGTTTCCTTAAAAGTCTTAAGGACTTCCGCTTTTGTATTGGCTATGAGACGCATGTGTATTAGTTTCATGAGAACTGTGGAACCGAGTGAGCATACTAGTTTTTGACCGTGTTAAAACGGTTTCCCAGAATACCGCTTGTTTGTTTGCATACTTTTTCTTGTCCAAAGAAGAAAGTTTTCACTAAATGTTGAAACAAAGGTCACAGCTTGTGGATTTTTATTTACACACTTCAACTATGTGCTCAAGCTCCATAGTAGAAGTGCAGGAAGTGAAGAGAGCCACACTAACATTGGTCAAAAACTATGTTCGTTGAGAGAACGACACACATGAATGGACACCTCGACAGGAGGAGAAAAGGATTATAAAGGAAAATTTACACTTACCAAGGAAAAAACAAGCCAGAAGTGCTTTTGAATTGGACAAGCCAAGACATGAGTAATGAGGATTTTTGTTTCTAGTGCCTTCACAAGTGGGAGCTGCATTTAGGTGAATGTGAAGCTGTGACAATCAAGCTGCGGTTGTCATCTCTAAGAATGCACTTTAAGTTAAAGGTCTTTAAAATATAGTAGAAGAGCAATAAGCTGTCACTCCAAAGAAAAGGACAGTTTATATGCATTAAAACAGATTATTTATATCATAAATAATGGAACGTGCCACAGACGACCAGAAGAGGGAGCCAAAGCCCACGACAAAGGCTGTAGAAATATGAAAACGAGAGAAAAGACAAGTTATCTCAGCTTACTTGTAAAAGAAAGGAGATTAAAATCCTAAAGAAAGAATAATGCTAGGCTAATGCTGAAGTAATTGAAGAAGAGGCAGTATTTATCTTTGGCGAGTTTTATGGGCAATTTAACAATAATTGACAACTGGTATAAGCCCAAATGTGAGGAAATAAAAATCTTTGTTCAGGAAACAGAGGACTGGATCGATAGGGTCATGAGACAAAGTCTCATGTAACATCCTTTCTGCCCCCTAAATAAATTATTAAAAAATTCACGTGGAAAAATAAATAAATGACAAGAACCAGCAATTCTGCATTTCTTTCTCGAATTTTTCAACCTAACAATCTCTCTTTTTCCCTACCCCCCACCCCCCTCTGTATTTTGCAGAGGTACACATGCTACGTCTTGTATGCCGGTGATCCTGATCCTCCTGATCCATCTGCTTTGTGAGTCCTGTGGTCTGTCCTGGTGGACATGAGTGGTAAATAATTTAGAATGTTGATTTTGAGATTTTTTTTGTTTGTTTTACCCGAAAGGCCATAAGCAGTTCTATAGTTTAATATAATGATTCTTAAAAGTCTTAAGGACTTCCGCTATGAGACACATATGTATAAGTTTTGTGAGAACTATGGAACCAGGTAAGCATACTAGTTTTTAACTATGTTAAACCTTTTTCCCAGAATAATGCTTTTTTTTTTTTGCACATTTTGTCTTATCCAAAGAAGAAAGTCTTCATTAAATGTTGAGCCAAAGGTCACAGCCTGTGGATTGTTATTTACACGTGTCAACTACATGCTCGGGCTCTACATTAAAGAGGGATCGTGCAGGAAGTGGACTGAGCTACACTTTCATACAAATATGTATATATGTATGAAGAACAGTGCTCAATATGTCAAAGAAGAGCTAAATATATTGTATGTGGGAAAAATATTAGTACTACAATTTCATTCCGACAAGCCTGTTTCGTGGTTGCCCCTCATCAGGGAATTTTTTAAGAGCAATCTTTTACCACAGTATATATACAGTCAGCAACGTTTGAATGGTGAGCTTTAATTTATGCAGTGTGAAGTGGTTCAGGTGTTGCCTAGAAGGGCTTTGTTTCTGTGGCGGCAGGAAGACACAAGTTCGTTACGTTTAATGAGTGTTGATAGTTCAGGGTGACATATGATCAGGAACTTCTCTTTAAGACAGCAGTTGCATTTTTTTACTCGAGCTGTTGTAGGGTGAGATCAATGACAGGATGCGCCAGGAAATTAAGTGTTCAATGTTGCTGTCTTTGAGATTCCAGATGAGTTCTGTGCTGTTTTTGTGTTTGGCGTGGCAGAATGAGGCGGTGTGATTTCTAAATCTTGTTTTGAAATCGTTTTCTGTGAGTCCGATGTATGTTTCTGTTGTGTTGTTATCTTTGCCCGTGATCGCGGCTTGATAAATGCTCTACCAAGAACATTCTCTACCATCTCTACAAATACTCTACCGAGAACATTCCGCTACAATATCACAACGACTACCTGCAAGGCCTCATCGAGAAAATGGAACAGTTCCTACACAGAATGCGCTGGAAAGCGCACTTCTTTCTCAACCATAACGAAACCTCCCCCCAGCAGAGAAACATACGGCTTCAAGTCCACCAGACACCCTCCACCCATCGAGAAACTAAAAGACTTTGAGGATGACATGCTAAACTTAATCCAAATGACAAAGTTCAGGCGAGCGAGCAAAGCAATTCTCAACAAACTAAAAAACCGATACTGCACGAATCAAGAAGGAACCAAAATTGATTATCGCCACCGACAAAACAACAAATTTCTACAAATTAAAACCATCAACATACAACGACCCACTGGAGAAAAACAAAATCCTACAAGAAAGCAGAACATACCACCACCAGAGCCATCCACAAAGAAGACAAAAAATCACTTCAAAACTGGGCATAGATGACAGAGTGGACACCACAGCAAACAGAGAGGCTTTCATAACACCCAAAGATCACAAACCCAACTTCGCCACCAAACCTACCTGCAGACTCATCAATCCTACCAAATCAGAAATAGGAAAAATCAGCAAGCAGATCCTCAACCGCATCAACAAAAACATCACAAATCTCAACCAATGGAAAAATACCACATCTGTGATCAACTGGATTAATGCAGCCACAGACAAACAAAACTCAAATTTTATCTGCTTCGACATTAAAGAGTTCTACCCATCTATCAGCCAAGACCTCCTCAATAAAGCACTTGACTTCGCCTCCACTTACAACAACATCACCGATGATGAAAGGAACATAACACATGCAAAAAACTCCATATTAACCCACAAATATCAACCCTGGCAGGAGAAAGGCAACACAGCATTCGACGTCACAATGGGGAGCTACAAAGGCACCGAAACGTGAGCTCGTAGGAAGTTCAAGAAACCAGTCTGAGATGATTCCAGCTTTATGACATGGTGCATTATCCTGCTGAAAGTGGCCATCAGAAGTTGGGTACATTGTGGTCATAAAGAGATGGACATGGTCAGCAACAATCCCCAGGTAGGCTGTGGCGTTGCAACGATGCTCAATTGGTACCAAGGGGCCCAAAGAGTGCCAAGCAAATATTCCCCACACCATTACACCACCACCACCAGCCTGAACCGCTGATACAAGGCAGGATGGATCCATGCTTTCATGTTGTTGACGCCAAATTCTGACCCTACCATCCGAATGTCGCAGCAGAAATCAAGACTCATCAGACCAAGCAACGTTTTTCCAATCTTCTATTGTCCAATTTCGATGAGCTTGTGCAAATTGTAGCCTCAGTTTCCTGTTCTTAGC
>JAOUQZ010000024.1:10793-28465 GCA_028564935.1 Neosilurus hyrtlii
CCATACCATTTTAAAGCTTAGAGTCTCCTCTTTTAAATGGTATGGCTAACTCAATTTTGAATTTTTGGGCACTGTGACTCATTTTGCCAGACTGGGTCACATATAAAAACCTGACTAACTCTAGCACTCCATCAGGAAGTAAAACAGAAGGAAGATTTTACAGCTCATTACTAAATATGAGTGAGGTGTTCATTCCTACACTGCACTTATCCACTTAATCAAGTACATGAGCAGTTAGTTAACTAGTAAGCAGCTTATTAACTTGGTTAGACCTGTAAACAGCAGGACTCAGTGTGTCTCACCTGGAGTGGGCGTGGTGTTCACCTGACTGAAAGGTGAGGGCTCGAGGCGCAGGTATTTCCGCGGTGAGGAGGAGGGAGACACCGGGGCACATCGCCTCCGCTTCGGGGAGTTCTGATTCATCACTGGGTCAAACTCCAGAGAGCGCTTCAGGGTGGCTCCACACGCCATTACTCCGACTTCACCACAAAAACCGCTGTCAAAATGTCGGACTGGTTCCTGTCTGTCTCTCCTTCTGTCTGTCTCACAACACCAACAATAAACTTTACGGTCACCTCTCGCTTTGTTTTTTTCCTCTAAAAACCACCGTGAAGTAACCTTGACCTTTTAACCTACTCCTAATCGTTCTAATTAAACTGATAAACTTGTACAAAGTAGCGGATTACCATAGATTTAAACCCGGATCTCTGAGCTCTTCCCCTCTCTGATTAGCGTCTTCGGATTTTCACGAGTGGATCCGTATAACCGGCCAAACGAAAGTGTGTCAGCGCGCACGCGCAGTGGTACATTGGTGGCTGTCGGGAGTTGAAGTTTAAAGTCTGCTCGAGCTCTATTATTACAGTATATAATAAACTACATTACCCGTGCTGCCACGCATGAGGAGATTTTAATTTTTTTTAATCTGTCTCCGGTTTAAATGCCGTCATTGGTGCGTCATTTTTAAACCTGGCAGGTTTGTTTTTGGGGTTTAAATAAAGCCGAGACTTAAACTCTTCCTGCTCAACCGTCCTTTGTTGTTGTATTCTCTTAGTGGCGGAGAATGTAAACAGTTCGAGTTCTTTAGAGTAAATTAGAAACTAATAAACATGATAAACTAATAAATACCCATAAGAGGGCGGATCATTAATTAATTAAATAAACAAACAGGAAACTTGTGTAATTACCAGGTGACTTGCTACATAATGGTTCCTTAATTTAAACAAATAAACATTTATTTACATTAAATGAGGAGAACTATACATTATTTAGAATTTTCTTGTGGTTTTTAAGTTTAATCCTGTCCCTTTCTTTCCATTTGGATTTTTAAGATTTCTTTCTGTTATAAAATATATTCATCGCCTGCCCTTCATCTTCATCTTCATCTGCTTGTTTCATTGTCGGGTCACAGGGGCTCCCAGACAAGGCAAGAGACGTAGTCCCTCCAGCATTTTCTGGACCCGGGGTCTCTTCCCGGTCGGACATGCCTGAAACACCACACCAGGAAGGCATCCGGGAGGCATTCTGATTGGATGCCCGAGCCACCTCAACTGGCTCCTCTCAACGTGGAGCAGCGGTTCTACTCCCAGCTCCTCCCGGGTGACAGAACTTCTCACCCTATCTATGCGGGAGAGCCCTGTTACCCTGCGAAGGAAGTCAATTCAGCCGCTTGTATTCTCAGTCTTGTTCTTTCGATCATTACCTTGTGACTCCTCTAATAATTACTGAAACTTTGCATACTAACAGAACAGGACCCACTCTGGCAGAATCTGCAAAAAATTACTGTGTTTGTCAGGGTTAGGTTGCTATTGATACCAAAAAGTGCAATTTCTAACAAAGTATTTTCTCATTTTTGACACAGAAAATATATTCACGACCCCTCAAAAGTATTTTATAGCAAATTTAAGCATTTTCCATGTAAAACAAACAGTGTTAAAGAAGAATAAATGTGATAAAAATTTGCTCATCTTGCGAGCCCCTGAATATGTGTACAATTATGAACTTTACCATATGCAACATGTATATCAGATCTAGCAACATCATCTTGATATTTTTGCTTTTTTTTTTGCCTTTTGCTTGTGAATTTTTTTTTTATTTTGAAATATTTGCATAAAATATACATAAATATTTTGTATGAGATCAGAATATAGTCTCAAACTGGTATGCAGAGTTTTAGCTCTATACAGTACTTATTAGGGGAGTTACAAAGTTTCAAAAATGCCTAAAATGGTAAATTGTGGGCCGACAAATGGGTACTAGCCTGCGATCTTTACAGGAACATATCTCGGAAAGTTTTTGAACTAGGACCTTAAAATTTTGCATATGTTCATTATGATATCCTTTCCTAAATGTTCTCTGAAGCTTATTTATGTGAAACCTTCACAGAACACAGACCCATTTAATGTTTTGACTTGTCCTATAAAAGCATGAGTCGAGGCAACTAGACTTCTTTTTGTGGTTTTTGAAGACGTTTCGCTTTTAATCCAAAAAGTTTCATCAATTTCACCATTACATTTCCATGACCTGGATGATTGAACACACTTGTTGAGTTTAGTGAACACAAATTAAAAACAAATAACAATCTTGAATAAAGTAGTGATTGAAAGATATCATAAAAAAAACTGTTTGTTGGAGCTTCCTGATCAGTACAGTATTTCTGGCATCACAAATTTGCAAGTGGCCTTATGTGAACTTTCCTGATATTTACAACTGTCTGATAAAGTATCCTGGTCTTCACACACACACACACACACACACACACACAAACACACAAACCTACATGGATACAGTTATCACTCATGGAATTTTACAGGAATCATCAGCTTGTTTGATGAAAGTTACATCATTCCAACGTGGAGGAGACAAACCCCACAGTGGTTGTGCACAGACAAAAAGCAAGGATATGTGAAAACGCTTACTGTACTTGCCTGACCAGCTAAATTGGATTGAGTTTAATGCTGATAACATTAACCCTGCATGCAGACTGTAGATTACATTTGACATGTATGTTTTGTTGCCATCAAAGGCATTCGATATAATGCTGTTATCGGTTCTCAAATTGCAAAATTCAAATAAAAAGAGCGCTAGCACTTTGTGGGATGTTTGAATCATGCTATTATCTCTAGGAAAAAACGTATCCAAGTTTTGTTATGGATATAGTAGCTGTTTAAATTGAATTGAAAAGACTGGTTAAAATCCCTGTGGGACACTGGTTTAAAAAAAAAAAAAAAAATATATATATATATATATATATATAAATTAATCATTAAAAATTATGTAGGATATTAGAACATATTCGTAATTGAATTCTGATTAAGCTTTAGGCCATCGTGTGCCAAGTAAATTTTATTTGGAAGGCCTGATTTGAAGAATGGACTTGCTAAATATCCATCAGCAATTGCAATTGCTTGTAACATTGTTTAGCTACACTGGATTTGCCACTCTGGAGACATTCCACTTTAGTCTACATCTTAAAAGTCTTGTTAATTTGCAAATTTTGTGAACTTGGCAACAACACATCTAAAATTTGTAATTTTAAATGCGGTTTCAAGTGTTGGGGCTCAGGTCATAGTTTGATCCTTGGTTGGAATTTGGGGGATCACAGAATAATTAGGTACTTGGAAGTCTGTGCATTTGTTCGTACACTTTTTGCACAATTTGAAGGAAGCCTAAGTTTTGGACCCTAAATGCATACCTTGCAGGTGTCCATAAAATTTACACAATTTACAAATTTACACAATTTCCTCCAAGATCAATAAAGTATTTTGATTCTGATTAAATTAGCAGAACCCTTGTATAGATGACTATAATTTAATCCTAACTTTGTTCACCCCAAAAAATCTGCCATTTTGTTAAAATTTGATTTTCATTCTATTATAGGACTTGGAAAATTATAGCCTTAAAGTTAGATTTCTCAACTAATATGGTTCCAATTTTAACCAGTAAGCGTTTTTGGTTTTTTTTAACCATCTTTCTTATTGTCAAAAAGCAAAGGTCCAAGAAAAAAAAATCAAAGTGTCTATACTTTGGCTAGCCAAAAAACCCCAAAATAAAATAGACATTATTGGTGATATAAATCAAGTAACAGAAATGAGAATGTATTCACTGACCTGTTAATCCTCACTGTAAGCTGATTGTGGTCTGAAGAGTCCCACAGCAAATCCGTAAAACAGATGCCTGAATCTTTAACAAAACATTTTATGCACCCAGGGACACAACACCCAGCTCATGTTTTGTTTCCAGGGAATAGGATGTGGACGTGTCAATTCCATTAAGGCAAGATACTGACATTAATAACAGTATACGGGTTTAAAACTTACAAATCAGTTATAAACTAATGGACTTTGAAGTAAAATAAGTTTGACCACATCTGCACAATAACGCTGCATCACGTTTACACACATCAGACAGGCATCTGGTCGTTAACATGATCGCGTGCTACATATCTCAGTGCATTTAATACATAACACATCTGTGTTGACTGTTTGTTCAGTGTCACTCCCGCCCCACTTTCCGCAGTACGGTGGCGGCCCCCGTGTGAGGATTTCATACTCATTTTTATCTTTTTCTCAAAAAAGGTTACAGAACGGAGTGTATTGACGGGTACGGATATAAAATATGCATGCAAGCTTTTCTTAAGTTTGGCTTTAGTTCCCCTTTATATAATTCGTGACCCAAACAGAGCAGCGATTCTTTTGTTTGGGTTGGTCAAAACGCAGCGGGTTGTGACGTCACAGGTCAACGGGGGCTAACACATGACAAGCATCCCCCTTCCCCGACTGTAAAAAGCGCGCGCAGCCCCTGCTGGTGTATGTGAGAAACCCCGCAGCTATGTGTGAGGAAAGCCCCGCGTGAAGGTAGCCGCCATTTTGGTGTCTGATGAACAGTAGCTGTATTGGTGCGGAGTCTTCAGACTCGCTCTCTTTTCTTTTTTAATATTTAATCACATTTCTCCCCCTTTCCCTCTGAATTACACTTTTCTGTCCATAGCACCTTATTGTCCACCACCGCAGGGTAAGTGCGCGTTCGCTCTGTGTGGTTATGCTATGTGTGTGTGTGTGTGAGAGAGAGGGAGAGAGAGGGAGAGAGAGAAAGAGTGTGTGTGTGTGTGTGTATTTAAACACTCTGGCTTTGTTCGGCTTCAGTGTTTGGAAACAATGTGGAGCAGCCGGCTTCTGCAAAATGGACACCGGGGCTAGCATTAGCGCCCCTTAGCTAACACAACAAACAGGTCGTGTTTAAGTACAGCCACTTTTATTTAACCATAAAATACGTTTTATTTTACTGGCCGGAAATAATTTACAGTATTTGATCCAGGCCTGTGAAATGTGTATCAGCGAGCTGAGGTAAACTAGCTTGGTTAACGCTAGCATAGCATAAAACGGCTAGCAAGCAACCATAGCGACGTAAAATTTAACGTTTTAATACCCCAGGACGTATTTCCCCCCTACAGTTTCCTTTTACAGACATGTTATCAGACCTAAATATCCACCGTGATTTAACCCGATGTAGCAGTGCACAGTGTGTAAACATCTTCATTCAGCACCAACCTCATTTAGGACACGGCCCCTCAAGGCTCTGAGTTTCATTAGCCTACGGCTGATTAGTGACCTTGTGTGTGTGTTTGAGAGTTTTTAGTGCATGCTTCAGTGTTTATTTCTGTTCTGAACACGTTTTTTTAGATTTGGAGTACAGCCTAGAGTGGATTTAGGATTGATCACTTAATTTGAAACACAGCCTCTAGGGCATGTTGAGATGCTCTGTAGTGCTCAGTGGCGCATCACTTTGGTTTTTTGGTCCAGACCTCTGTTTGGAACACAGCCACGTGTACATTAATTATGAAAGAAGTTAGTAGTTTAACCTCTTTTGGGCACAGGTGTGCATCTTGTGTGATCGTCTCTCAGTGCTGATCCTCTCTGGGGTGTGTGTTTCTGTTACATCCACAGATCTGTGATATCATGGCATCGGATCACGTTAACGGTAATGGCACGGAAGAGCCCATGGACACGTCGTCTGCCACCACACACTCAGAGAGCTTCCAGTCTTTACTGCAGGCCGGGTTACCTCAGAAAGTCGCTGAGAAACTCGACGAAATCTACATTGCAGGTGAGAAAGCTGTCCTAATGACAGCACACCTCATCTTTAGTATGGGTTAATTATTACAATCACATAGGGGTGTGATAAGGGCTTATTACACACAATGGCATTTGAGGGTCTTAGAAATGTCACAGGGTACCTACTGGTCATGTGACTTATTGATCACAAGCCATGCCTTTACAGTGTGTATCCCCTTCGCCAGAGTGGTGATCACTGTGTGAAATTTCTCCGAGTGACCAATGTTGCACTGCTGTGTGCTGATCACATCTGACTGAAGAAAGGGTTAATCGCTTAGATTATCCTCTGCCTTTCCCCTGTGATATTTATGCTGACCAACCTGTGTGTGTGCGTAGGCCTGGTAGCACACAGTGACCTGGATGAGAGAGCTATAGAAGCTCTGAAGGAATTTAATGAAGAGGGAGCGCTCCAGGTTCTGCAGCAGTTTAAAGAGAGTGACCTGTCGCATGTGCAAGTAAGTGAGAGAGAGAGAGAGAGGAGGACAGACCTGATTTATCACTGATAGCATGTATTGATGATATCGTGTGTTTCAGAATAAAAGTGCCTTCCTGTGTGGTGTGATGAAGACGTACAGACAGAGAGAGAAACAGGGGACCAAAGTTACTGAATCCAATAAGGGACCAGACGAA
Organism: Neosilurus hyrtlii; assembly: GCA_028564935.1. NCBI lineage: Eukaryota > Metazoa > Chordata > Actinopteri > Siluriformes > Plotosidae > Neosilurus > Neosilurus hyrtlii. The sequence goes on from JAOUQZ010000024.1 coordinate 17,534, forward strand.
ACCAAAATCAAAGTACGGTCCCCCTCATATCGTGCACACACAGACTTTAAATTGTCATATGGAACTCTGATAATTAAAGTTAACTGTAGCTATAAGTGGATAAAAGTGTGATGATGTTTTTTTTTTTTTTTTCTTTTCAGGCTTTGCTTGAGAGAACCGGCTACACACTTGATGTCACCACAGGACAGAGGAAGTATGGAGGGCCACCACCAGAGAGTGTGTATACAGGTCTGCAGCCCACCATTGGGACAGAGGTAACAGACTTTACGCCAGCACTAGGAAATTCTGTAGTATCGAGTACTGTAGTGTGGACACTGTTTTAACTCATCAATTTGTAATAAAAAGAAAATCCACAGAGGCTTTCGAAATGATGATTTGTTCTGTCCCGGAGTAACACGTGTTACAGTGATTGCAAAACCGCTAAGATCTGACTGGATGGCCTCCGTATCATATAATTTGTGTGTTGCATCATCGCTAGTGACTGTAAGGTCAGATGTTTATCAGTATAGCTAAGGGTGCATTTGTGTGGGTAGATCTTTGTGGGGAAGATCCCACGGGACCTGTTTGAGGATGAGCTGGTGCCGTTGTTTGAGAAGGCAGGGCAGATTTGGGACCTGCGACTGATGATGGATCCTCTCAGCGGTCTAAACCGGGGATATGCCTTCATCACATTCTGCACTAAAGAGGCTGCACAGGAGGCCGTAAAACTGGTCAGTCACCACACACACAGCCTGATTATTCTCTTTTAGCTTTATTCCTGTTGTACTGCAGTACCCTACCACTGGTGGCACTTAAGAAGATAAACTATAATGTTTCTGTGTGTGTTCAGTATAACAATCGTGAGATTCGCCCAGGGAAACACATTGGTGTGTGTATATCAGTGGCCAACAACCGCCTGTTTGTGGGTTCCATCCCCAAGAGCAAGACAAAAGAACAGATCCTGGAGGAGTTCTCTAAAGTCACAGGTGACCCTCCTGTTTTCTGTACTGTTCTTGGTTTGACAGTGCCTCCTCGTGTGTTCATGTGATTAACACTGTTCTCCTGTGTCCCCCGGCAGAGGGACTGAACGATGTAATCTTGTACACTCAGCCGGACGACAAGAAGAAGAACCGGGGCTTCTGTTTCCTGGAGTACGAGGACCATAAATCTGCGGCTCAGGCGCGGCGCAGGCTGATGAGCGGGAAGGTGAAGGTGTGGGGTACGTTGGTGACGGTGGAGTGGGCTGACCCCATTGAGGACCCTGACCCTGAGATCATGGCCAAGGTGAGGGACTTAAAAAAAAAAATGCATTTATTGTGGTCATGGTTACAAACCTGTCTGAACCTTATCACCTGGCATCTGTATGTCTCTCCAGGTGAAAGTGCTGTTTGTGAGGAACCTGGCGAACAGTGTGACTGAGGACATCCTGGAGAAAACCTTCAGTGAGTTTGGGAATCTGCAGCGGGTGAAGAAGCTGAAAGATTACGCCTTCGTACACTTTGAAGATCGCGACGGTGCTGTGAAGGTATCTCTTGTCTGTGAAGGAAATGGGGGGGGGGGGGGGGGGTTCCTCACAAGACCTGTGAGTGAGGTCTAGCTATTTTTGGAATTACAGGTGGTCAGCACCTGATTACTTGAGTGAGAAATACAGATGGTGCTTACGTAAAGTGTGTTTGGTGCAGGCATTGGAAGAGATGAACGGGAAGGAGCTGGAGGGTGAAACTGTGGAGATTGTGTTTGCAAAGCCTCCTGATCAGAAGAGGAAAGAACGCAAAGCACAGAGACAAGCAGCTAAAACGCAAGTGTAAGTGTGGGTGTGTCTGTTGGGTACAGCACTGAATCAGTTCATACATACACCTTCCCTCTGTCACTTGTATTACAGTGTGAGTTTTGCTCTCCTTTACAGGTATGATGAGTATTACTACTACAGTCCCCCTCACGTACCTCCTCCCCCTCCCAGAGGGCGTGGTAGGGGTGGAGCCAGAGGTGGTTATTCATACCCTCCTGATTATTACAGTTATGAAGACTACTACGATTACTATGGCTACGACTACCATGGTTACCGCGGAGGCTATGAAGAGCCCTACTATGGTTACGATGATTTCCCAGGGCGGAGTCAGCGTGGACCAAGGGGTGGACCCAGAGGGGGACGTGGGGCGGGGCCTCCCCGAGGCAGGCCTGGGTTTCCCCAGCGTGGTGGCGCAGGAGCGGCTGGAGGAGGAGGCGCAAGGAGGAGAGGAGGCGGGGTTCGAGGGGTACGTGGCCGCGGTGGGAATGTAGGAGGCAAACGCAAAGCTGATGGCTACAGCCAGCCCGATTCCAAACGCCGGCAGATTAATAATCATAATTATAACAGTAATCAGAACTGGGGCTCACAGCCGATCGCGCAGCAGCCGCTGCACGGTGCCGATAGTTACGGCTACAAATCTGACCAGGAGTTTTATCAGGATTCGTATGGCCATCAGTGGAAGTAAACCAAATGTAGGGCTTTGTTTTTGGTTTTGTTCTCTTTCTCTTTTTTATTTTTTAATTTTTTTGATTGGCCTTCATATAAAACATGTCAAGCTTTCAAAACATGCTTCTTGTACATATTTTTTTAAAGCTCCTCTTGGACTTCCTGTCACACTCCTTCCACACACTGGGTTATGATTTATTTTGTAATTTGTTTGATGATTAAGTCCTTCCTTTTAATCAAATTTGGAGAAAAAAAAAAAGATATAAACCTATACAATGTGCTGAATCTTGTCTATTGGCTATTTCATGTATGTTTCTATAGCAGGTTTTTGGTCTTCATGTTTTAAGTAGGAACACAAACAAGGAAAAAAAACAAAAGATTCAAACCAAAAGAAAACAAAAAAATTGCTCTTTGTATGTTAATGCTAGTAAAAGTAGCGTGTCTTGTTTTCTTTACATTTTGGCTTGTAATCCTTTTGCTGTCTGTCTGCTGCTCTAAATAAAAACATACACGCATAACCGTGTACAAAACTCAAAAAGAACAGGTTGTGTTTCAAATTCATGTTTCGGCAAAAGAAAAGGAAAAAAAGACAAACCCCACAAATCCCTCTCTCCTCAAATTTCTTTGCAAATTTTGACCAAAGCACCTTGTTGGATGAAAAGGACGTCAGGTTTGCCTTCATTAGCCTGTCTGTCTGTCTCATTCTCTCTGCATGCCTCAGATTTCTGTACGTATATCCACTCGCACATTACTCGCTCCACAGGCCCTGTGTGTGATTGTGGTGCTGTACGGAGGATTTTTTTAAATTGTTTTAAACACACTTCCCTCTCCATGATTTCGTGCGAAAATGCACGTTCTGCCCCAAATTCTACTCGATATTGAACCATTGTAGTAATCCATGTCCTGCATGACCCTTTCCTCTATTTTGTGTTCTGTTTCTTTTTTTTCTCTCTCTCTACTACCCTGCTGCTGTTGACTAAGGTTTACAGTGCTGCTGGTCTCCAGCAGGTGGCAGAGAAGGGGCTGTGAGAGCTGTGCATGCTCTTAGGAGTGACTGAGTGCTCTGATTGGTCTAGTGTTTCCTCTGTTTATGTATTCAGCTGATCTCTGTGTGTGTGTGTGTGTGTGTGTGTGTGTGTGTGTTTGTTCATAAATGTGGATCTAATCATTCTTCCTCTTGTCACCTGACTAGCAGGGAAAGGCCTTGAGAACGGCGCTGACAAACCCCTCTGAGTGAAGAGCGGCTCGTTAAAGCGCAGCTTCCTCTCAGACGACACCGGAGGACACGGCGGTAAGATGCACTTCCTGCCGTCCCAAGTTCTGCTTCCTGCCTTACAGGAGACAAAAAAAAAAAACCCTGCCACCTACACACCATGAGCCATGAGTTCACTTTAACGCTTCCTGTGTCCAAAAACGGCACCCTGTACACTACACTCTGCAAACTCTGTGCACTATGAATGCCCGCATTGGGCATGTCCCAAACCATGCACTACATACACTCTACAGTCCTGTGTGAGTGCATTCCAACCATGCACTATACAGACCACCAGTGATCCTTTGTAGGTATTCCCCATCCACCTCATACACTTTACAGTTGACCAGTGGTCCAGTGTCAGTGCGTTCCAACACCATACACTCCATGTACAGTCCATGAACACGGGGGGTGTTCCAAACCAAATACCCTACAAATTATACAGTTCACTGCTGGTCCATTGTGGGTGTGCCCCAATTACACACCTCACACATTATTCAGTCTATTGGTTCAGTGTGTGTGTATCTGTGTCCCAACCGCAAGCCAAACGCAATACAGTCCACCTTCAGTTCACTGGGGATGTGTCCCAAACTAAATGCCCCATACATTTTACAGTTCACCATTGGTCCAGTGTGGGTGTGCCTCCAACCACACACTATATTGCTATACAGTCCACCAGGTGGTACAGTGAAAGTTTGACAACCACACTCCTCATAAACAGAGTCCACAGTCAGTCAAGACATGTCTAAAGGTCCCCATCCCATGCGCCATTCAGTCCACTGTCAGTCCAGTGTAGGCATGTCCCAACTACACCTCCAATACATTATACAGTCCTCTCCCTGTCCATTTGGGCGATGACCCAATGATTATCGCAGTACATCATGGGTATTTCATTATATATATGCTGTCACTGTTTGGTGGCAGTGCAGAGCACTATGTAGTGAGCAGGGTGCTATTTCAAACGTGTTAGTAGTTTAATTCCCCCAAAGAGCCGAGTGGAGGAGTTTCTCATTCTGTAAATAAATCTTTGCACTATTTTATGTAATTTTTAAAAAACTATATCTACATTGTGTTTACTGCAGATCTCCATGTTGGTGCTGTAGATAGAAAGTGTGCACTAGTCATATTATGAACATGTGAACAGATCACTTGAAGTGATGAAAGGAGTTTTACACTGTGTGTGTGTGAGGGAGAGAGTGAATTGCGTCTGAGGCTTTGACGTGGAGATCACTCTTCTTTTTCTTTTTTTGGCATCATTTTTTTAATTATTGTAATATTTAATGTCTTAGGTGGCCTAAGCAGTGTAAAGTGGTTCCATTGTGAACCTGAGTTTATGTTTCTGATAAATTGTGTAAAAGTTTTTATCTACCTCAGTGTGGAGGTCATGTACAGACACTTTACTGAGCACACGGGGCTTTTCTACCGATTTCTAAGCGTTATTTATGCACAGGGATGACGGCCTGCCATCTGTCTGCTGTATTATATTTCGTTCGTCCCATGCCCGAATGACTGAGTGAGTGTGTGTGTATGTGTGTGCAAAAGAGAGAGAAACTCGGACGTCGAGTCTAAACACGCCTGGCCTTGCATTCCTCTCAGAGTGTGTTATAATGGTATTTTTGGATAAAGCTTTAGTGTCTGGTTTGGCTTACACAAACTGAGTATTTTATTTTTAACATGATTTCTGTTTTTGTTTGTTTAGTAAGGTGCTTAATTAGACATGCACAACAGGCGCCATATCAAAGGGAAAGTTCAGCATTAGGACATACACAGAGTGATCACCTGGTGACACTAGGGGCAGTAGTGTGCTCCTCTTATTCAGCACCTTAACAATCATTAGCACGAGCCCAGTTACAAGTCGTTCTGCATGTCAGTTACACACTTCAGCAGCAGACAGGACGTGATGTCAGCAACCCGTATGTTTGCTGTGGGATGTCATGATGCTGTATTTCCTTACAGGTGCCACTTTTATTTTATGTCTAATAAATCTACAGCCATGTCAATTCTGGGGTGTGTTAGTATAGCGTTGTTGGCACACATGCTGGTGTGATCCATGTTTAACAGGGTAAATCAGGAGAATATGTTGACTTCCTGTTAGACTGTGTTTTATTTAAAGATGTCAGATTTTCAAAACTGTTGACCCCTGGTGCTTTTTCTTTTTTTATATATATACATTTTTGCAAATAAAATGTTTTTTTACGGGAGGAGTGGTTTGTGTGTGTTTGTGTAGTTCATCTGAAGTTATTACAGACCCCAGAACAGGAAAAACTAAATATTACTGCAGAAGTTTTATGAAATGATGTAAAGGATATAAACCTGTGATGGCAAATAACTGCATGAGATGCTTTCCCCAACTGGCACGCCTCACTTTGTTTTGCCTTTGCCTAACTTGTGGGTGTGGCTGTGAGACTTTATTACATATTTGCTTTCTCAGATTAGCAAAGTCAGCTAATAATATTTGCTACATTGAACAATAATCAAAGTTTTTCTTCCTTTTTTAAGTTTTGAACAGAGAATCGAAGAAATGTTGGACTGCACATGTGTTATAGGACTGGTGCAAGGATATTACAGGGTGTGCCTTTATTTTTGGCCAGGCCAAGTATTAACAGATATATAATATAGAAACTTATCAGCCACAGATCTACTGTTGATGTGTCAGACCAACTCATTCTAGCTGGCCCGTATAACATTCATGACTACAAATATCTCATCCCTGATGACGAGAGAGGTTTAATTTGAAATGATGTAATTTGGAGTAATGCAGGTTTCCAGTGCTCAAGAACCATCAGGCAATAAAGGAATTTCTTTCACCGTGGTCCCCCTTAATCCAACTGAGGAATTCTTGTCAACATGGAGGTGAAGGGTGTATGTTCCCAAGTGGCTCTGCTGGCTGGCATGAATGCGGTGTGAAGACATCACTTCAGACTCCTGCAGAGGGAGGATTCGACATTCAAGGAGATATTTTCCACACAGCATTGATAGGGAAGATATCTGCTGTGATATGGATGAAACTCTGGCCTTGACACACAGCAACATCAAACTTTCCTGTGAGTTGGCCTGTGTATGTGTGGCTCCGCTGAAGAGGTGTTCCTTATGTTTGTTTTTGCTGTAAATGTGGAATTTTTCATCTATGCACTGCAGTGCTGTAAAACAGGGCATGGTGGCATAGTGATTAGCACGTCCACTTCACAACAAGAAGGGCTGGGTTCGAGCCCTGACTTCTGTGTAGAGTTCTCCCCATGCTTGCGTAGGTTTTTTCTAGGTACTCAGGTCTTCTCTCACAGTCCAAAGTCAGTCAAAATTGCCCCTAGGTGTGAGTGGTTGTGTGTGTGTTGGCCTTGTGATGGCCTGGCAAGCTGTTAAGGGTGTAGCTTGTTTTCACCCACTATTGGCTGAGATGAGCTCCAGCCTCCCTACGACCCTAATTGGATTAAGCAGTGAGTGAGAGATGTAAAGGCCTTTCTTTTCTTTATAACAAGGTCAACAAAGTGCAGTAAAAACAGTACAGTCTGGTTTAAAATTTCAATCATATCCACTCTTATCAATCCCCAACACATAGTGATGTAACTATTTTACTATTGAAATCTCTAAGCCACACAAGAAAGGATTGCTGCCTTTTTCAGTCTTACGGAAAGCCTAGTCATGGTTTTCTTTCCAAAAATACTTAGCAAATTATATTGACAAGGGCAGTGATGACTCAGTGGTTAAGGCTTTGGGTTACAGCTCGGAAGGTTTGAGGTTGAGGCCCCAGTACCACCACCATGCCGCCGCCGCCGCGGGCCCGTGATCAAGACCCTTAATGATCAGTTGTATAAAAATGTAAGACGTTCTGGATACCGGTGTCTGCCAAATGCCAAAAATGTAAATGCACAACATGATGAATCGTTCTGACTTTTGTTCAGGTTTATTGGTGTAAATATTTACCTTTCAAATTCAAAGATGAAATCTAGTGTTAACGAAGATCCAAGACATGAACTGAAGAAAACTATAATACAGGAGTAAGCTGTTATGTCTAATATATAAAGAAATGTAAAATATCATTTTAATATGATGTGTGATTGTTTGTTTAGTTAGTTATTTATTTTTTTGCAACGAATTTTCGAGAAAGCTGACACTCGCTGCCCTGACCGGTTATGCTCACAAGAGCACTGTTGCTAGGCAACTGGAAGTCATGCTAATGAACCAAGGCTAAGTGAGCTAGCATGTTACTGTAAGAGTTTTAACAGGCTAAGAGGGGAACTAGACCAGGAAACATCAACATTTCCACCCAGATGTGTTAGTAAATCAATGATTTAAAACACTTTCACTAAAATTGATACTGTGTAATTAGGTGCTATCTTGCTGGCTAGTTAAGGTTTTGTGTGGCGCCATATTCACTGGGCTTTATGGGAAATGTAGTGTTTTTAGTCTGTGAGCGTTCAGGATATTTTAACCCCTTCAGACCTGAACTTATTCTACACAGAGCAAATATACCTTTACTTACGCTTAAAGTTCAGACACCATGTTTTTAATGTTTTGTCGGTCTCCACGGGACAATTAAAAGCCCTTTTTTCTGTTTTCTTATGATCATAATTTACAACTCGTAATTATAACAATTAACTCAATTAGATTAGGCATTCATTCATTCATTCATTCATTGTCTAAGCCACTTAATCCTATTAAGGGTCGCAGGGAGGCTGGTTTTTAAACACAACATGCTGGGTTTTTTGTTTGTTTGTTTGTTTGTTTGTTTTTTAAAAGAAAATTACCCTCCTGTAAAAATTTTGACAGTAGAATGTGAAAGGCGAAATTGTAGACAGTTTGTATAAAGTGCAGTAAACACTTATAGATAATACAGTTGAGGTAATAAATTCAAGATAGCAAAACTTTTTTTTCTGTGATAATGACATAATTAATATGAGATTTAGCTTTGCGATGGCCTGGCAAGCTGTCCAGGGTGTACTCTGCCCTCGCCCAGGGTCAGCCCTGCCCTTTCCGAGACCCTATTTAGGCCTAAGCGGCTCAGAAATTGAATGAATGAATAATATGAGATAAAACATGGTGAGGATTAGAGAAACATCATGTAAGAGGAGCATGTGCATTATTCACTGCGTTGAAGTCCTGATACAGGCTGAAATAACTATACCTTACTATAAATAACTCCATCACAGGAAGACAAATTAAATCATGAATTTATCATAAGAAAACAATGGAAAATATGAAAAATTTTATCCCAAGAAAATTACTTTATCCCGTTATCTCAGGAAAACAAAGAGGACAGAAATGTTCACATTTCATGTTTCCATACTCTTTTTTTCTATCAAGTTGAATAATAATAATAATAATGAGAAAAAGAATAATGATAATAATGATAATAATAATATGAATAATGATGATGATAATAATAATAATAATAATAATAATAATAATAATAAAAAAGAATGATAATAATGGTAGTAATAATATTAATAATAAGAATGATAATAGTAATAATAAGAATAATGATAATTATAATAAGAGAATAAGAATGATAACAATATTAATAATAATTATGATCATAAGAATAATGATATTTAATAATAATAATAATTATTATAATAGGAAGAGGAAGAATACAGTAAAATGACTGTACATTTAGACACCATGAAACAATTATTTGTTTAGAAAACATTTACTTCAAAAGTTTTGAGCATGAAGAAAAGTAACAGTTAATGACGTAAGTCGTCCTTGATGACGTAGCGGACATTGCGCATGCGAAGTACAAAAGTCATGACCGATCCGGAAGTGTACGAACACAAAAATCTGTTGAATGAATAAATAAATACACTATAAATAAATGGTATACAAACACATCCACAAGCCGGTGATGAGGCCCAACAACATTATTTCACCAAATGAAAAACACCATCACATCTACACCTTCAGTGCTGTCAGTGTAGAACCCCATCTGTGGTACGAGCCGTGTGTGTGTGTGTGTGTGAGAGAGAGAGAGAGGTGTATTCGGTCCGGTTCGGGGTTTTGTCCGCAGTCGGAGGTGATTAATATCAGAGCGGATCATGAGCGACTTTTTCTCTCTGGCGGACTGCGATGTGATCGGCTTTGATCTGGATCACACACTGTGCCGGTATCATCTGAAGGAGACGTGCATGGTGAACTCTCTCTCTCTCTCTTTCTCTCTCTCTCTCTCTCTCTCTCACACACACACACACATCTGCTGCAGAGTGAATGTGGTTACTTTAGTTAGGGCCGCATGTTCTTCATCATCCTCATCCTCAGTGTGATGGAATGCAGGGTGCACACAGCCTGAGCAACCTTACAGTTTAAGTGTGTGTGTGTGTGTGTGTGTGTGTGTGTGTGTTTGCAGCTAATATATGAGAGTTTTGCCCGATATCTGGTGGAGTATAAAGGGTATGATAAAGAATTGCTGAACGTGACTTCAGACACCTGGGACTTCTGGTTAGTCTCTCTCTCTCTCTCTCTCTCTCTCTCTCACACACACACACACACACACACACACACACACACACACACACATACTGTGTGTAACTATACTGTCATTAAGCAGGTCATTCAAGGTAAAGTGTTATACACAGTGTATGTAAATTGTATACACCATTTCCTCCGGGATAAATAAAGTATTCAGATTTTTGTCATTTTGTATGAGATTCATAAACTCAGAGATGATTCACACACTGTGTGTGTGTCTGTGTGTTTGTGTAGTTTTAAAGGCTTGGTGGTGGATTTAGAGGATGGTAACCTGATCAAGCTTGCTGAGGATGGAACAGTACTCCGGTAAAGAGGACGCTGTGTTTATGAACACTGTATTTAATCTGATACAACATGAACACAACATTAACACAAAATGAACACCTGTCCCAATACAGCATGAACACAACATTAACACAGCATGAACACCTGTGCCAGTACAGCATTAACACAACATTAACACAGCATGAACACCTGTCCCGATACAGCATTAACACAGCATGAACACCTGTCCCGATACAGCATTAACACAACATTAACACAGCATGAACACCTGTCCCGATACAGCATTAACACAGCATAACCACCTGTCCCGATACAGCATTAACACAACATTAACACAGCATGAACATCTGTCCCGATACAGCATTAACACAGCATGAACACCTGTCCCGATACAGCATTAACACCTGTACCGATACAGCATTAACACAACATTAACACAGCATGAACACCTGACCTGATACAACATTAACACCTCTTCTGATACAGCATTCACACCTGA
>JAOUQZ010000024.1:33565-42168 GCA_028564935.1 Neosilurus hyrtlii
GGGGGGGGGGGTGCTTTATACTCTGGTTCACTTTCATGTTGTTTCTAATATTTTTATCCGTTTACTTCTTCAGAATCTGACAACGCTCCACTGCACGTCTTTTCCTGCCCCATGTGTCCTCTTTCCTATACGTCTCAAGTTTACCTTCACAAACACCTCCAGAAATGCCACTATGAAGAGTATATGAGACTGCAGGGATCAGGAGTGATTACAAATGAACATGAGATCCCCTCCAGAGGTCCTGGTATTCCGTCGACATCAGCTGATGTTTCACATAATGATCTACAGAAGGAAATTAACCCCGGCTCAGACTGCGGGAAAGATTTTGGTCATCAGAATTCCCTCAGAACACACCGGTGCAGTCACGCAAGGGAAAAGCCGCATCACTGTTTCCAGTGCGGCAAGAGTTTTACTCGGAAGAGTCATCTCCGAATACACCAACGCATTCACACAGGAGAGAAACCGTATCACTGCTCACAATGTGGAAGGAGTTTTAATCAACAGAGTTCTCTTCAAGAACACCAGCGCACTCACACAGGAGAAAAGCCGTATCACTGCTCACAGTGTGGAAAGAGTTTTACCCGACAGAGCCATCTCCAACGACACCAGCGCCTCCACACGGGAGAGAAGCCTCATCAGTGCTCACTGTGTGGAAAGAGGTTCACGCAACAGAGTGCTCTCCAGGAACATCAGCGCATTCACACTGGAGAGAAGCCGTATCACTGCTCCCAGTGTGGGAAAAGTTTTAATCATCAGAGTAATCTTCAACGACACCAGCACATTCATACGGGAGAGAAACCTTATCCCTGTTCACAGTGCGGAAAGAGTTTTAGTCACCAGGGTAAACTCCTGCAACACCAACGCATTCACACGGGAGACAAACCGTATCACTGCTCACAGTGCGGAAAGAGATTTAGCCATCAGAGTGCTTGCCACCGCCACCAACACATTCACACAGGAGAGAAGCCATATCACTGCTCGCATTGTGGGAGGAGTTTTAACCGACAGGATCGTCTCCAACAACACCAGAGCATTCACACAGGACAGAAGCTGTATCACTGCTCGCAGTGTGGCAAGAGTTTTAACCGACAGGATCGTCTCCAAAGACACCAGTATGTTCACACAGGAGAGAAGCCGTATGACTGCACACTTACTCGACGGCGTACTCTCCAACCCCGACTGCAGGGCGTCCAGCCAGGAGAGAAGCCGTATCACTGCTCGCATTGTGAGAAGCGCTTTCCTGAGCAGATTCATCTCCAACGACACCAACGCATTCACACGGGAGACAAGCCGTATCACTGCTCGCAGTGCGGAAAAACCTTTAATCATCAGAGTGCTCTGCAACGACACCAGCGCATTCACACAGGAGACAAGCCATATCGATGCTCGCAGTGTGGGAAGAGTTTTATTCGAAAGGATCGTCTGCTACGACATCAGCGCATTCACAAGCCACATTACTGCTCACAGTGCGGAAAGACATTTACTTATTCGGTATCCCTAAAGACCCACAAATGCACTAAGACAGAGACAGTGATGTGACCATATGACCAGGAAGCCACTCGGGTATAGCGCCACCATCTGGCAACAGAGTCTTTTCCACCCATCATTCATTTTCCAAACTGCTTAATCCTTTCAGGGTTGCAGGGAGGCTGGCGCTTATCTCAGTCGACACTGGGCAAAGGCGGGATACACTCTCAACAGCTCACTAGACCACACACACACAAAACCTTTCACTCATCCACACCTAGGGGCAATTTGGTACAGCCAGTTAGCCTAATGTGCATGTCTTTGGACTGTCAGAGGAAACCGAAGTACCTGGAGGAAACCCAGGTAAGCACAGGGAGAACAGGCAAACTCCACCCAGCTATGCCTGTGCCTGGGACCCGAACCCAGGACCTTCTTGCTTGTAGTCATATTCTCTCTTGTGTTCTTTCGATACAGTAGATCATCTTTATCTGTAGCTGCAGTATTATATAAAGTGAAATGTTCGCTTTTTCCGATATGTGACATATTTATAAAATGGTTAAAAATACGTAATATGAACACAAACACACAGATTTGTTTTTTGTGTGTGTTTAATACTCAGGATCAGAAACCAACACAAGACTCAGTGTAGAACAGTGAACTGTGATGAATGTACACCCAGCACTCTTCTAGAGGTCATTACATTCTTTCAAAAAAAAATAAAAAATAGCCTTCTCCGTCTCATTATTCCATCACCCGTGTCCCGTCACTGGCTCCGCCCCTTCCTTCTTTTCACTGGTCCGAAGTGGAGGTTTTTCGGGGTGAGAAGACGAACTCTTTAATGTCGTTAGTGAGATTCTTGATTTCCTTCAGTTCTTCAGCTGATCCTTGTCCGTCTCCGTCCGCATGCTCGGCTTTCTTCTCCACCAACCGCTTCACCACCAGAGTGTGATACCTCTTCAACAACTCATACTGATCCTGACACACACACACGCACAAACTTTACCATCAAAACTTCAGGTAAGACACTACAGTGTGTGTGTGGGTGTGGGTATACCTGAGGGAGTTTACTCTGCAGGGTCTGTATGATGTTCAAAACACACCGTCCTGGAGCGAGCAGCATGCAGTGTGTGTGTTGTTGAAATAGCAGTAAAACAGTAAGATGCAGAACAAGAGCCTCATCAGCTGCCGAGTGCAACTGATCCATCAGAGACTGTTTATGTACAGAAAGAACCTGTCTGTAATACACACACAAGAGAGTGTTTGTACAGAGAGAACCTGTGTCTAAGTCACTCAAGTGACACACACACACACACAGTGTTTATACTTCTCTTTTTTCTTGTCTCCTTTTTTAAGCAGAATGCCACACTCCTCAGCAGCAGCTTCCACACAGCAGATAAATTCCTCAATACTCTAAAATACAGAGATCGATAATGAGATAAAAGAGGGCAATGAGACAACAGCTTAACAAAAAGATGGTACGACTGAGAGTCATGTCTGGGGCATGACTGGGGAGAAAGAGTCATGGACCAAAGCATGACAACGCGACTGGGAGAGACGATAGGAAATAGTGTGCGACAGGGAGATACAGAGCAACAGGTTATTGTGACCTGTGAAAATGTATACTCACTTTTTCATTCAGAGTGCTGTTTAGTTTCATCAGAGGAGCTTTAATCTCATCAGGGAGCTTCGCCAGAATCTTCATCCTCACCTGGAATAAACAATGCAGACAGCAGTTGTAAGGAAGCGTACGAGAAAGGAATAGCTGCAACTGGTTTTAATCACGTCAGTTATATTAGATATTAAGGAGTGACATTAATTATTACAATTTAACCTCAGCCACCATGTAACCATAGAAACGGTATTGCTTACGTCAGCGGTGATGGAGCTGGGATTTTCAATGGTGGTTTTGTGATCATCTGATAAGAAGCTGATCATCGTATTGGTTAAATCTGAGCACACTGATTTCAGGATATGTTTCACCATGTGGAGCTGAACATCATCTACACACACACACACACACACACACGTAATAATTGTGTCCTTGTTCTATTACACTAACATCTGTGTACTCTGTGTGTGTGTGTGTTACACACCCGAGAAGAGTTTGGTTCCCCGTTCTAGCGCTCGGACGTTAGCGTACAGCGTGTTAATTTCCTCCTGCAGCTCCTTGGCTCTGTGTCTGCGTTTTCCAGCAGAGGGGGAGGAAGAAACCGAGGAGAGGAAAACGGAGCGCACCACTTCCTGATATGCCCGTGATAATGGCCTGGAGACACACACACACTCAGCTGAATACTCCTAGATACTTCTGATTATTTCTGCATACAAGATGACGCTACTGACTCCTGAATCTGTAACCTCGGTCACAGCAACCCACACTCGAGCTGTGTGACACACAGATCCCAGAACGATTCTGCGGCTCTGCCACACACCGAAAAGCAACACCAACTCAGGCAGAACACATGAAACACTGGAGCTTTTAAGGATTTGAAAAGTTTTACTAGAGTCATCAATGTGGCGCTGCCCCAAGACGTCCTAGAACACCGCCACCGCCAGAGAAACACCAACCCATGGACCCTATCATCTTGTAGGGAGGGGCTGGGTTTTTTCTGGTGCATATATACTCCCTCAGCTGCGTAACCACAGACCCTCAGACTTATCATACAATCCCTTGCTGCCAGACCAACCCATATATAAGCATGGGTGTGAAACTCCGCCCACTAACAAAACCATTACAAAATATTGTGTACTGGCATAACCTAAAGTATAAGCATCACTGTTGCCATGGTGACTGGTTTGACATGATACCACAGATTATAACTGTACTTCAGCACATTAAAAACAACACACGGCAATTTGGATTTCAAAGCCAATAAGGCTGGGAGGAATTATTTAATACGCCAAAGTAATTTAAACCAAATCCTGTGTGAACAAATATTTAAAAAACACAAATAATTAAATTAAATTAAATTTCAATTTCACAACAATGTCAATACAATTAAATTAAATTCAGCCATTCAAACAGCAGGGAATAAATTAAAAAGATATTAAATGATGTGTGAAAGTGGGGGTCTGTGGTGTGTGTGTGCGTGTGTGTGTGTGCATGAGCTATGAATGTCCTAAAAGAGTCCACTGTTTCAGAAAAACATCTGAGGAACATTTTCATGCATCAAAATCCCTGTGGTTTCTGATGAACCCACCTCACAAGTTCATGTGCAATGAGCTCCAGTGTTTCCTCAGGACAGTCACACACTCGCCTCTCCAGCACCTCCACAATCTCCTGCACTGACAGGAACACTGGCTCTGCAGGCTTACCTACACACAAACACACACACAAACAGTCGCACGCACACTCCTACTCTACTGCACATACAGTCATTGTGTGTGTGTGTGTGTGTGTTTACTCTGCGTAGTTGAAGTCTCATCATCGCTCTCTTCCTCTCTCCTGCTCTTCTTCTTGGTTTTCCGAGTTCTGATCTCTCTGGCATTTCCTCCTCCACCTGCTCTTACACTGCCACTGCCCTCTGTGCATGCACACACACATACACACACAGGTCAAACTAGTGTGTGTCTGACTGGGCATCTCAGCATGCAGCATTACTGCCGAAATAAACAGCGGATTGTTAGCATGTAGCATTACTACTCCAAGGTTTAATTTCACCTGATGCTTTTTTCCTGCGATCCTCTCGTTTGTCTCGTTTAGCACTCGAGCTCTCGGACGTCACTACTGGCAGTTTCACATCATCCTCCATTAATAATAGCACCGGACCAGTCTTAACTTCCTGCACGCACACACACACATTAGCAGAGCTCCGTAGGAGGCGTGTCAAACTGCAACAATGTCAGGCTGAGGGTGTTCTTACTGTCTGAGCTTTCTGTTGCATGAGGTCATCAAAAAGTGCCAGACAGCTGCTAATGAACTTCTCACTGAAGACTGCGGTACCAAGAACCCGAGCAGTAGACTGAGCATGCACTGAGTGGATCACATGATTTATCAATGTCGCTGAATCGTCCAATGAGAGGCAGCTTGGCAAAAGCAGCTGAAAAGCAGGCAGGTGGGCAGGAGATTGGTGGCAAGAAATAAAGGAGGATAATTCTACTGCTTGGAATATTAACATTTACAGAATTTGGCAGACACCCTTATCCAGAGTGACTTACAATTATCATTTTCATACAACTGAGGGTTAAGAGCCATGCTCAAGTGCCCAACAGTGGTGATAGTGGGCACTGAACCACTGACCTTCGGATCAGTAACCCATCACCTTAACCAATAAGCCACCCCTGCCCTATAGAGATATATAGAGAATATTTTCTGATAATATTTTTTTATTTTTTAGGAGAGTAAATAATGGAGCTGTGATGTGTTTTGTTCCCACACTGTGAACTTACTCATATTTTGGAGGTTGAAATTTTTTGTACCTGCAAGTCGATCCAGGTATCAGAGTTGATGGCTTCCTCCACTGAGGCCTCCAGCTGATCCAATATGGCCACATCCACACACACTGACTGCAGGAACAGCAGCTTTCTGTCTTTAAAACGCTTCTTAATGTAGTTCACTGGATCAGGAATTCCCAACCGGGACAGAGACTCAAACTCTGAGGGAACACCACAGGATTGACATCAGATTAACACACACAACTCCTCCTGAATCCACCTAACTCCTGAATCCATGAATCTATAAACACTCATTTATTTTCCTTGGTAATAATACCCTTGTCCCAAACACAGAGCTCCTTCTCTCTTTTCCAACATGCCTGATTCCCAAATCCCAATCCTTTACATCCAAAATACTTTATTCTGAATCTCTTACTTGTAAATCGGAATATTTTATTTTGATTCTCACCAAGGTAGGCATTGTGTGTCAGGAAGGACTCGACCCAGGCGTTCTGAGCTCTGCAGTAAACATCAGGAACAAATACGGCTTTATCCTGACGACCTCCAACTATCGAGCCAAGGACACGTCCCGAGTTCACCAACTCCTCCAACAGAGCTACACACACACGATGGAAATCATCAAGAACCACCTGATACAATATGATCACAGTACCTTGGTGCTGATTGATTCTGTATTAGAATTTTCTTCTGCTTATTTTGCTAAAATTGGGGAAGTGCTGCCCCAGTGGTAGGGTGATGGAGTACTGCAGGATTAGTGCGGTCAGGGGTTCAAGCCCCACCATCCCCGGGTAGTCCTCCCAGTTCAGCTAACTGGGTTATCAAAGGCCAGCTGTGTATAAATAAATAAATACTCACAGTAAAGGAGATTGTCCTGTAAACCGTACTGACCAATCAAGTTATTCACTGGAGTTGGCCTAAAACACACACGATTACATACACTGTTATCTCTTTTAGAAAAAGCATTAACAAATTATCTCACTCTGTGTGTTTGTGTGTGTCTGTGTGTGTGTTACCTGGTAATGGAACTGAATAATCCTCGAATTTTGGCCTTCTGTCTATTAATAAAATTCTGTGTGAAGATTAGTCCAGAGAATTGATCCATGTGACCATCAATCAGCCGTCCTATCCGCGCACTGAGCTCCTGTACACACACACACACAATCATTTAATAGTCGAACACCACCGAACTCTGGTGATAGTGACACACACAAAACTATGGCGACTATGTGCGTGCGTCTCACCTGTGTGAGGAAATCTGCAGGTAGCTGGTGTGTTTTGCTGAGCTCAGTGATGTTCACCTGTCCAGCCTCCTGTAGCTTATCATTCACCTCCTCACACATCTGTTCCAGATAATGTCTGAACACCACAGACAGAGTGTCAGAGACACAGAGACAGATCATGTGTGTCTGTGTATGTGTGTCTGTCTTACTCAGTAATCAGTTGTCCCAGAACGATCCGCGTTCCTCTCTCTGACTTGGCGACTTCATTCAGTCGGCTCTCCACGTGGACCAAATCCACATTAATGATCTATAAACACACACACACACAAAGATTAACCTGGAGATTAAAGATGATGTGTGTGATGTTTTAGAGTTGATGGAATGAGTTTATACTCACCTTCTGCAGATCGACAACGTTGATTCTTCCTTAAACACAAAACACACACAAAGTCAGATCCAGAGCTGTTTTACACACTAACACACATAAATTCATGCAAATGTATGATCAGGGACACACACCTCCATGTGCATAGAGCTCATCTCGAATCTCTCGGCTGACCTGTGACGGCGTGATGAAGTCTTTTCCATCAAGTGTGTGAAGTACATCCAGCTTCTTCTCCTCCACCAGCTTAGTTATGATCTCAATACAGTTCCTTTCTGACAGCCTGAGCATGCGTGCACAGACACACACACACACACACACACACTTATTAATCCACAACAGTCACATTTAATGTGAGGTTAATTTCACGACTTTATAAGTTCAAGACTAAATAATTCTTTTCCCACACCAACATATCAACTCTGCTCATCACCTCTGATTTTTAAGAACAAATTTATAGTGTAAAAAGTAAAAAACTTTTAATATTATTAGTAGCTTCTATTAAAAGAGAAAAGTATGAATAGTAGTGTTTGAGTGTAGTTTGTGTGTAGTGTTTGTGTGTAGTAGTGTTTGTGTGTAGTGTGAGAGTAGTTTTTGTGTGTAGTATAGTGTTTGTGTGTAGTGTAGTGTTTGTGTGTAGTGTAGTGTTGGTAGTGTAGTGTTTGCGTGTAGTTTTTGTAGTGTTGTGTGTAGTGTTTGTGTGTAGTGTAGTGTAGTGTTTGAGTGTAGTGTAGGGTTTGAGTGTAGTGTAGGGTTTGAGTGTAGTGTTTGCATGTAGTTTTTGTAGTGTATGTGTGTAGTGTAGTGTAGGATTTGTGTGTAGTGTAGTGTTTGAGTGTAGTGTAGTGTTTGTGGTGTAGTGTAGGATTTGTGTGTAGTGTAGGATTTGTGTGTAGTGTTGTGTTTGAGTGTAGTGTAGTGTTTGTGTAGTGTGGTGTAGGATTTGTGTGTAGTGTAGTGTTTGAGTGTAGTGTAGTGTGTGTAGTGTAGGTTTTGTGTGTAGTGTTTAAGTGTAGTTTTTGTAGTGTATGTGTGTAGTGTAGTGTTTGTGTGTAGTGTAGTGTTTGTGTCAAGTCAAGTCACTTTTATTTGTATAGCGCTTTTTACAATTGACATTGTCACAAAGCAGCTTTACATAGTAA
>JAOUQZ010000024.1:43490-45990 GCA_028564935.1 Neosilurus hyrtlii
AGCGCTTTTTACAATTGACATTGTCACAAAGCAGCTTTACATAGTAAAATTAAATTAAGGAGGAATCTAAAAATTTTGAGTGTGTGAGTGTGTAGTGTTTAAGTGTAGTGTAGTGTTTGAGTGTAGTGTAGTGTAGTGTTTGTGTGTAGTGTAGTGTGTGAGTGTGAAGTGTTTGTGTGTAGTTTAGTGTGTGAGTGTGTGGTGTTTGAGTGTAGTGTAGTGTGTGAGTGTGTAGTGTTTGTGTCTAGTGTAGTGTGTGTGTGTAGTGTAGTGTTTGAGTGTAGTGTAGTGTGTAAGTGTGTAGTGTTTGAGTGTAGTGTAGAGTGTAGTGTAGTGTTTGAGTGTGTAGTGTTTGAGTGTAGTGTAATGTGTGTGTGTAGTGTTTGAGTGTAGTGTAGTGTTTGTGTGTAGTGTAGTTTGAGTGTAGTTCAAGTGTAGTGTAGTGTTTGAGTGTAGTGTTTGAGTGTAGTGTAGTGTTTGAGTGTAGTGTTTGAGTGTAGTGTAGTGTTTGAGTGTAGTGTAGTGTTTGAGTGTAGTGTAGTGTTTGAGTGTAGTGAATGTAGTGTTTGAGTGTAGTGTAGTAAGTGTAGTGTTTGAGTGTAGTGTTTGAGTGTAGTGTTTGAGTATAGTGTAGTGTTTGAGTGTAGTGTAGTGAATGTAGTGTTTGAGTGTAGTGTTTGAGTGTAGTGTAGTGTTTGAGTGTAGTGTTTGAGTGTAGTGTAGTGTTTGAGTGTAGTGTAGTGTTTGTACAGTGTTCTTGAGTTGATAAGAGTTTTACAGAGTTCATAAACACTCACCTCTGTACAGTCTCTGTGAACTGAACTCTCTGAAAATCTGCAGCGAGGCGCCGGATTTCCTCCCAGTCCGCCATTTTTACTCAATAAATAACTACAGTATACTTCCTTTATCTGTATTTATTATAGTCTTATTCAGCTCTGCTGCAGTCATAACGGACTGACAGCTGTCTTCGCGATGCTTTGCTAAATGATGCTAACTGTGACCAGCCCACGTCAGCGTTCATACGGTACAGTAAGGGACGTCAGGAGGGACAAAAATCACTGTAATAAAAAGTCTTCCTCTTCTTCTTTTTCTTCTTCTTCAGTTCATAGATAGCTTGCAATATCAATTCATTACCGCCATCTGTAGGACTGAATCGTGAACTGCTGAGAGGTAATGTTTCATATTTTTTCTCTTCACCCTTTATTATGGTTGAGGGTAGGCTGGAGCCCATCTCAGCCCACTCTCGGAGAAGGCGGGGTACACCCTGAACAGCTCACCCGACCATCAAAGGTAAAACACTCACACAACCACACACTCACATCCACATTCCAAGAGGCAATCAAAAATAGGAAACCTACACAAGCATGTGGAGAACATGCAAACTCCACACAGAAACACCCTTTCCAAGTGAAAGGCTCAAGCCTAGGCCTTTTAGCTGTGAGGTGGCAATGCCAAGCACTGTGCTTGCTATGATAAATCACCTTAATGATAAGATAGTAATAATGCTGCTACTACTACTTCTACTACTGCTACTACTAATACGTAGTATTTACGTAGTACTGTTAGTAATACGCAGTATACTGCACGGTGGCGTAGTGGTTAGAATGTCCGCCTCACAGCTAGAAGG
Source organism: Neosilurus hyrtlii (assembly GCA_028564935.1). Taxonomy (NCBI): domain Eukaryota; kingdom Metazoa; phylum Chordata; class Actinopteri; order Siluriformes; family Plotosidae; genus Neosilurus; species Neosilurus hyrtlii. The sequence continues at coordinate 45,118 of JAOUQZ010000024.1, forward strand.
TCCTGGGTTCGATTCCCAGTTCGGGCGTTTCTGTGTGGAGTTTGCATGTTCTCCCTGTGCTTGCGTGGGTTTCCTCCGCGTACTCCGGTTTCCTCCCACAATCCAAAAACATGTACAGTAGACTAATTGGCTGTTCCAAAGGAGTGAGTGTGAGTGCGAATGGTTGTGTGACAGCCCAGAGTCGGCTGAGATGGGCGCCAGCCTCCCTTCGACTCTAATTAGGATTAAGCAGTTCAGAAAATGAATTAATAATATTAATCATAAAACAACACTAATAATACATTTGAAAATACATAAATAAGGGGAAATGGGGAAGCCCTTTGGCATAGTGGTTAGCACATCCGTCTTACTGCAAGAAGGTCCTGGGTTCGAGGGTTGGGTGTTTCTGTTTACTTTCCATAAAGTCTTCTCCAGCATACCTCAAAGACTCTGACTAGGGTTAAGGTCAGGACTCTGTGGTGCAAGTTCATGTGTAAAAAGGATTCCTCATGCTCCCTGAACCACTCTTTAACTCTCTGAGCCCCAATTTTTTATCCATGCCATAGGTACATAGGACTACACTTCTTCTTTAAATTTTTGAAAGGAGGGTGTAATTTTTAATACTTTACATTTGTGGATGTAAAGTTTGGCCAGCAATATGATAAGATTAGAAAGAAAAAAATTAGAAAGAAAAAATAAGATTAGAAAAAAACAAAAACAAATAATGCATTATTTAATTAAAGTACAAAAGCATCATAAACATAGTCCCAAACAAACGACACATGCCATGCCACAGTACTGGAAACACCAGTTCCTCACTTTTAATTGGTTAAAAATACGTCACTCAATTAGACTCCGCCTTTTGCCGGAGCGGATTGGATGCTGGGATATGAC
>JAOUQZ010000024.1:48490-55164 GCA_028564935.1 Neosilurus hyrtlii
AGTGACACCCTTTGCCGGGTGGTGGCCATGCTCTTGTGGCTATTTATGTCGGTTGGTGTGGCCATGCTGTTGGCGATCAGTGTGGATCGTTTTTTGATCATCGTGCGGAGACAGGACCGTCTCACGCCATACCGCGCCAAGATGTTCATTGCCGCCTCCTGGTTCCTTGCTTTTTTCCTGTCTTTCCCACTGTTGGTAGAATACCCATCTCTGCAGGTAGCCCCTAATGCACCACAGTGCATTCTTGGCCACTCCACTGACAGAAGTTACCATGTATATGTAGTGATCCTGGCCCTGGTCAGCTTCCTCATACCTTTTGGTGTGATGGTATGCGCCTTTGCTGCGATACTGAGCTCCATTAGGCACAATGTGCTACGGATCCATTGTGACTCTGCCCTCTCCCTTTCTAAGCCCCGCCCTCTCCACCAAAGCATGGATGTGGGCTTTAAAACTCGAGCCTTCTTCACCATCCTGCTGCTGTTTGTGATGGCGTGCACCTCACTGGCACCCCTGGTGGTGTTCAGCTTGTGTGCAGTGTTTAGCAGTGCTTTGTATAATGGGGTTGGGTTTTTCCAGGTGAGTGAGTGGCTTCTGATTCTCAGCTTCCTGCGTCCGGCCCTCAACCCCCTCATCTACTACTGCCGCATCAGGAAGTTCCGCAGCGCCTGTACCCGCTGGGTCCCCTCACTCTGCAGGATATGCCCAGCTCTGCCCAGTCATACCCAACGCAGGATCCAGCGCAGTGCTGTGTATGCCTGCAGTGAACATCACTCCAGCATCTAATACACACACTCACACACACACACACACACACACACACACACACACACACACACACACACACATACAGACATATTACACCTTTGATGTGCCTCTAAATAACTTTACTGTTGTAAATCTAATGTGTGTTTTGGGGTTGTTTTTTTTACTTTTTTTCTCTAGATGTGTGTTTGTGTGTGCTTTGTTGATATTAGACTATCCATAAAATTGCGAAAGTGCAATGTTATACTGTTTACTTTTCCCTCACAATGATTAAATTTATAAAATTGTCTTTGTGTGTTTGTGATTCCTTGCACTGTTGATCACAAGTTGTGAATGAATAGAGTGTAGGGTGGTAATGTGCATACAGTAATACTTGTGAGTCAGTATGCCACATGACATCACAGTGTTGATATCTAGGATTGCTTTAAATATCTTTCTATTACAATGTGCACGTGTGAGACCCTGGAACAGCTTCAACACACTGACCACAATAAATTAATGAGCGATGAGGTGTTCTGCCTGCTGTTCGCATGTCACGTGCAGCAGGATATCCCTGCTTCATAGCTGTAGGCTTCCGAAGCATTCGAAGCGTCTATGTTGTCCAAAGTTTGAAACACAATGGGAAATTTTATCTGTGGCCTACAGGAAAATCACCACTGCGCATGTGGTAGAGTTCATTCACAGAGAGAGAGAGAGAGGGATAAATGAAACCTGCTGAGACTAATTCATATCCAACAGGAGTGACGATGAAGGTTCAGAAGGCATGGCCAGAGGAAAAGTGAAGAAACCAGGAAGTAAAGAAGAAACAAAAGGAATATTTCCATGAATCTACTTAATGTGTAATTGGAAATCATTAACTTATATATTACATAAAAATGTATTTAAAAAAATGTAATATTGCAAAACAAAATGGCAAAAATGAAATTCCACAAAGCAATATTTCTCAAAATTCAAATGGAACCACATTTTTGTAGTTAAGTTTATATGATCCTATATGGCCATTGTTTTTGTCTTTTAAAGGTAATAGCAGACTGTACTAGTGCATTATCACTCTTTGGTCTGGAGCTCTCTGCTTTGGCTTATAGACTAATTCATGGTTTACATGTATTTTTAGAAAAAATACGTTGCTTTGTTTCGTGCATATGTGTGTCATGTACGCATAGCTGTGAGGGAGAAATGCATTTTATGTGGGAGATGAAGAGTATGAGTGCTGATAAAGAGGAAGATGATAAAGAGTATGAGTGCTGATAAGAGGAAGAGATGATGAAGAGTATGAGTGCTAATAAAGAGGAAGATGATGAAGAGTATGAGTGCTGATAAAGAGAAGGAGATGATGAGGAGTATGAGTGCTGATGAAGAGGAAGAGATGATGAAGAGTATGAGTGCTAATAAAGAGGAAGATGATGAGGGTATGAGTGCTGATGAAGAGGAAGATGATGAAGAGTATGAGAGCTGATAAAGAGGAAGATGATGAAGAGTATAAGTGCTGATGAAGAGGAAGAGATGATGAGGAGTATGAGTGCTGATAAAGAGAAGGAGATGATGAAGAGTATGAGTGCTGATGAAGAAGAAGAGATGATGAGGAGTATGAGTGCTGATAAAGAGGAAGATGATGAAGAGTATGAGTGCTGATAAAGAGGACGATAATGAAGAGTATGAGTGCTGATAAAGAGAAGGAGATGATGAAGAGTATGAGTGCTGATAAAGAGAAGGAGATGATGAAGAGTATGAGTGCTGATAAAGAGAAAGAAATGATGAAGAGGTCTGTGGTATGTAGGGATTGATGTAAGAGAGAGGGGTTGTAACCTCTGAAGATGTTACACGTTCCTGTAGGTCATTTTTTCATTTTTTTGCAATTTTGGTCAATATAGTAATTTGAATCGCTGCCAAAAGCCATTCCACACCATTCCTGCTCGAACTGCATGTTTTGCTGTACAACTTGGGGGTCTCAACAGCTCAGGCCAGTCTCAGTGATTCATGCCTGTGGTTAATAATAATAAGTAATGTGATGGTGATGGTTTGTTCACCTGGTCATGTGATCATATAATCATGTGATTTACTCAGAATACTCTGGGCTTTTCTGCACACATTTATCACAGTGCTCAAGTCCTCCACGGACAATCTGAACTTTCATAAATCAACTCTTCAGTAAGATTAAGCATTGTATAGTTACAGTTACACTTTATTTACGTGTTTGAATAATTAACATATTTCCCCTGTTTGTGTTTCTGTGATGCAGTCATAATGAACACATGGAGAACCTAAGTGTCTCAGTACTTAGTACTCACTGTTACTTAGCAACAGGAACTGCAATGAAACCGGTCTATGCAGAAGAACTTTGTGTGCGTGTGTGTATGTGTGTTAATGTGCTATGTTTACTGTGGCTCCTCTAACGAGCTTGATGAGGTCATCAGGGAATTCCTCTAATGAGCAGCCCTTCCTACTGAAATCTCAGCTGAGCTGATTAGCACATCGCTAATGCTAATGTTAACATGGATGTGATAATGAGGTCTGTGCACAGTAGGGTGATGGGCCAGCCACATTACTGCGACTTGAAGAGATAGACAGAGAATGGAAAGAGTGAGACAGAGGGAGAAAGAGAGAGAGAGAGAAATAGAGAGACAGCAAATGAGACAGAGATGGGGAGACAGAGATACAGAGACAAAGACTGAAAGAGGGAGGGGGACAGCGAGAGAGACAGGGAGAGAGAAAGACACTGAGAGAGGCGAAGGCTGAATAAGAGATAGGACAGACAGTGAAAGAGACAAAAACAGAAGGGAGAAAAAGAGAGAGAGCCCAACACAGAGAGAAACAGACAGAAACAAAGATAGGGTCTGTCCTTCTTTAGTTATTTGTGGTTTTTATGAAATTAAAGTGAATCTCATGTTTATTTCTCTTCATCCCAGTGTAACAATACTGCAATGAATATCAGTTACAGCCTCGTATTTTGACAGCCCTAACCCTAACCCAGCTGAAATGAGTAGGGTGCCCATCTAATATGAGTAGGGACGTCTGACCAGTGGGCTGTCGAAACATAGAGCTGTCCACGTGAATAACGATGATAGTGCTTAGTATGTATCGTGGGTCCTCAGAAACTCTTGATTTCTCATTTGGAAACTATTGGCATTAAAATATCATTTTATTGTTTTAAAGATGTACTCTGCTTGTTAAAGCAGCATGCTACAGAGCTTGGTATAAAGGCTGGCTAATGTTAACATTTTAGCATTAGGCTTTATCCCACCAAGTCATTTCAGTGCTTGGAAGCAAAGATAAAGCACTAAAACACATAGAATTTCTTATTCTGACTGACTCATTATGTTGCAGGGCCACGTTAATTCGTAAGAAGGATCTGTTGATGTCATACGTGATTGTTTTAAAGAGCTAGTAACACTAATTCACCACAAGTACCTTTTAATAGTTACTGAATATTCAGAAAGGATCAGAACGTTATGAAACTTTATTCATGAAACATTTTTACTTAAGTGAATTATATGGACAATGTGCAACAAACTGTATACAGTGATATAGTAAATAAGGGAGACGGGAGAAGGGTGTTAGGAGTCAGTAATGTATGCCTGTGTACTGTCAGGTCGGGGGACTTTAATAACTTTAATGTTAAAGGGGATGAAGTAGTACATTAGCGCGTTGGCATCGCTATGTGTAAGCATTAGTTCTTGTGCTATCCTCTCAGTCGGCCACTCCTGAGGAGTCAGTTTGTGCTTGTTTAGTGCCGTTAACGCCTCCACTATGGTCAGCTTCCCCTTGGGCACGTCTGTGATGTCACACAATCCAGGGGGCACCAGTAAGGCACTAACGGGGCGATGATCCACTTGCTGCAGCTTCCTTTTACCCACAGACTTCTGTAACTAGCACACACACACACACACACACACACGTTTTTTTAGGTTGCTGTAAAAGCAGCTCATTCACAGAGACATGTACAGCACAGACTCAGCATACACAGCTTTTACGTTTCTGATATTTTCTGTAGGAAGAAATTAATCTATATAACATGGATGGAAGGAGTCTCCAGTGTCAGCACTTTGTAACAGTCCAAATACTGTAACTGATGTTACAAACGGTAGCTTTAAGGTTTCTGAAATCTTCGTGGACAAAAAGTTTACACACAAGAATTTCAGAAGGTGTTGGGTTCTATTTATTGGGGTTTGGGGGGGGGGGGTTGCAATTATAGATGGACGGATCTGACTTACACTTTTAAGTGACAATTTTCACTGTCACAGGGGCTGCACCAATAAAACCTGTGTGTGTGTGTGTGTACCGGTGTTTGTGGGTCTTTAGAATCCACATAAACATGTCTGAGTCGATTCAGGAGCGGATCATCCTTCCTGTTGATCTCATTCACTATAAACACACAAACAAACAAACAAACAAACAAACACAGGTAATTACCTATCTGGTTGCTAATGGTTGTTGAATAATATTAGTGCGAGCCGCGTTGTAAACCGCACACTACAGCCCTAAGCAGTGTTCACTATCTAGTACACTATGTATGCCGGTAGTGTGCGGTTTAGGACGCGTCCCGGTGCGCCAGTGAGTAGGTCAGTAAGCTCGGATGCATTATTATCATATTTATATTCATCATCATCATCATCATTACCGGACAAGACGCTGTTGCTGTGATTAATCGGTGCCGGATACCGAGGCGCTGCTTCCGGTTTGTTTTTACCGATTTCGCGATGCGCGCGATTTTCCACGTTGAAGTTCCTGAAGAGGCGACCCACGCGCCCACCCATAACTGACAGCGCGCGCAGCAGCCGTGTGCTTCTGAGCGAGGACAAAGTCGCTAAGAGACGCGAACTCGTGAGTCACTTCCGCTTCCGGTTTTCCCAAGCAGCAATTTTAAAATAAAAGTTCCAGCACACAAGTCCCCCTAGCGGTGACGGCACGGTGGCGGTGCGGTTAGCACCTCGGAGATTCTGTGTGGAATGTTCTCTCTGTTCCTGTGTGGGTTTCCTCGGTACAAAGACATGCACATTAGGTTAACTGGCTGTTCAGGGTGTACCCCGCCTTAGGCTGAGACAGGCACCAGCCTCCCGGCGACCCTGAGAGGATTAAGAGATTCTGAGTGATGGAGTTCCAGAATATTATTTCTCTCTCTCTCTCTCTCTCTCTCTCTCTCTCTCACACACACACACCCAAGCTCAAAAAGATAAATAATAAATATTATTATAGCACAAATTAATAAATCAGATTAAAAATACAGTTTGTAAAATTAATCACAGTTGCATTTGTCCCAGAAATTTTAATGAAATGTATTATTAATGTAAAAATATTTAACTGAAAATGATCAGTCACTTTTAGTTGTTAGATCATTAGATGAACTGGTGTAGAAAACTTTAGGCAGTAGTGTGTAGCTCAGCTGAAGTAACAGTTATTAACCAGCAGGTGGCAGTAAGAGAGCAGTGCATTGTCACCACTCACTCACTCGTGCAATCTTACTCCAGGTGGGGGTGGGGGTAACACTGGGCGAAGGCGGGGTACAGCCTGAACAGCTTGCTAGTTCGTCGCAGGGCAACACAGACACACAACCTTTCACACTCATACTCACACCTAGGGGCAATTTGAAACAACCTATTCACCCAATGTGCATGTTTTTGGCCACTCAGATACTTGTTCAGTCCCTTGTTATCTCAAGATTAGACTACTGTAACTCACTCCTGGCAGATCTACCTTTGAGTGCAATTCGACTTCTGCAACTGATCCAGAATGCAGCAGTAAGGCTTGTTTTCAGCCGTCCGAAAATTTCCCACACCACTCCCCTGCTACGATCTCTCCATTGGCTTCCTGTAGCTGCTCTCATTAAATTTAAAACATTAATGCTGGCCTACAAAGCCAAAAATGGACCTGCACCCTCCTACCTCAAAGCACTTATCACACCCCGCACAGCACCG
>JAOUQZ010000024.1:55732-66983 GCA_028564935.1 Neosilurus hyrtlii
CTATCCACTGAGTTCTTGACTGATGGTATACTTAGTCTGTGTCCTGACAAACCAGTATAAGAATATATTCACTGATAGGGACTTTAAAGTACTTTTGTAAGTCTGGATAAGAGCATCTGCTAAATGCTGTAAATGTCTTTGGACCGTGGGAGGAAACCAAAATACCTGGAGAAAACCCGCGCAAGCACAAAGAGAACATTAAACACCACATGGAAACACCTGAGCCTGAAATTCAAACCCAGGATCTGCTTGCTGTGAGATGGACATGCTAACCACAACACTGCGCCACCCGCATTATTACCACCGAGACTGAGAAATATATATACTTGGACTCGGACCCAGGCCTCCAAGCTGTGAGGCACATGTGCTAACCCCCGCGTCACCGTTTTGGATTCATCTATTTTTAAAAATGAATTTCATACAGTTTAAAGTGTGAGAGACGTTACTAGTGAATCTGATGGAATGCATTCTGATGATCTTTTATGATGTTGTGTTTCTTTGTGGAAAAACAGAAAGCCAATACTGACCACTATATTAGGAACACCACATAATTACTGCACAGCACCGCACTTTTCTCTTCAAACAGCAGCAGCTCTTCAAAACATCAATTCCACATGATGTTATAAACATTCTTGTGAGGTTCTGCTTCATGATGATGACTTCATCACACAGTTCCAGCAGAGGTTTCAGAAGAACTTTCAAGCTGTGAATCTCATGTTCTACCAAAGTAATCTAATGCATTCAGGTCTGGGTCCTGGATCGGTTAAATACACTTTTACTTTGTAACATGATGCATTATTATGCTAGATGAAGAAGGGCACATTCCCCACACCATCACCACCCTGGACTATTCACACAAGGCAGGTTGGTCCATGGAGCCATGCTCAAATTCTGACCGTCCATGTGTCTCAGGAGAAATCATCAGATCTTAATCAGATCAGTCTGCGTTTCTCTGATCTTCATCTGTCCAGAGTTGGTGTCCTGTTCTTGTCAGGAGAAGAACCTGCTGTTGTAGCTTATTCACCTCCGGGTTCAACATGCTGTTTTTTTCGAGATGCTTTTCTGTTCACCTCAGGGATACAGAGTGATTATGAGTTATTGTAGATGTTTTGTTCACTGCACCCAGTCTGACCGTTCTCCTCTCATCTCTTATAAACAATGTTTTTCTGTTTGTTTGTTTTACCATTCTTTGTAAACTTGAGAGACTGGATGTGGAAAAACCCATTAGGAGATGAACAGTTTCTGACGTACACCAATAACCATGTACTGGTTAAAGTCACAGAGATCACACTTCCTCTTCATTCTTATATTTGATGTGAATTTTAACTGAAAAGTGTGATCTGTGTCTGAATTATACATTGCTGCTGATGTTCTTAATAAAGTAATCAAGGAGTGTACTATAGAAATATAATTTCATTTACACCCCCCACCCCCCGACACACACACACCCACCCACAGGTTCCTGCAACTGCTTTTTAATTGCAAAATAATAAAAAGATTACAAAACAATACCAAAAAATATACATACACATGACTTTGTATTATTTATACAATACATTCTCACACCGTTCATTCATTCATTTGCTAAACCGTTTTATTCTTTATTAAAGTAATGGGGAGGCTGGAGCCTATCTCAGCCGACTCTCAGAGAAGGGAAGGTATACACTCTACAGCTCTCCAGTCCATCACAAGTCCAACACACACACACAAAACCATTAACAATCACATCTAAGGGCAATTTGGAACAGCCAATTACCCTCATGTGTATGTCTTTGATCAAGTGGGAGGAAACTGGAGTATCCAAAGGAAACCCACACAAGCACAGGGAAAACTCCACACTGAAACACCCTTGCCAAACCTGCGACTTAAACCCAGAAGACTGTTCATCACATCACTAAGGCATACACTGTCCCACACTGATGATGTCATCACCATCAGTCAAAACATCCCACAGTGATGATGTCAGCAGTGTCCATACGAGCAGGATGAGTAGAGGCAGAGCAGGATGAAGCTGTCGAGCAGCAGGACACAGTAGATGCAGCGTTGTGTGTTGAGACTTGGTGCTCGCTGCAGCTGTGTAAGCAGAACCGCGAGCAGCAGGAAGAAGGCTCCGATGTTCAGAACCAGGAATACACGTATGTAGGAGACCGAGACGGAAACTTCGGTCCTGCCCACTGTATCTGCAGTGCGGGTTTCTTTAAACACATGTCCTTTCATGTTCCAAGACTTTGTGCCTTTGTGCGCATCATCACCGCCAGTGTCACCCCACTGCTTCTCAACAACTTCACTTCCTTTCTTTGACTTCTTCACTTTCTCTGACTTCTTATTGACAGAGAACATCTTCTCCACAGCTGCCGCCACCTTCTTCTTCATCGTCCTCCTCTTTTCTGCACTCTTCTTTAGGCGTTCTTTGATTCTGCGGAATGCTTCAGCATTGAGGATGCGCGTCTTTACATGGTGCTCCAGCTGCTGGAAGACAGGCTTGATGTGCTGAAGGTTTTGCTCCACCAGGTGAATGTAGTCCTGCACCTTCTCCAGCGGGCGCTCCTGCATTGCTGCTGCCCTCTCAAACACAACCTTCTCCGTCTTGTCCTTCAGCACCATGGCGAACAGGGGTTTGCTGGGGTTCTCTGATGTCAGGAGGTAGATGGTGAACGTATGGTCTCGTGTGGTCAGGTGAACATCTATCCTCTCAGAGTCTCCACGCAGGCTAAAGCTGAGAACCTTGACGTTCGAGCCAAAGAACACGTAAGCGATGCGGGTGTGTGGGAAGCGCAGGGACATGGTGACGTTAACATAGTGAGAGCCATTGTAGGGGTAGCCATGTGGGTACATCCAGTATGCAGTATCAGCTTTTCCGCTGTAACCTGTGTCGTCTCTCCACAGCATGGTGTACTCATCCTGTCTGTGCTGGACACAGGCACCATGGACACCATTTTTAGCCATGGTGTGCTTAAAAGGGAAGTCTATGTTGTGGAAGAAGGCACTGATGCTGTGGACGGGGCTTTCGGCGTCTAGGTGCACGTGGTCCAAAATCAGCAGGAGATCAGGCTGGAGAAGGACAAGGTTCCTCTGCAGGTACTTGATCTTAAGTGCAGGGTTGTATGCTGCCTTTCCTTCACCACGGATGAACACAATGCCTTGCCTCTCTAATGCCACCTCCACACGACCCTCACAGTCTGCTGCAGCACCATACTTATACTTTGACCACTTGGAGTCACATGTCTCGGTCAGTTGACCTTCCCAGGGCGAGAAGCAGGTATGGTCATTGGAGGGAGAGAACATAACGGCGTTGTTGAGGAATGTGTACTTGGGACCATACAGCGCTTCGGTAATGAAGGGAAAGCCTTTGGGTGCGAAGGTGAACGTGTTCTGGTCAGGATGCTCGTGCCCGGCGTTGAAGTTCTTCCAGCCGCGGATCCACTCGCTGTAGCCCCGCTGGTGCACGATGTCGAAGATGGTGCGGCCACCCAGCTTCCCTGACTTAAATGACAGGAAGGAATGATTTGTACCTGCAGGCAGACCGCCTCCATATGTCACCACGCCCCAGTCCTCAAAATAATGCAGACGTGGCATTCCAAAATCTGGAGGGGGCGTGGCTTTTAGACCGGCATCATACCTGCACAAGACACAAAGAGATGGGCAGTAGGACATATTACAGAGTGCGTGTGTATATGTGTGTATATTTGTGTGTGTGTGTGTGTGTGTGTGCATACCAGATGAACTCGGTGTGTAATGTACACCACTTCTGTCCCCGTGATGGCTGTCCCACTCCGTCCTGAACACGATGACGTCGTATCTGTTCAGCCAGGAAGTTAGCATGGCCGTTCCTCATGATGTAGCGATCGAGGAACACCAGCTGACTCTCTGGGCCGTAAAACCAATTGTAGTTTGAGTCACCAATGGCAACGGTCCTCTGGAAACCTGAACACACATCATGTGTTGAACACTTCACTAAAACAACAAACCTTCTACAGACTTCTTCTGGGAGACTAGGACTGGGTTCTATAGTGATCACACCAGGGCTGTTATTTAGTCGGGTTTAGCGTAGACAACCTCCGCTAACAGCTCAGAGAACTTTATTTAGTGTTTTTAGACATTAAAGTAGATCACTGAGGAAAAATTATTAGGACACTGACACAGTACTTTTTATTAAGTATTCACCCCCATGACCTCCTCCACAATGTGTCGCATTACAGCCTCAAAGGAAACAGACATAATTGGGGATTTTATGTCATGAATCTGAACAAAACATCCCATAATAGTGGAATGCCTGTATATCAATATATTTGACACACCTGTTTACTAATTAAAAAAAATGTAAAAATTGGAGACTGCATATGCATTCATCCCTTACAGTAAAAATTAGTTTCCACCAGAACTGACAGAACAGAGTGACTGAGCTCTTATATATATATATATATCTCAGTGGTAATAATGTGGGCAGCACTGTGCTGTAGTGGTTAGCACATTTGCCTAACAGCAAGAAGGTCCTGGGTTCGAATCCTTTGGTCGGGGATTTCGGTGTGGAGTTTGCACATTCTCCCCATGCTCGTGTGGGCTTCCTCCAGGTACTCTGGTTTCCTCCCACAGTCCATAGAGATTGAGTGTGGGTGTAAATAGTCTGTGTGTTGCCCTGCGATGGTCTAGTGAGCTGTTCAGGGTGTACCATGATCCCTGATAGGATTAATCAGTTCAGCATTTGAGTGAGTGTGTGGGAGTCATGCTGCGTGTAAAGAAAGAATCACATGATCTCAGTATAAAAACTCCTATTCCTGGAAGATCTCAAAGTTTGTTAGAGAACATGTACATACACACACAGCAGTTTTAGAGGAATGTAGAAATTTTGGTTAATAAATAGTAAATAAATATAAATGTATTCCCAATCATCAAGTCTGTGGTGACGGGGGTGAGAAAAAATTATCCGAGATGACATGATGAAGAATCATGGAAACCATGAGAAGAATCGGATTCAAAATAAAACCCCTCCTCCTCTGTATGACATTACTTTATGTGATTACAAACAACTCACTTCTATAACAGAGTGCTATTGAGTCAGTAAGTTTTAAACCAAAAAAAGTTTTAACCCCAGAACTTATGAACAACATAACAAGAGCTTTTAACATGAAGTGTAGTGCATTGACGTTATTCACTAGTCGCTGATAGAGACTGGAGAGAGAACTGTTCTTAGAAACTGAATTCAATCTGAAATACTTGGGGATACGGTTTCATTTTGGGGAAATGATGACAAGCTCATGGTGTCACCCACAAGAGTCATGTTCCTCTCAAGGTTCCCTCCTTGTGTCATCTCAGAGTTTCTCCTCACCACTGTCACCACACCCTTCATCTTCAGGAATACATTTATTTCTATATCCAGATTTTTTTTTAACTTTGCTTAACTGTTTTGTTAAATGTGATATATAAATAAAACTAAAACTTAGCTGGGACACTGTGATGGCCCCCCACCCTTGCCCAAGGTTGGCTGAGATGGGCGGCAGCCTCCCTGCGATCCTAATTAGGATTGAACTGGTCAGAAAATGAATGAATGAATGATGAATGTTCTGGGACACGCGTCAAAGCTGCACTTAACAGATGAATAAGAAGAATTACATCATAATTACTTATTAAAAGCCCAATAAAATGCCAGTGGTGGCCTGGTGAGCTATACAGGGTGTGCTCTGGCCTAGCCCAGAGTTGGCTGAGATGGGTGCCAGCCTCCCTACGACCCTAATTAGGATTAAGCGGTTCAGAAAATGAACGAATGAATGAACAATAAAATGCTGTGTGTGTGTGTGTTTAAAGACTATGTTTGAGGACAAGGATGTGTGGTCTAAAACAAAACCACATTTATTAAAAACCCAAACCATGTCTGAGCAAATGGTTCAGCGTTCACCGGACACTAATAACACGTGTAACAGTTCTAACACACACACACACACACACACACGATGATACCTGGCAGCAGCGTCCTGTAGAGGAAGTCGTAATGCTTGAGAAGCCAGGGGTGTGTGAAGTGTGAGATGTTAAAGTGTCTCTGTAGCAGGAAGATGTACTGAAACAGAGAACGCGTGCTATAGGTTCCATACGCCACACCTTCATACAGAGAACCATCAACCACGGAACGGAGCACCACCAGAGCCTTCTCCATGATCACCATCACCTGCTGAACAAACACATAGGCCTCCTGTACACAACCTACACACGCGCACACACACGCACACACAAAATTATACAAGAACCATTGGACACAGTTCACCCAACACTTTCTTCATCTCATCTGTGTGTGTGGGTGTGTGTCTATACGGACCCTGGTTAAGTAGGATGAGGGAGGCGGTCAGCAGGGCGACGCAGTTGGTTGGTTGGTGGTTGTGGAGGAACTGGAAGCTCCACCCCCTCTGCAATGATTTCTCATACATGTAAAGGGATGCATTTCCGAGTACCTGCAGGTAACGCTCCTGCTCCACCTCACTCAGAAACTCAAACAGGAAATCATATGCCGTTGCAAAACCCACCAGAGAGTGAGCCATTGGAACCTCATCCCAGGGAGCATCTTTCACCAGCCTACACACATACACACACACACATTCAATTTTAAACAACACAATACTATTGTTTAAACTTTGCATGGAGTTTGGTGGAATAACCCTGACATTTTAATCACAGCTTTCATGTGTCTTGGCATGCTCTCCACCAGTCTTTCACGTTGGATCTTGGATGAATTTATGCATCTCCTAGCACAAAATTCAATCAGTTCAGCTTTGTTTGATGGCTTGTGTCCATCAATCTTCCTCTTGATCACATTCCAGGCTCAGGTCTGGAGATTAGACTGGCAATGACAGGGTCTTGATGTTATAGTCCTACATCCACACCTTGACTGACCTGGTTGTGTGGTATGGTGCACTGTTCTGTTTGAAAATCCAATCCTGATACTTAGTGAACACTGTCAGTGCAGAAGGAACCAAGGTTTCTTCCAGCATAAGCCTGTACATGATCTGACTCATGCATCCTTCAAAAATAAAAAAAATTCATCACCCATCCTCCATCAAAATTCACAATGGGTGCAAGACACTGTGGCTTGTAGGGCTCTCCTGGTCTTGATCTAACCATATGACGACCAGGTTATGGGGGGAAAAAATGAAAATTGGACTTTTTTTTTTTTACAAAAAACATTTTTTTTTGTAGGTCACTTCAATTGACGATCAGTGACATTCAAAGGAGCTAATAAACATCCCAGTCAGTACAGGGTAATTCTTTGCCGTATGCCAGTCTGAAAATTTGTTTTTCCCCCCAATGACTGCTACTTGACCTTGTTTATATTTTGAAATTTTGAGGATGGAAGCAACCTGATGCTCACTGTATCCCTCTGTCTGTAACTCCTTTGACTTTTTCTAACCCAAAACTTTTAATCTGGCATGATAAATAGGTGTTTTTTTATTCTTATTAAATTTTAGGTACCATTTGCACTTTTTTGTGCAAGTACCTTATTAAGAGAAATAAGGTGTGCTTATGTTGGAACTCCACCACATACTCTGGAATGTCATAAACAAAGATAAAGATGAGAAAATGTGGATGTAGGGCAGATTTCAAGCAGCTTGCTAATTTGTCAAGGACTAGCCTGCCATCCGTTTGATGCGAGAGTAACAATCTCTAATTTTTAGCACAGGATCTTGCAACTGTTGGTTTGGAAGTGCACACATGTACAATCAAAAAGAGATAAGGATGGGAGGCATAGGAGTCACATGTCGGAAAAAGCCTTTCAAAAAAGGACATTAGAGAAAGACCACACCTATTGGAATAATGTGCACTGGGCAGAAATCAAAGATTTGTCTGAACCAAAGCACAGTGACACATGTGAATAGGATAAGAATCTCATACCAACTGTGACACATGGTGGTGGAAATGTAATGGTTTGGGATTGTTTTACTGCCTCAGGAACTGGGCAACTTACAGTCATTGATTCAACTCTAAATTCTACACCAGATCAAAGAGTGCTTAAGGATAATGTGAGGAAGTCTGTCTGAAAGTTGAAGTTGAAATGGAGGGGAACCTTCATCGTTCATTTTCTGAACCGTTTAATCCTAATTAGGGTCGTGGGGTCGCCTACTCTTCTCCAAAGTCAGCAATGGTTCTTTTACATGCCTCTCACCATAGACAATGAGAGACATGGCTGGCCGTCGACAACCCAGTTAGCTGCACTGGGGGGACAGCAGTGACAACCCGGTGACAGTGGGGCTTGAACCCCCCGACCCTGGGATCAGTAATCCAGCACCTTACCACCGGGCCACCACTGAGAGGGGGACCTTTCGAGAGGATATTGATCCTAAGCACAATAACAAATCCACCAAGAAATACTTAAAGATTAAGAAATGTAGTTATGTATCATTCTAGTCAAAACCCAGATCTGAACCCTGTTAAAATGTTGTGGGCGATTTGGAAAGGACAGAACATGCAAGAAAACCCTAAAACAACTTTGAAGCAAAAACTTTAAAAACTTTTATAGTATGCCGAAGTTATTTCTTATAAAAATGACAATGCTAGTTTTGAAGCCTGGGGATGTACTTACTTTCTACACAGATAAGTATTACATCTATTGATGTTTTCATTGAATAAATTATTTAAGATAATTTCCTTGTGGGTTTGTGGAAGTATCTCAGTTTTATCTGTAGGAGTTGCATTATTTAAAAAAAAATCTAATTTCTATGGGGTATATTTTTTCACAAGTACATGTATAAACAAAATAAGATTTAACAATGCTCATAAACGCAGCATGCGTGTATCTTCTCTGTTAAAGATGAAACTTTGCTCTGAAGCAGAGTGTGTGTGTATATGTGTGTGAGCGAGACAGTGCGAGTTAATCACTCATTAAAATTAAATAAAAACAGGAAGTAGGTGATGAAAAATGTGTTCTTTTTTTGTCAGTGGATCCACAGAAAGTGCTGATGCAGTCAGAAAGTGAAACGGGAACTGTGTGTGTGTGTGTAGGTTGGCAGGAAAATTATTAAATCTCATGTGTCCATATCTCATTATTTTATTATTAATAATCATCTTGAAAGCCGCAGAGTTTCTGTGGAAAGTGCTGATGTGGAGAAATGATGAAAGGGGATGTGATTTTACTGGCCATCATTCACACACACACACACATACACACAGCTAAGTGACTTGAAACTTCAGGTCAGTATAGGGTGAAACGCACTGAGCAGAGTGCTGACTCTACAGAAGAGTTGCAAATTGCATTCAGCCAGATTGCATACCAATACTTTTTTCTTTATTTTGACATTTGCCCCTCAGTGTTCACCTTAACAAATGGCTTTCCTCTCAAAGATATCAAATTTAAAACTGATTCTAATTTTACAGATCATTCATTCATTTTCTAAGTCACTTCATCCTAATTAGGGTCACGGGAAGGCTAGCGCCCGAGCAAGGGCAGGGTACACCCTGGACAGCTCGCCAGGCCATCTCAGGGCCAACACACACACACACACAAACACACACACAACCATTCACACTCACACTCCTAGGGGCGATTTTGAACAGGATTTTACATATTAAAGTAATTGAATTAAAAATTGAATTATAATTAAAAATTATAAAACTGATTTTATGGCAGGGCTACGTATCAGCTCAGCTTGTGAAGTCACTAAATAAAACAAATCCCACTGCTTTGTATGCAAACATTGCCAGCCACAACTTAGTTCAGGTGAGTGATGGACATAAGCTAGTTGTCATGGTAAAATGAAACGCGTAATAATGGGTTTGGTTGCAAATGGGGCAGCCGTGGCCTAATGGTTAGAGAAGCGGGTTTGGGACTAAAAGGTCACTGATTCGATTTCCAAACCAGCAAGAAAAATGTGTGGCAGCAGGGGGGGTGAGCAGCACCTTCCCTTCCTTCACCTTCATGGCTGAAGTGTCGTTGAGCAAGACACCTATCTCCCAACTGCTCTCCGGGCACTGCAACGTGTGTCAGCCCACTGCTCCGAGTGAGTGTGCTCACACTGGGTAGGTTAAATGCAGAGACCAAATTTCCCTTGCAAGATTAATACAGTATATCAAAAAAGTCGCCCTTACTCTGGGCACCCTATGTAGGGATCTTCTCCAGAATGAAATGTAGTAGGCATTATTGGTATTTTAAAGTGATACTATGAATAGAATGCAATATAACAAGTGATTAGCAGTATAATCAAACACACACATACATACACACGTTGCATACCAGCTGGGCTGAGTAGCCATCCGGTCCATGTATTCGCGGGCCAGACCGAGTGCTCCGGTGCGTTGTGGGTAAAGCAGACAGAACAGAGCTAACACACTCAGGTTGTTCCCGTAGATTTCGTTCCAGCGGGCAGTGAATTCTTCAGGGTCTCGTGGTGGGAGGAACTGGGCAGGATTTGCAAGCATGTCCTCACCGGCACGCCATATATGCTGAGCCAGCTCAGCATGAGTGCTCAATGCCGCACCCCGCAGCTCAGGTACAGCCTCCCGCCCAAAATAAAGCATGGGGTGCCCAGAGTAGCGCCCTCCGATAAAAGGCACTTCACCACCACTCGGCTCCCAGTCGCTCCGTGCCAGCACATACACCACGCTTATGAAGAACACTGTGGGGGCTCCACGCGTGTATGAGCTCATCATGACATCAGAGTGATGTCAGAGTGGTGTCATGCTAAAAGATAGAGAAACAAAGTATTACTGAAAGACAATGTGTATTATTTTTGTGTGTGTGTGTGTGTGTGTGATTTAATGTCCTGAATTCCTGAGGTAATAAAATCTAGCTCTACTGAACTCTAAACACACTTTTCCCTTTCAACCCACAGGCCAGATTTATTTAAAAAATAATCCAACCATTCTAATATTTGTCACTTTGAGCAAAAGAGTCTTCAACAAATATATTTATTGCTGTTTTTATTGGACAGTTACAGTAAACTATAATCCATATAAAAACATTACTATCCATCATGTTTTCCACTGTAGTGTCTTCTCTTTAATGCTCATAGACTGAAGGTCCAAAAATATCATACACCTCATCTGCACAAACCCCACCCACACACCTCATCTGCACAAACCCCACCTATACACCTCATCTGCACAAACCCCACCCACACCTCATCTGCACAAACCCCACCCACACCTCATCTGCACAAACCCCACCTATACACCTCATCTGCACAAACCCCACCTATACACCTCATCTGCACAAACCCCACCCACACACCTCATCTGCACAAACCCCACCCACACACCTCATCTGCACAAACCC
>JAOUQZ010000024.1:101564-126440 GCA_028564935.1 Neosilurus hyrtlii
TGTGTGTGTGTGTGTGTGTGTGTGTGTGTGTGTGTGTGTGTGTGTGTGTGTGTGTGTGTGCGTGTGTGTAGGTGTGTTTGATGGGGGGAGATGTTGCCCCAGCAGTTGTTACTAGGCAGTCTGGTGGTTGGAGCTCTGCTTTACCTGATATCACACCTGG
This sequence comes from Neosilurus hyrtlii, assembly GCA_028564935.1. NCBI lineage: Eukaryota > Metazoa > Chordata > Actinopteri > Siluriformes > Plotosidae > Neosilurus > Neosilurus hyrtlii. The sequence goes on from JAOUQZ010000024.1 coordinate 101,725, forward strand.
TTCATTTTGACAGGTGAGCTTTAACTCCCCCTACCTTTTATCCATTATAAGAATGAATATGTAATAATGGTGTCTCTCTTTGGTCCCCCAACAGAGTGCAGTGGCTTTGTCCAACAGAGAAGACATTATGCTCAGCCAGTGCTTTAGTTCAGCGTACACGGGGTGTGGTGCATGAGCAGTGGAGGGGCGGAGTCAGTAGAGGACACCTAGTGCAGCAGCTTCCACATGCTATCATTATTGGAGTAAGAAAAGGAGGAACCCGAGCTCTCCTGGAGATGCTCAGCCTACACCCTGCAGTGGTCAAGGCCTCACAGGAAGTCCATTTCTTTGACAGTGATGAGAATTATGGGCGGGGCTTTGCCTGGTACCGCAGCCGTATGCCACTTTCCCTTGTCACTCATGTGACAATCGAGAAAAGTCCTGCCTACTTCACCACAGAAAAGGTTCCAGAACGGATCCTTGGGATGAATTCATCCATAAAGCTGCTGGTGATTGTGCGTGAACCTGTCACCCGAGCCATCTCTGATTATGCACAAGTCATGGAGGTCAAGCATCAAAAAAACAAAACATACCCAGGGTTTGAGTCACTTGCCATTGACAGCGCCACCTGCAGGGTGAACACAAAGTACAAAGCCGTGAGCACCAGTGTATATGTCAGACACCTGGAGCGCTGGCTTCGATTCTTCCCCGTGCAGCAGCTCCATGTCGTGGATGGAGACCGGCTAATCTCTGATCCTCTCCCAGAACTCCAGATGGTGGAGCAATTCCTGAACCTGACACCTCGAATCAGCCGTGAGAACCTATACTTCAACTCCACACGTGGGTTCTTCTGCCTCTGCTCTGAGCGCCATCGGGTCAGGAGATGTCTTGCAGGAAGTAAAGGTCGCCCGCATCCACCCGTTCGCCCAGCTATACTGGAGAAACTCCAACTGTTCTTTCATCCGTACAATCAGAAATTTTACCAGATCACTGGACGGACCTTCAACTGGCCATGATCAATAACACACACACACACACACACACACACACACACACACACACACACACACAGACACTCCAGCTGAGAGACTCAAACATTCAAATTATTATTATTATTATTATTACCATTATTATTTTCTATACCGCTTATCCATTCACAGTAATTTGATTTCTGCTATTTCAGTCACTGTTAAAGTCAAACTGCTCTCTGTTTCCATGGCAAGTAGATATCATAGACAGCTCTCGTTATAGTCTCATATTTCAATACTGCAGGTCAGATTTAGGAGCACTTTTGTTTCAGGGTGAGATGTTCAGTTCGTCTTTCATGTTTTAAATAAAACCATGCAGATATGGAAGTGGTTAAGCCACTGGATTACTGATCTGAAGTTCAGAGGTTCAGGCCCAGGGGCCACTGTTAGGGCCCTGAGCAAGGCCTTTTACCCTCAATTGCTGTGTTGCGTAAAAAAAAAAACTCTCTCTAAATAAGGATGTCAGCCAAATACCATAAATGTAAATGTAAATGTTAGTGAAGCAGGTGTGTACTGTGTGCGTGAATGCTGGTGTGTGTGCGTTGGCCCTGCTCAGGGTGTACCCTGCCTTTGTCTAGAATTAAGGATAGCAGCTTGGGAAATTAAATAAAATAAATATGCAGGGCCCCAAATACAAAGAAAACATGAGTTTCAAATCTATGATGGAACTGCTGTGATGGCTTCCTGTCTGAATGGACTTTAGGTGAAAGCAGTAGGCTGTGTAAGTAATAGCCCCCAGATTGAACCTGGTGTTGTCTCAGGAGGCAAAATGCTTCTGAATCCAAAGTATTTTTTGCATCTCCCTCTCTGGGTTTGCCATTTTTTTAAATCTACCAACTGGATAATGATTAGTCTGGAGTCAGCAAGGGTGAACAAAGTTGCTCAGAAATGCTCCTGCTTAATGGAAATTTACATCATGAATAGTGAGCACTATGGTGAACAACTCTATGATATAAATGCTTAACATACTCAACCAACATTCTACTCATACTCATAACATACCCCCCCCCATAATACCCACCGCCAAATAACTTGATAACTACTGTGTCCATACCGCCTCTACTGCCTTATCTTGTCTTGTCAGTTGTTTTGTCAACTTTTCTGTCCTGACTGTAAGATATCTGCGTTGGACCTTGAATCATATCCCTCATGGACACACCATTCCCACTCTACTTGAAATAAAACAGCTTGAGACCTGAAAGTTCTAATTAACAGTGACATACTGTGCAAAGGCCTTGCAATGGTGTGGCGAGCTGTTTAGGGTGTCGGTTGAGATACACTCCAGCCTCCCCGTGACCCAAGTACGTTTAAGTTACTTGAGTGAGTGAGAGAGAATGGGCAAAGATCATGATTCATATGTTGCAAATACATAAACAGTGTTTTTTAAACACATTTATTGCTGTGGTTTACCAATCAACAATTGTAAAAACTACAATATGATCATTTATTATGTTATACCTTAATTTTAAGTGAATGTCTTTTAGTTTTAAAGGTTCTATAGCATTCTAATTTAAACAATAAATTATAGCCGACATTACATTAGCATGCACATCATCTATGTCCTTTATTTCCCTCTACTACATGAGTAGGTGAAACCGTAAATAAGAGAAACCTCAACAGACTGCTGAACACTTGTTGACTTACTTGGTCTTACCAGATCAAAGTCTCTGTGAATATGCAAGACTTATTTAATTCCCTGGAGATCGCAGGTTTGAATGTAGGTTAAATCACAGAGCTCTCACTGAGGGGGAAAATGGCAAACGTCCTCCTCACTGTCACTCAAAGTGATCACCAGCCAATCATGGGCATCTGTGTGCTCATATGTAAGGGGGGGTGGGGGTGGACGGAGGTAGTACTTTCTCTCCATTTGTGTTAGGCTGTCCACATAGGAAGTACACATGAGCGGCCAGTTTGTAAAGATATCATATACAACAGCTGTGATACAGCATCACGTGTCATGGATGGGTTACGTGCTTGCTTACACATCTTCCTTGGTTGGTGGTGGTCATGTGATAGGGAGACAGTACATGGAGCCAGATGGGTGAGAATTGATGATCGGTGGAAATTGGCCCACCTATTAAGGGGAGAAAAATCAAGGGAAACCACAAAAAAAGAACTTTAATTCATATGCACAATAGATGGCAAATGGTTTGGCAAATAGGTGAATGAGAGTGAGTGTGAGCATACCTATTTTAAAGTAAATTATATGACAGTACTGTGATACAACACATCAGTACTGTTGTTAATGTTGACAAAAATACCATTTAAAACAGAATCATTATTTTATGGAAGAAAACAGCTCAAAGGGCGACACCATAGTGTAGAGGTTAGCATGTCCGCCTCACATCAAGAAGGTCCTGGGGTCAATTCCCAGGCTTGGGCATTTCTGGGTGCATGTTCTCTCCGTGCCTTGGTGGGCTTCCTCCAAGTACTCCAGTTTCCTCCCACAGTCCAAAGACATGCACATTAGGCTAAAATACTGTTCCAGATTGCCCCTAGGTAAAAGAGTGTGTGTGTGTGTGTGTGTGTGTGTGTGTGTGTGTGTGTGTGTGTGTGTGTCTTGCTCTGCAATGGTCTGGCGAGTTGTTCAGGGTGTACCCCATGTTCACCCAGCTTTGGCTGAAATAGGCTCCAGCGTCCCTGTGACCCTAGTAGGATTAAGCGGTTTGGCAAATGAATGACTGAGAGTGTGAGTGGAAACAGCTCAAAATGCCACCTATAGGTTAGAATCATCCTAAAACTTGTAAGAGGTACAGTTGACCGTTTGGTACTTCTCTAGCCGTGATTTTTTTTTTTTTTTTGAATGTTAATGCTTTCTAATCAGTTCCCACCCTTCAGCTCCAGGATGCTCCATTCACATGCTGGCCTCCTGCTTCAGCACCACTCCTGAACCCATCTGTTCTTCACAACCATCTCCTTCACTGGAGATATGAACTGGAACTCCTCCACCAGGGGGATATTGTCTCTTCTCACACTCTTTTTCAGGACAGAACCTCCTTTCATTTCCATCTAATAAATAAAAACACATTTAAGAAAGCAGTATCTCTTTAATTAAATTAAAATGAATGAAGGAGCCTCTTGGCCCCACCTCTCTGATTTACATTCGCCCCGCCCATTTATCACAATTTCTTCTCTTCTTTTCTCCTCTGTTCAGCCTTTCTGTTTCACACACACAGACACAGAATCTTTATTTTGTGTGTTAGGACTAAAGTCATGGCATTCACTCTGCATGGCGCGGTGAAAAAGAAAGTCTGCTATTATTACGACGGTGAGCTTTTGTTCCGGAGTTTAGCCAGATTAGCTTCTTAACCAGCCTAGCTTAATTTAGCATAAACAACAAAGCGGTGTTTTTATCCCACCCGTATTTCCACACGTATTTTGCATGTCTTTCCAACTCGCTTGCGATTTGTCGAGCAAACAGTCATTCAGCGCTTTAGCCAGTCAAGGCCTAGGTTTGAGGAACGTTAAGCCAATCCCAACACTGTGGGTGGAGTCATATCGAATATGGGTGGGATAAAACACCATCCCAAAACATTTTTCAACGGAAAATAAAGATTATGGATGTTTAATGTTTAAAATGATGTTGATAAAGGTTAAAGTGTACTTACATTTACTTCACTTTAGAGCGGCTCGAAATAATTCCTAAACCTTGGTAGTGTTTAATAAGTTCATTGTAATGTGTTAGCAGTGATGCTAATGCTAATGGGTTATTGTGTGTAATAAACCGGAAGAGAACTGATAAATAAATTAATAATGTACAGCATAAAAGCAAATAAATATTAATAAAATAACATAAATATTTCCAGATGATATTTACTAAAATCAGCTACTAAAATAATGATAGGTTGATAAAATAAAATAGAAAAAAATAAACTGTTTATCAAATTTCTAACAGATTAGACATTAAGAAACAAGACAAACAGTTTATTATTTTAACAAAAAATGAATTATAAAATGTTAATGCAAAAATAAAGTTAGTGAACCTATTAATGAATAATTTAATAATGTGAGGAATCAAAGTGCAGTGTTTCAGCTGATAAACAGTAATAATATAATTAAGCATAATAAAATTTAAGGTGTGTGTGTGTGTTACAGGTGATATTGGTAATTATTATTATGGACAGGGTCACCCTATGAAGCCTCACCGAATCCGTATGACACACAACCTGCTTCTGAACTATGGCCTGTACCGCAAAATGGAGATATACGTTAGTGTCTCTCTCTCTCTCACTCACACACACACTCACACACACACACACACACACACATACACACTATTACACTCAGATCAGCACATTTACTCTGCATGGGTGTGTTTGTCTTACAGAGACCTCACAAAGCAACAGCAGATGAAATGACAAAGTATCACAGCGATGATTATATCAAGTTCCTGCGCTCCATCCGACCTGACAACATGTCCGAGTTCAGCAAACAGATGCAGCGCTGTGAGACACAGCCCCACACATGCAGACACTCACACACACTTCTATCTTTATAGAGATATTTATTGACATACTGCTTTCTTATCCCAGTACTCTAGTGTTAACATCCACAATTAAATGCCGAACCCCAGCCTGCACTCTAACCTAAACCTAATTTACTGCTGTCCTTCTATTGTACTTGGGTGAGTCAGGGCTAACTTAAGGTTACCTGGGGCTTTAACCTAGCTCCAGGTGCAATAGACAATAACAGTAACGCATTAATTTGTTCATTTTCTGAACCTTTTAATTCTAATTAGGGTCACAGGGAGGCTGACTATAACAGTAACTGACAGAAATAATAAACTACTTAGCTATAATGATTAATAAAACAGCGGTGATAGGCTATTTCTTACATTGTACAGACTATTTTCTTACATATTTTTAAATGATGCCTTCCTAATTAGCCAGGGCAGAAAAAATTATGTTTTCAAGTTGTTCATTCATACCTCCATCTGTTCTGGCCATTCTTGTAAACATGATGTCTCAAGAAATCTTTGAGTAAACTTGACATTTGAATCTTGCACAAATGTCCGCCTTGACTCAAGGATAAAGTGATTTGATTTTGGAGGTCAAGGTCACTGTAGCTCCGAGGAGGCGAGATTAAGTGCAGTGACAATAGAAACAGTAATGGCCTCGGTTCAAGCTTGCTTGAACAGTTTTGGTTTGATCGTGAAAGCAAGTCTTAACCCTCAAATAGTCCTTTCAAGAAATGAGGACCAGCCAAAATAACTCTGTCAGTTCAAACAATATTCTAATCCTCAATATATAATAAGTACACATTCTCTTGCCCACAGAGTTCTGCGTGTAACATAGCTGTTTCTTTGTGTGTGTGTAGTTAATGTGGGTGAGGACTGTCCAGTGTTTGATGGACTGTTTGAGTTCTGTCAGCTCTCTACTGGAGGTTCAGCAGGTCAGTGATGTCACTGGTCTCCCTACTTCTTATTTCTGTTTAACATTGTGTCTGTGTGATTGTATGGTTGTGTGTGTCTTGTGGAATTGTAAAAGTATAATAGAATATGATCTCATAGCCTCACGAGGTGATAGTTGAGCAGGTTATTATTCATGACCGATGAGCTGGAGCTGAGTAACTGTTATGTTCTATCCACTGGGTTGTAAGAAATATCATATTTTTATTATTGTATTAAAATTCTTAAAAATTAACAAATATTTACGCTGCTTAGCACAGAGCTAACTGGTAAGCTGGAGGCCTGTACTTTGCAGCATTCCAATAAATTCGTGTTGGTGGAAAAATCTGTTTAATTGTTCTTGTGTAAAGTGTGTTCTTACCATCATGTCCATATTTTGTATTTTATTTGTCCTTTAGGAATTAGACTCGAATGAAAAAATATCAGTGTTAGTGGAATAGCATTCTAAGTAGTTAGCGGCACTTCTGGCTTGCTCACACCGGGTACGGTGCACTCTCCTCTGGACATCGGCATTAGGCCATACCAAAGACTGGAGGTCTGTTCCTCGCAACAAGCTGATAAAGTTGCGTTTGGTGCAGGTTGAAAGGTCAAATTTTAAAAAATGATAAATAAGTTTTACCATCAAATTATTTCATTCCAAATGTTGTTTTTTTTCACTGAATCCATCTTGAATGAACGGTAAAAAAGGCCCACCAGTGTTAGCTTAAAACAAGTCATAAGCATTTCCATTTTTTCCCCTGTAGTGATGCTTCAGGCCACAGGATATGAGCTGATATTGTAAGAGTACATTAGCCAATCAGAGTGTGCAGTTGCTAATATCTAGTAAACTAGGATTGAATATTTATATTATCATTGTGTGTAATTCTACAATTGTACGTGCGTGTATGTGTGTAGCTGGTGCGGTGAAACTGAACCGACAGCAGACAGACATTGCGGTAAACTGGGCCGGAGGTCTTCATCATGCAAAGAAGTCTGAAGCGTCCGGGTTCTGCTACGTTAATGACATTGTACTCGCCATACTGGAGCTGCTCAAGTAAGCCCCAACCCCATTATCTGTGATAGTCCTGCGTAGTGGGGCTCACTTGTGGTTTGGCGAAGATGAAGTGAATGATGTCATGATGATGTCACATGCTGCTTGTCCTATCAGGTACCACCAGAGAGTGCTGTACATTGACATTGATATTCACCATGGTGACGGGGTGGAAGAGGCATTTTACACCACTGACCGCGTCATGACTGTCTCCTTCCATAAGTATGGAGAGTACTTCCCTGGAACTGGAGATCTGCGGGTAAGAATACACACACACACACACACACACACAAAACACCAGGGTTCCCATGGTAATTAGTCCTGTTCAGTGACATCCACTTTGCCTTTGGTGCATAATTGGTAATTAATATATGCTACACAGGAATGGTGTGATCTGTTTTCCTGTTATCCCGCTGAATTATTCCGAGTGGATAATGCTTGGATCAGGACAGTGGACACTCGGAGAGGGTGTGAAAAATTTACCAAAAAAATCTTGTTTTAGTTCCACGTGGTAACATTCTCTTGCCGCACATCATGGTGTCTTCCCCGTGGTCTGTTATTCAGAGCTGATAAAGTCACCGCAATGATTCCAGGTCTGTTAGAGTCAAGTTTGATGGCAAAAATTTTTTTTTTGTGGAATAAGTAGAAACGAAGCACACAGAGATCACCTATATGAGTCCTTCATTGTTAAATTATGTAAAAATATACTATAAAAACCCTTTTTTTTTTGTGCACTTTGTGTTGATAATCCTGTGTAGAATATACTATCAGTTATGTGCCTCAGACTCAGTGGATGTCCCTGAATTGAGTAGTCCTCTTAACATTCCAGTCTTAGGGAATGACAGTCTTAAGGACGATTCAGCAAGATAGTTAAAAAGAAATTATACCAAAACCTAATAAAGGCTTACATGCATAGTCTGTTTTAATTCGATCATACTTTTTGTAAACAAACAGCAATAACTCTGCACACAGGGGGCGCCATTGTAATGCGAAAAGTCATACAATCATCTCGTCTCCAGCAGCAAAAGAATCAGTTTGCATATGAATACAGTGTGCAGTATTCTTTAATGTATATGTACGAGCGCACGCTTGTTTTAATGTGCGATTCTATTCACACATATGAATTGTAGATGTGCCTTGTTTTATTTTATTCACAAGCTCACGACTTTAGAACTGATTTGTTAGTTGAATATCTGTACACTTTTATTATTGTGTGTGTGTGTGTGTGTGTGTGTGTGTGTGTGTGTGTGTGTGTGTGTAGGATATCGGTGCAGGTAAAGGTAAATACTATGCCGTAAATTTTCCTTTAAGAGATGGAATAGACGACGAATCATACGAACAGATCTTCAAACCTGTGAGTATAACCCCCCTCCTCTATACACACACACACACACACACACACACACACACACACACACACACACACCCTGATCAACCATGACATTAACACTACCTGACTGGTATTTGTCTAGACAGCCGCATACACTTCAAGCTAGAGTACACCCTGTATTCAGAAAGAGATTACTCTTCAGAGGTGCTCCAAGAAAGAACAGCCAGTGAACTGGCAGGAGTGGGAGTGAAACTTACAGTACATCTGGTAGCTGTAACTGCTGACTTATAATGATGGAAATTAATCAGAATAATCAGAATTAGAATACTTCAAATGATGGAGAGATTTCAGTACATACACATGGGGCTGCTTAGACACGAATCAGTAAGGTGGCGTGGATGATCTGTGTGTATGTGTGTGTGTGTGTGTGTATATATATGTGTGTGTGTGTGTGTGTGTGTGTGTGTGTGTGTGTGTGTGTGTGTGTGTGTGTATCAGATTAGAGTTGAATTAGTTTGTATATAGTGATTAGATAATCAGTGAGGTTGTGTTTTTATGGTATAGATATCAGTGATCAGGGTTTGTGATACTGACACACTAATTTTAGGAAGTGGTATGCTTGTGTGTGTAGGTGATGGCGAAAGTGTTGGAGATGTATCAGCCAAGTGCAGTGGTGCTGCAGTGTGGAGCTGATTCGCTCTCAGGAGACAGACTCGGCTGCTTCAACCTCACCATTCGTGGTAATCCACTAATGCTAACACTGCTAATGCTAACACACAGCACTGCTTACGAACTGCCCTGTGTGGGTGCTTCTCAAAACCCTTCTTTGTCGTTTCTTCGATCCTCACGTGAACCAGATGTTCTTCTGGTCCACCATCTTTGCCAGACATCCCAATCTCATATCAAGGAACAATGAGTTGTGTACACAAGAAGAGCCTTCCTGGAATAACCCACCCCTTATATGGCACTGATGCTTTTATGCAGTAGGTCTGCTGTGCTGCCGCCTTCAGCAGCGGACGTTGCTACGTGTGGCGCTTCAAGGGAAACAAAGTCTGATTTCTCTTAAGACATTTTCTCAATTGCACGCTCCTCACATCGTTTCCTGGTGTCTTCCTTATTTTGTTTCTTAGTAGGAGGATCCAAGACTCAAAAATGAGATGTAAATGATTCGAACAAGGATGCAATTCAGGGGTTTTGAGAAGCACCCATGAAGACAGTGCATGAAATAATGTCACACCCACAGACTAAACACACAGGTCATGCCCACTAGCAACTTGTATGTGTAGCACACACATATACACACATTTAACAACTCTCTCACACACACACACAGATCTCCCCTTCCTCATTCACAGACACATTACTGCTCTCTCTCAGTCCTTTTCTCTCTGTCTCTCTCTCTCTCTCTCCCCTTATTTCCCTCTTTCATGCTCACTCAGGTCATGCGAAGTGTGTGGAGTATATGAAGTCGTTTAATCTGCCGTTGCTGATGTTGGGTGGAGGGGGTTACACCATTCGCAATGTGGCCCGCTGCTGGACCTACGAAACTGCCGTTGCCCTGGATACCGACATCCCTGATGGTAGTCTCTGTGTGTGTGTGTGTGTGTGTGTGTGTGTGTGTGTGTGTGTGTGTGTGTGTTTGTTTGCATGCATATGCGTGTGTTCTGCTGTACTACAAACCCATAAATCATGAATAATAATAAATCTGTGTGTGTGTGTTTCCACAGAGCTGCCTTATAATGATTATTTTGAATATTTTGGTCCGGACTTTAAGCTGCACATCAGTCCATCTAACATGACCAACCAGAACACTCATGAGTACATGGACAAGATCAAGTGAGAACATGAACCACTCACACACACACTCACATATAACTTTTTGGGTTGCTTTAGATGTTAATTCTACACACACCTCATTTACAGTAATTCTTCTGAATTTATTTCACTGATTTGCTGAACTGCTAAATCCTACTAGGGTCACGGGGAGCCTGGTGCTTGTCTCAGCTGACACTGATCGAAGGCGGGGTACACACTGAACAGCTCGCCAAGCTTTTACAGGATGACACACACAATTATTTACACTCACATTCAAACCAACAGGCAATTTGAAACATCCAGTTAGCATAATGTGCATCTCTTTGTATTGTGGGAGGAAACCAAAGTACCCGGAGGAAACCCACACAAGCAAGGAGAGAACATGCAATCACCACACAGAAACACCCAAGCCCGAGACTCGAACCCAGGACCTACTTGCTGTGAAACTGACGTGCCAACCACTACGCCACCATGCCACCCTAAATTGATTTTATACTTGTTTATGTGACAAAATGAACATTATTGCATTCTTATGTGTAATGTGGTGTATAATGTAATGTGTGTTTTTGTTTAGGCAGCGTCTATTTGAGAACCTGCGCATGTTACCACATGCCCCTGGGGTTCAGATGCAGCCCATTCCAGAGGATATCGTTCCTGATGACACTGCGGACGAGGACACGGAGGACCCAGACAAACGCCTGTCCAGTACGGCACGCGCAGACACATGCACATAAACCAACAAGATAATAACAGCCAAAGTGCTTCTAGCATTAGTATACGCATTATGGTAGTGTAAACAGTAGCATGCTTTTGTTTGATTTCTATGTGTACGTGTGTGTACGTGTGTGTGTGTGTGTGTGTGTTCTTCCAAAGTCCGAGCATCAGATAAGAGGATTGCATGTGAAGAGGAGTTCTCGGACTCAGAGGATGAGGGGGAGGGGGGACGCAGAAACGTGACTAATCACAAGAAGGGGGTGAAGCGAGCACGGGTGGAGGATGACAGGAAGGAAGGGGAGGACAAGAAAGGAGGTACAAGTGTCCCATTATACTACATACAGCATAATGATCACTTATTATTATTATTATTATTATCATTATTTTATTAAGTTGTAATTAATCAGTGATTTCTGTTTTGCATTTTTACAATTGTATATATTGTATTTAGAAGTGAAGGAGGAGGAGAAACCGAAAGAGATCAGCTCTGATAAACATGACTCAAAGAGGTATACACACACACACACACACACACACACACACACTTCATTAAATTTCCAACATTAAAAATTGAGCTAGTATTGAGACGTAAACCAAACTCGTGTGTGTGTGTGTGTGTGTGTGTGTGTGTGTGTGTGTGTGTGTGTGTTACAGTGTAAGGACTGAACAGACAAGCAGTTCCTGAGACCACCTGCAGGGGACACACACTGTTCGTCTAACCTCATATTTATTACTTAATGAAGAATTGTGTGTGTGTGTTTTAATCTCTGTATTTTCTGATCAGTGATGCTACAGCAGGTCTAGCTGGGGGTGTTGAGAAATTATGCCATTTTGTGTTAAACTCAGATATTAAAGCCGTTTTATACTTTTCTCCGTGTTTGTGTGTGTGTGGTTATTACGGGATGTAATAAAGCATTAAAATGTTGCCATAGTGATGCTGAACTTCACTCAGAATAAAATGAAAGATGAAAATAAATGTTATTATAATTATCATCATTAACAATATTATATTAAAATAATATTGATAATAAATTATTATTATTATCAGTAATGCACCCTCAGCAAAACGTAATGAATGAGTTTTTAATGGTTTATTTATCTGAGCAAGCTGGAGCTGACTGGCTGAAGGCGGGGTACACCTAGCTAGGCTAATTGCTCTGCTCTGCTAATGGTGTCTGTTCTGAAACAAAAGTAGAATAACAATAAATGTAAACTGCCCTCTGTTATAGTCCATACTACCAGAAACACACACAAAAAAAAACTAAAATGAGAAAAACAGAATGGCGTCTGTTCTGTTCAGGTGTTTTGGTATATAATACGCGAAACACAAGAAATAAGTTTTTGTTTATTTTTCCATTTGAAATCATGATGATGATGATGATGACTCTGCCCGCCTGAGTGGCTGTTTCAAACGGAAGGTCTGTAATTTTGACTCAAGCGTTATCCACTCGGAATAATGATCACTGATCCCAAGATAGCAGACCAATAAGATTGTGATATTTCCTTGCAGTATATAGTAAATATTATTATTGGTAGATAAGTTATTTGTAATTAGAAAGTAATGTGGACGTAAATATTATACACAGAGATTTGAGTTTTCCATGTACCTCTTTCCTTCCCCACAGTGTATAAAGCACAATAACAAACAGTGTGTGTCAGGTTCTTCTGAGGAACAAATGTCCCCATGAGGGTAGTAGAATGTGTGCAGTGTATTCAGGTGTATATCATCTGTATTTATCTATTAAATTGTGGAGAAAAGGTTCTAGAAGTTGCCCTGATTGTAGTTTAGCGTAGGAGTTTTACTCAGCAGAGTGCTGAACGTTAGCATTAATCTATATGTAAAAAAAAATATAACTGAAGTGTAACTGCACTACACCGGTATTAAACCTGCTTACTCTGACATCATAACCACACAGGGTTCGGGTAAATGCACCGCTCACCCAAAGGATGCTTACATGACCACTAGATGATACAAGGGCTAAGGTGGATTTATCAAAGAAGAGGTGTGATATAAAATACAGTGATGATAAAAAACAAGTTAAAAAATTGCCATTGTATTCTGAAAAAAAAATAAATAAATTTCTTTTAAACCACATAATAGGTGATGTATGTACTTTTATTGATTTCAGATTTTTAAAAAAAATTCAAACTTGTAAAACAAATTCTTTTTTTTATTATTAAAGATGTTGTACAATCATTTCTCTCCAGAATATTTTATTTTTTTTAAATTCAGAGAAAAGTCCAACATTACCATGAGGAGCATGTAAGCTTCTGACCACAACAATAGCTTACCTCATGCTAACAGTATGCTAACAATGTTAATGCTAGGCTAACTTCAGAGCACATGTTGTGAAAACATTTAAAAAGACGAACAGCAGCTTGTCAAAAATTTTCGGAACATTTATTTCACTTTAGTTTGCTCACAGAAACCCGAACACCTCGAGCAGAAACATTACATTTCATCTCAAACTGATTCAAAAAAAAAAAAACAAACAAAAAAAAAAACCTCAAGTATTTACAAAATGGAAAAGAGCAAAAAAAAAATGCTACTTTTTGCAGACAGATTCATTTAAAAGATAAAAACCACAGTAGAAAGAGTCACAGCTTGAGTCAAGTTTTTAAAAAATCCCTTTAGCATGAATTTAAATTTCATTTACTTTACAAAAACATTAGGCCTGGTGGTAAAACAGCTGCGTGTGCCTTGAATTTTTTTTAATATTTGTACAATAATCACAGTTAAAACCTCCCTCCTATACATAATTACACATTTTACTTCTGCTGGTGTCTCTCACTTGCTCTCTGACTAAAAAAAATACCAGCTGGGATTAAAAAAAAATCTGTTTAAAATTTACTTTAGTGTTTAGCGGTCATGGTCATCTGCTTAAGACTATCGATATAGTCTGTCATGTTGGCCCCACGCCCTTGTGTACCTCTCCTACCAGACTCATCCTATTGGTGCATCTTCAAACTGTATTTTTTGTATAAAAAATAATACTGAATTTTAAAAAGGTTACTTTTACGAACAATGTGAAAACTCAGTTTAGCCCCGCCCCTCATTAAAAAGGAGAAGAGAGGAGTCATTTTAATGAATTTTTTTTTTTGTGGCTGTAGACAAAGATATCCAAACAGGGAAACATCTGTGTGTGTGTGTGTGTGTGTGTGTATGTTTGTGTGTGTGTGTGTGAGACCACAGCTGGGATGTGTGTTTTATTTTATACTGCACATCACTAAAAGTATCTGAGACAAAAGGGGAGGGGCTTAGGTTAAACTTAATCAGACAATCCATAAAACATGATCACGTGACATCAATCTTTCTTTTCATTTCTTCAACTCTACGTAGTGCAAGGCTAGAGGTGATGTCACCACATGAAGTTTGTGATTGACTCATTAAATTCAGCCCCACCCCACTGACCCACAAACAAACCATGACATGCCATACTGTACGTGTGTGTGTGTATGTGTGTGTGCATGTGTGTGTGTTACTCCGCAGCTACAGCTTCAGACTCAGTGGCCACTGTTTCCTGTTCAGCCACAGCCACTTCCTTGGCTTCATCTTTACTCTGTGCCTCCTGCTGGACAGGTGATGCAACTGCAGCAGATTCCTCCTCTACCTCTTTCTTCACCTCTTCCTCTTGCTTCTCCTCTCCTGCCTTTGGTTCTTCCGTCTTCTCCTCTGCCTTTGGTTCTTCCGTCTTCTCCTCTGCCTTTGGTTCTTCTGTCTTCTCCTCTGCCTTTGGTTCTTCCGTCTTCTCCTCTGCTTTTGGTTCTTCCGTCTTCTCCTCTGCCTTCTCCTCTTCCTTCTTCTCCACGTCCTCTGTTTCCTTATTCTCCCCCGCAACTTTGGTCTCCTCAGCAGCAGCAGATGCTCCTTCCTCCTCTTTCTTCGCCTCTTCCTCTGTTTTCTTCTCCTCCTCTCCCTCCTTCTTCTGCTCTTCCTGCTCTCCCGCGTCTCCTGTCTCTTTCTTGTTTTTCTTGAAAGAGAAGCCACTTAGCTTGAAGGACTTTTTAAAGGAGAAGCGCTTCTTCTTCTTTTTCGGGGTCTCCTCGCTGGTAGACGGCTTTTCATCCTCGGCAGTTGCAGGCGTGACTGATTCATCTGCAGTAACCTTTTCTTTTTCTTCTTCTTCACCCTCTTTCTCAGCAGGTGGAGCCTCAGTTTTGTCTTCGCCCTCCTCTGCCTCCTTTTTCACCTCCTGCTCTGCCTCAGCTGCGGTGCTGCCATTTACCTGCGCCTCTTCCTTTACCTCCGCTGCGTCACCATTCACCTTCACATGGCCATTCTCCTGTTAAAACACACACACAGTTAGCACACTGTAGAGTGGCCTAATGGTTAGACAAAAACAGCTTTGGGACCGAAAGGTCGCTGGTTCGTTTCCTGTACCAGCAGGAAAAATATGTGGCGAAGGGAGCAGCACCTTTCCTTTCTCCACCTTCATGGCTGAAGAGCCCTTGAGCAAGGCACCTAACCCCTAAATGCTCTCTGGGCGCCCCAAAAGTGTGGCAGCCCACTGCGAGTGTGTGTGTGCTGTTTTTGTGTGTGCTCACTTTGGATGGGTTAAATGCAGAGGCAATAATTTCCGTTGTTAAATTAATACAGTATAGAAAAATCTAAATAAATTAAAAAAGTCAAAAAAAACTGTGTGTCTCTGTATGAGAGAGAGGCTGCCCTCTACAAACATTTCTTAACTGACCCCGCCCCCTTCGTCTGCATCACAGCCCCACCCACTGGTTCCATGTCTGATGTCATGCCCCAGGTGATCGAAACTGAAATAATAATAATAATAATAATAAAAAAGTGTTTATATTCAGCACTCCTGAAGAAGATTGCGATGTCATGTGACTTATAACACAGCACAGGCAATAAAGGGGTGTCCCATGTAATAGACAGACCTATTAGTGATACCCTACCAGGGGCCAAACTCTGTCCTTAAATCTGTATTTATTTTATTTTTGGTGATGTGCCTTCCTCAAGGGTACTCTCACCGGGAGGGTGGAGAATGCGGAGGGGCCCCGCCACAACATGTTTTTCTGCCAGTCCGGTAATCAAACCAGCGTCCGAAAACCCACCTCTCTAACCATTAGGCCAAGGCTGCCCCATTTTTGATCTCAAAATTTCCCACCAGGTTGCCACATGACCCACACATGCTGTAATGTCACAAAAAGGCACAACACCACTGTGGGACATCCCACCCGCACAACCTCGGGCTCTGCTTTAATTGTATTTATATACGCATGTGTAAGAGCGGGAAGAGTTTTGTGCAGGTCGACAGGCGCAGGATGACGCAGAATGGAACAGCTATGAACAGCTATGAACAGCTATGAAGTATCCGCTCTTTGATGATGATGATGATGATGTAAGTGAACAATCACGTTTAAGGTGCTTTTTCTTGTATATTCCTCCAGGGGGCGCCAATAACTCACCCAGCCTGCAACCTGTGAGGTTGTGATTTGTTTTGAAGAGATGATTTATTTCTTCAGATTCAGATTTTAATAATGTTTAGCAACATTTTTTTAACAGTTGAATATTTTAAATGGAAACACGTCACAGTTAACCGACCAAAAACTTGCTCCATTACTGAAGACCTGTTTAAATATAAATAAAACTGCTGTGCGCGTGCGCGTTTTACCTGACCCAGACCTGAGAAGTGGTTAAGTTGTACCCTCTCAGGATCAGGAGTGGGGTCCTGAAACCTGCCGTGAGTTCTGATGGCCACCAGGGGGCACTGCACCGACGGGGTTTTCCGTGAGTCCACATGAACACGGATGAAACAAACAGTAGCGGCCAAAAAAAAAAAAAACTCAGTGTGCATCGAGTTTATAGGTGTGGTGTGGTGTGGTAATCCCCAGCACCCGTTTTGCTTTTGCTTTATAAATTCCAGATGAAATGTCGCCTGTGTTCCTGCAGCGCGCGCGCGCATTCAACACCACGCGCAAAAAAAAAATTATAATAAATAAATAAATAATACCGCCAGCGCGTGAACTGTAATGTTTGGGAACTGGGTGGGTTTTCAAATATCCATTACATAAAACAATAGAGAGGCTCACTGACACACACACACTCACTCACTCTCTCTCTCTCTCTCTCTCTCTCTCACTCTCACACACACACACACACACACACACACCGTGCGCAGAACTGAAAGGCGCATTCCATCCGGAACCCTGCGCCTCGACAACATGTTTCCTTTTACAAGATTCCAAGCAACACCCGAACCATCCTGAAGAAACCCCTGGTGTTCATGTGAGACCCCCCTCCCCCACCTCAGCACCTCTCCACCCTGCGCGCGCGCGCGCGTGATGAACTCCGAGAATACGCGCACGAGCGCAGCGCGGTGTTCTTACCTGTCCGTTGGTTTTGGAAGGTGAGCTCACCGCCGCGTCCACCTCTCCGGGGTTTTCCGTTTTAGATGACTGCACTCCCATCTCTCTCTCTCTCTCTCTCTCTCCAACAAAGAGCCCGAGGCAGACACAAAGAGCCCGTGCGCGCGCTGTACACTCTCGACCCTCTCCAGAAGGAAAAACACACACACGGTACAAAAAGAGTCGCGAAATGAAAGTGTGGAACAAACCGAGGAACTGACGCTCGGACCCGGTGTAGAATTAAATCCCCGCCGCGGAGGAAAAATTGTTGAGTGATGAAGATGCAGCCTGAGTCCAACGCCCAGAGCCCGGTCCAGGTGACGTCATGGATTCAAAACCAGCCAATCAACGGTGTGCTCCCAACTGATTTTCTCGAAACGGGCCAATAAGAAAGCAGTGTGGTTTTAAGGAGGCGGGACTGCAACATCCAAAGGAAACAATGGAGTGAGTCCTCGACACTGTGTTGTTGAAATGGTGAAATCATCCCCTCGAGGCTTTAACGATTTCCAACTCAGATTGAAGAAGGAGGGGAAAAAAAAGGCGCACAGGTTTTTGACTCGTGTGACGTCATCGCGAGGACTGGGCCATGATCTTTGGTTGACTGTGTTTGGGGTTCGGAGCCGCAGTGTTCCCTTCTCTTATTAATGATTAAGGGATTAACTGAGATGTTTCACTTATTAATGGGGTAATTACAGTAAGTCTGGTGCCTGATACACAGAGTACAGAATAAAGAGTAGAAATGTAAGGTGTGAATGTAAGGGCCAGGTAAAGGAAGTGCAGGGTTCATGGTCTTATCTGGACATGATATGTAAATAAATGTCAGTGTTTGTTTTGAAACTTTCAGTGGTTTCTGTAATGTTCTACTGGGCAGATTTGGGAAAATTTGAAGCCCTCATTAATAAGAGCAATCTTTGATGGGGTTGTGTGTGTGTGTGTGAGAGAGAGAGAGAGTATACAATTCTTTGAAGTTTGTTTCTACACTAGAACCCTTCTGTAGAGAACATACAAGGTGTTGGAGTGAGAAACATGAAGTGGAAGTTAAAAAGAAATGGTAGGTAATCTACTATTACTACTACTAATTTATGGGATACCAGAGGAAATCGATTTCAATTCAGTTTTCTTCTTACACGGCTTTTAAGCAGCTTTACGTGGTACAACAAAACTGGTAAGGAACTTAAATTTCAAAGAAAACTTGTAATTTTAAACATTTTCTTACAAACCCTATACATACTGAATGAACAAGGACGTGGAAGTGGTGGTAAGGAAAAACTCCCTAAGACTACATGAGATAGAAACCTTGAGAGGAACCAGGCTCAAAGGGGAAACCCATCCTCATTTGGGTGAAACCAGATAAAAAAAAAAAAAAAACCTGTGGCAGAAACATGAAGTCTAGCTAATTATCTTAGAAATGTAATGTTAATGTGGTCCTACATCTTTCTAATAATAAGTCAGGAGACACACACACAGAGAGGGAGATAGCAGGATGTCTAGTGCATTGATACACTATCTTTATTAGAGAAATTCTGGTGTGTGTGCACGCTTTCACACACAAGTCATAGAAATAATAATCACATATACACCACAATCATGTAAGTACACAACAGTAACATATACACACACACTTGAGTGCCTGCATTTTCATGATGTGAAATCAGTCCGGGAAATGCTATGTTCCCTGCAACAACGGCTCAGGCCATGTACCCCTACCTGCGCCTCTGGATTCACCACCCTGAGGGGGAGAAGAGACAGCTCAAGGCAGAGGGAGAGGGAGGAGGAAGGAAAACCTGGACTTGAGAAACTGGTTTTAAGGCTGTTAGGAGAATGCAAATGGGTATCAGCGAGTGGAAGCATTGACGGTGTGTATGGGGGTGCTGATAACCTGTTGCAAAATAGCCTGTGTTAGGTCCAGGTACTACAATGTGTAAGCAATCGAAAGCCACTGGGTTGTGAGCTGGGCTTCCATTAAAATCAGTAAGAGGACCACCCACTGAGAGGATTGCCAGCTCCACACTTCCACAATTTCTCAAAGAGCTCCACAAAGACCTCTGGATAGTCCTGTGAACTTATGTTGGTTAGCATGACATCGGGCGTGGCCGCAGAAGCCAATAAGACTCATCCTGAATTACCTGCCTGCTGTATCAGGCCACAGATCACCTGCAGATCCTCTACCTAGGCCTGAAGAAGAGCCTAGAGACACTGTTCCAAGGGCGAGGTCTCCATGGTGGCAGCACTAGTGTGGCAGTTTCAGATGTGTGGGGAAATTAAGGAGATGTGAGGAAGGCTCATAAAGAGGACTCTTTATTTTCTGTTTTTTTGCCATTTTAATTTACTACTGCTGTAAACCCCCTCTGATTCAGAGGACTGAGGATATATTGATAACTGGGCAGTTTCACTTCATTTATTTACTTTCACTTTGAACTTGAACAAAAATCCAGACATTTTGGCCACTTTGTTCATTATCTCACTCTGAGATATGGGTAGCACCTTACACACACACACACAGTCCAGTGCTGAAACACAACACAATGCTTTTTCTCTCTGGTTACCGACTTCTCCTGCAAGCACACAATAAACACACATAAACACTCCGGTTGATTACACACTGGTGAGACTCTTCTGATTCTACCTGATTCCTCTCTGTCACCAGATCATACCCTTACTCCCCCTAACACACATGGCTCTGTTTTGCTTAGATCTTTCTCTCTCTCTCTCTCTCTCTCACTCTCTCTCTCTCTCACTCTTTTTCTCATAGCTCTCATCTCACTCTTCTTCACCCTTTCCACTGATGTCAAGTCAAATGTATTTGCAGACCTCCATCAAACACCTTTCCCTCCATTCACAACCCCGAACCCGACCATGCCTCCACTTCCACATCAGTGTTCATCTCATACCAAATAGTCACACAAGTTAACAACAATCACACATACACAACAGTCACACCCACAGTGGTGTAAAATTACTTTAAGAAAAATTACTAGCATTAGCATTTTTGTGTGTTACAGTGAGTACACCAGAGCAGTTAACAAACTGAGTGTTGAGGTTTTGGGTCCATGTCTGTGTTTCCTAGTACCTATGATCCCCAGTACCTATGTTCCCCAGGAACCCTAACCCTAACCTTCTGTAAGTTGTTACTTTGATGAATACATTTGGTTTTGTTTCATCATACTTCTTTTACAATATGGATACAATCATTAGTACAACATCGGGTCTGGGGGACATAGGGACTGGGAACATCGGGTCTGGGGAACATAGGGACTGGGAACATCGGGTTTGGGGAACAGGGGCTGGGGAACATTGGGTCTGGGGAATATAGGGACTGGGGAACATGGGGCTGATCCCGAGGTTTTAGTGTTAATCTTCTGTGGTAATAATTAAACGCTGATTGTTTAAGGGTGATGAACAGTAGAAAATAAGTGGTCTAAAGGGAACCTGTGGTTTAATGGCAATCTCCAACAGGAAGTGGACAAGTTTATCTTCACTTCTGCTGTTTGTGTGTTTGCTGTTCTGCAGATTGTGTTAGTGAGCTTAGCATTTCACTCACTCCTTTACCAAACTGCTTAATCCTATTAGGGTCGTAGGGGGGCTGGAGCCTATCTCAACTGACATTGGGTGAAAAACGGACAGACCCTGAACAGCTCGCCAGACCATCTCAGGGCTTAGCATTTCACACTGATAGAAAGAAATGTTACATGCCATCTCTCTCCCTCTCTCTCCCTCTCTCTCTCTCTCTCTCTAAAGCCACAACAATCTGAAACCATAAGTACAACCCATAAAAACTTTTCTACATATCTGAAAAAGTAAACATCTCCCCCTCTTTAATGCAGTGCCTGTAGATAAAGATGATTTACTTAAACAAAACCATAAGGAACATTTGCTTTTTCAATGATTTACTTATCAAAAATATAATAAAAGAGTAATATTTTTCAGTGGAGAAAGGTCAATGCAATTCAACTTTTATTTGTATACTTTTTTTACAATTGACATTTTCGCAGAGCAGTTTTACGTAGTAAAAACAAATTTGGTAAAGATTATAAACATTTCTCTACAAACCCTATACATCCCCACTGAGCAAGCCCGCAGGGATGGGGGCAAGGAAAAAAACTACTTCAGTCGATACGAGGAAGAAACCTTGAGAGGAACCAGATTCAAAGGGGAAACCCATCCTCCTTCGGGTGAAACCAGATAAAAATACAAACCATGTAGCAGAAACTTCACTATAGTTTAACAGAAAGCTGGTTATCTTATAGGGGCAATGGTAATTGTAGTCCTAAATCATTTTACATTTGCATGTACTTCCCATGCTTGCATGGGTTTCCTCTGGGTACTCCAGTTTTCTCCCACAGTCAAAATTTATGCACATAAGATTAGTTGGCTGTTCTAGATTGCAAATAAGTGTAAGTGTGGGTGTTTGTGTGTGTGTTGGCTCTGCAGTGGTCTGGCGAGTTGCTCAGGGTGTGCCCTTCCTTCAGTGTCAGCTGGGATGGCTTCGGCCTCCCCAAGAGCCTAAAAGTATCAAGCAGTTTGTCAAATATGTGAGTGATAATTTTCCTACAAGTCTGTCTTCCAACTGAGTTAGATTGTGTGGTTTTTGTTCTGTATTTTGGGTTTCAGTTTCTTTATTATTAGTACGTCTGGGTTTTTGTTTTCAGGTTTTTTTGCTGTCCAACACCATCCAACTCATACATAACAGCATTTACTGAGAGACACGGCGGCCTTATTGGGATTGGTCTGCTTGGCATGAGCAGACACGGACAGACACAGGACAACCATCCTGGAAAAAAATTCCACAACTATGATGACAAATATAAATACAGACTACATATAGACATAAGACTGTAACTGTGCAATATAAGTATACTGTGCAAAATTGTGCAAAAAAAATAACAACAACTATACAATAAGATTATAAATACTGTGTGCAACATCATCGATTTTATTTGCAATATTGCTTGTGCAGTTGTCAAGGATGTAAACAGTCAAATGTGGTATTATATATTCCTGTCATCTCTTTAAGAGTCTGATGACATTAGGGAAGAAAGTCTTCCGTAACCTGGACATTCTGCATTTCATACTGCTATACCTCCGGCCTGAGGTGGAATGATTCATTTTAAATATCTTAGAGATTGTTTTAAATCTCTTTCCAGACTTGTAGGCATCCACAACCTTTTTTTCTGAAGGTCTTAGATCCTAGCATGATGATACCACATACTGTACCAGTATTGGGGAACACCAGGTCCAAGATAAAAAGTTTAAATAAGACAGATTCTGGAATCTGGAAAACCTGATGCTAATTCTATGGACTTGAAGGTGTGATAAAATTAGGGATGTACTTACTTTTCCCATGTGCCTCATCTGCTGTTTTTTATTTTGAAAATATAACCTTTATCTCTAGGTACTTTTTTCAAAGAGAGTGAAATGTTAACTTCTTTAAATCTGTTGAATTTTCCATCCATGGGGCGTACTTATTTATTTATTTATTTATTCATTCATTCATTCATTCATTCATTCATTCATTCATTCATTCATTCATTCATTCATTTATTTAAGGCTCTATATGTCTGTCTCTTTCTCTGTATTACTCTACCTATCCGACTCTCTTAATATTGTTTCTCTGTATATACAGTACACATATGTTTTCTCTCTAAATGATTTCTATATAAGGCACTAATTGTAAATGTGGGTGTTTACAGATATGTACAGAGAGAGAAAAAGTGGGACTCTGGTGATGTCAGATTCTGTTTGCAATGCAAAGTCATCATAAGCATGCCTCGCACACGTTAGAAAAAATCATGACGTATTTTCCCCCTGACAATATGCAAAAGCTCTTTTTCACCTCACTGACCCTCTATAAACTCACTAATCCACAGCTATCAGGATTATTCAGACTTAAACCCTAAAGTCGTCAGGATAATTCTGACTTAAACTCTAATATTAACAGGATAATTGAGACTTAAACATTGCAGTTATCCAGATAAAACAGAATTACAAATTGGAGTTATAAGGATAACTCAGATTAAACCTGAAAATTATCAGGATAATTCAGGCTTAAACTCTTTAGTCATCTAATTCATACTCTTTAGTCATAACTCTAAAATCGTCATGGTAGATAAAGTTTCTATAGCGGGAAGGTACTAGGAGTTCAACTCCTACTGGAGGGGATGCTAGTCCATCACAGGGTACCTTCCCAGTATATTACTGGTACCCCTTTGTACTGCTGGGTAAACAGAAGTATACTTGTGGTTGAGACCTTGCCCAGGGGTTTTAGCACGGTGGGGTTCTGACAGGATTCGAACTCCTGACCTCTCCACCATGAGCCCCACACCCCATCTACTACACCACCATAGTTATCATGATACTTCAAAAATAATCCTTGATGCTATCAAGATAAATCTTACTTAAAACTGAAGTTTCTCTTTCTTATTCCAATTATTACACATTTCGCTTCTGGTTTTATTTCTCAAAAAAAAAACCTCTCTTTGTGTAATATTTGCACAGAAAATAGAAGAGAATAATGTTCAGTCAGATAAATAGTGAGGTCAGTGTGAGTTCATGTTTTATTGACTGATCCAAACACTCAGTTCAGTGTTTTGGGGTTTGGTTTTGAAGTCTGCTTTTTGGTGAATTTGGTAACACGGCTGCTGAAGAAATCTGACCAGTGGGTTCAGTGGAGGTACATTCAAGGCCCGTGACATTCCCGGGTGAGAGTACCGGTTTTTTAACAATTCTCCTTCTCGGTTCTGTGTCTGGTAGGATGTTGTGGATCAGACTGAGACAGATCTTCACACCATGTCTGAACACAACCCTGTCTCTGTCTCTTCTCCTTTATTTTTGGGTGTGTCTGAGCACAGATGGCCGAACACCCCCTCCTGCCACGCGCACACACACACACACACACACACAAACACACACACACAGTGGGGGAACATGACTGTAAGTTATGCTGAGTTTGCTGCAAATGTGTTGTGTTTATGTATACCTCACAGTGTGTGTGTGTGTGTGTGTGTGTGTGTGTGTGTGTGTGTGTGTGTGTGTGTGTGTGTGTGTGTGTGTGTG
>JAOUQZ010000024.1:135230-146243 GCA_028564935.1 Neosilurus hyrtlii
ACCCCGCCCTCGCCCAGAGTCGGCTGAGATGGGCACCAGCCTCCTCGCGACCCTAATTAGGAATAAGTGGTTCAGAAGATGAATGAATGAATGAATATATATATACACTTCATACTTAAAATTTTTGCATGCTATTGCATGTTAGTAGTCCTATATTAAAACCAGCACTAGGTAGTGCACTTAAACCAAAGTCCCTTGTTTTGCACTTTTGTTTTCTATTTTCAGGCCCTTGATGGTTTAAAATCCCAGCTGACCTTCCTCAGAACACAGAGTCATCACATGTTTAAAGAGGCTGTGACACGCAACTCCGAATACACAGGTAATGTAGCGCACACATGCTAACAGTCAAGCTATGTCTCAAACATCACTGACTGTCAGAGGTATGCTCATTAGTGTTCTGTCATACCAAATACACAAATAATGTATCATAAATTATTAAGGCTATAGTACTAATGAAGTTTTCATGATGCAGCCTTAAAATAGCTGAGGTTGTAGTAAGAACACTACCAAGTGGTTAATTCTGTCATTGGGGGCGGAGCTTTAAATTAAACTGTATTGTTTTAGAGGTGGAGTTGATCGTCGCTGACACCAAAAGATACATTGAGGAGACTAGAGACATGCTGCAATCATCAAAGGTCAAGCTGGAGGAACTGGTCAACAGCATGAACACACTCCAGAGAGGTTACACACACACACACACACACTCACGCACACGCACTTAAAACAACATAAACAAAGTTTTTTTATTCAAGGTTTTTCTGTGCACAGATTCACTGTGTGTGTGTGTGTGTGTGTGTGTGTGTGTGTGTGTGTGTGTGTGTGTGTGTGTGTTTGTGTGTAGTCCGGAGGCTGCAGTCCACACGGGAGGCAGCAGAGCGTGCTCTGAATCACTCGACTGAACTTCTGGAGGTTGTTAACCCGATTAAGGAACAAGTGGAAGAATGGAGCAGTAACATGAGGAACAATCAGTACTCCACGTCTGCCTATGAACAAGCTGTGGACTCCGCCCGTAACACGGGTACGTTCACACACACATACACACACACACACACACACACACACACACACACACACACACACACACACACATCCACACATACACACCTTTTATTTTACATACACACAACTAGACAAAACACAGACCAATTATTCACTGAATAAAGATGTTATTACACATCTGTGTGTGTGTGTGTGTGTGTGTGTGTGGTTTAGTGGAGAATCTGTCACAAATTGTACCTCAGTTGTTGACAAAACTGCATGATGTAGAAGAAAAGAAACCAGTCAACGTGTCCACCAACATCCTGAGGGTCAGAGAACTCATCGCACAGGCGCGCAGTGTTGCCAGCAAGGTACACCACAACCAAACAGAACTCAGACTCTCACAACAGCTGATAAGAACTCGTACTTACACACAACAGACAATCAAAGCTCAGACTTACACACAACAGCCAGAGTTCAGACTCAGAGACAACAGCCAATCAGAGCTCAACTCACACATGACAGCTGATCAGAGCTCAGACTCACACACTACACCTGATCATGTGTACACTGAGTAACACTGTGTTGTGTGTTGTGTTGTATAGGTGCAGGTATCAATGAAGTTTAATGGACAGTCGTCAGTGGAGCTCCACCCACCTGCTGATGTTGATGAGCTGAAGGCAGTGACCTCCATTAGCCTGTATGTGCGTGTGGACCCCGATTCAGATGCCATTGAGGATCGCTTCCTGCTTTACCTCGGAGATAAGAATGTAAGAAAGCCAACTGATACCACGCCCTCTGTACAATCTAGCGTACCTTATACACCATGCCCACTAACTAACATCATATCCTCTATAAACTGAGTCAAAATGAATTCAAATCTGTAGCTATACATTATAATGTAGTGTGTGTATGTGTGTACAGGGCCGTAAGGACTACATGGGTTTGGCTATAAAAAATGATAACTTAGTGTTTGCATATAATTTGGGTGGAGATGATGTAGAAATTCCCCTCAGCTCCAAACCTGTGAGCTCCTGGCCTCCAGTGTTCAATCATGTGAGAGTGGAGAGGTAAACACACACACACAAAGACACACACGCACACCCACATTTCTCTCAAAGTTCCATAATACCTGTTTCTGTTTTTCTCCCTGTCTCACTCCCTCTTTCTATTTCTGTTTTGCACCTCACACCTCTCTAACTCTCTCCCTGTTCCTCTGTCTCTCTCACTCACTTCCTGTCTCACTCTCTCCTTGTCCCTCTGTCTCACTCTCTCTCCCTGTCTCACTGTCTCCCTGTCTCCCTCACTTTCTGTTCCTCTGTCTCACTCTCTCCCTGTCTCTTACTCCTTGTCTCTCTCTCCCTGTCTCTCTCTCCCTGTCTCACTTTCTCCCTGTCTCACTTTCTCCCTGTCCCACTGTCTCCCTCTCTAACTTTCTCCCTGTCCCTCTGTCTCACTCTCTCTCTCTCTCTCTCTCTGTCTCCCTCACACCTTGTGTCTCACTCCCTGTCTCACTCTCTCCCTGTGTGTTGGTGTGATTCAGGCTGGGTCGTCATGGTAAGGTGTATTTAACAGTTCCCAGTCAGGAAACAGTGGCTGAGCAGAAGTTTATACAGAAAGGGGAATGGGACGGAATCGAATCTCTGTTCCACCTGGACCCCAGAGACGTGGTGTTTATCATCGGAGGAGCACCAACAGATATTAAGGTTCCTAACACACACACACACACACACACACACACACACACACACACACACACACACACACACATCATTGTACTCACCTGAATCTCTGATTAATGTTATTATCAGCTCATATCAAATCCTGATGCCTGTTAATGTAGTGAATCATTTAGTCCCTCTGTCAGGAATTACATGCTTGTGTGTGTGTGTGTGTGTGTTTAGCTCCCCCCTGCTCTGAGTTTAGCTCCGTTTGTTGGCTGTATTGAACTCGCCTCCCTTAATAATGAGGTCATCAGTCTCTACAACTTCAAAAAGCTGCATGACATGGATGTTTCCATGTCCAAACCCTGTCCCAGGTAAACACACACACACACACACACACACATACACCTCCATACACCTCCATTTTTGCTCCATATTTTACATGTATAATGTTTTATTTGTGTAAAGGCAATGATGTATGTTTCTCTCTCTCTCTCTCTCTCTCTCTCTCTCTCTCTGTCTCTCTCTCTGTCTCTCTCTCTCTCTCTCTCTCTCTCTCTCTCTCTGCAGGTATAAGTTGGCATTCTCTCAGAGTCGTGTAGCAAGTTATCTATTTGATGGATCTGGTTATGCACTAGTGCGGAACATTGAAAGGCGTGGCCGGATTAGTGTTGTCACGCGGTTTGACATTGAAGTGCGAACCGTGGCTCAGGATGGA
The DNA here is from genome assembly GCA_028564935.1 of Neosilurus hyrtlii. Lineage (NCBI taxonomy): Eukaryota > Metazoa > Chordata > Actinopteri > Siluriformes > Plotosidae > Neosilurus > Neosilurus hyrtlii. The sequence continues at coordinate 138,591 of JAOUQZ010000024.1, forward strand.
GTTCTCCTCATTATGGTTAAAGAGGTAAACAGTGTTTAACACCTACACTGTTTATCACTAAGATTGACAGGTAAAGAGACCATACCTACTGTGTTTGTCTGTCTGTGTGTGTGTGTGTGTGTGTGTGTGTGTAGGGTAATTTCTTCATACTTGAGATGAAAAATGGGTTTTTGCGATTGGTTTATGATTTTGGATTTGATAACGGTCCCAACGTATTGGAGGGGAACCTGCCCAAACTGCAGATCAATGATGCCAGATACCATGAGGTGATTATCCATCTGTTCACCTCTCCACCTTACCTGTCCACATTCACCTCTTCTTCTTGCCCACCTTTTCCATCTGTTCACCCATTAAAAATGTGTGTGTGTGTGTGTGTGTGTGTGTGTGTGCATCTGTGCCCTGCTCCTCAAGGTATCAGTGATCTACCACCAATCTAAGAAGGTCATTCTCCTAGTAGACAGGAGGTTCATAAATTCTACAGAGAATGAGAAGAAAACTCTGCCCTTTAATGATATTTACATCGGGGGAGGGCCTTCAGACCTACTACAGTCATGGTACACACAAAAACACACACATGCAAACATCAACACAAACACAAGCATCAACACAGACACACACACACACACGCACACTCTCCAGTTGTAACTAGACCCATGTAAAAAAGCATGCTGAAATATGACAGTGTTTCTTTCTGCACAAGGCATCATGGGATACAAATACACACATACTGCCTATAATGTGTGTGTGTGTGTGTGTGCTTGTGTGGTCAGGCCTCAGTTTTCCTCTCTGGTTGGACTGAAAGGATGCGTAAAAGGATTTCAGTTCCAGAAGAAAGACTTTAACCTGCTGGAGGAACCAGGAACCATTGGTATCAGCAGTGGGTGTCCGGAGGAATCGTTTGTGAGTACACATGATATAGTAACACTGTTACATTTCACAAACACACACACACACACACACACACAAAAAATTTAATGTCTAAGTGCATTACTGCATTGTGTATTTATTTTAGCTGCTTTCTGGTAAGGTGCATTTTGATTGGCTGAAATGCGGCAGGATAAGAACAAACGGCTCTTAAAGTGGAGTTTTGATTACTGAAATCATATGTGTGTGTGTGTGTCAGATGTCACATAAAGCGTACTTCACGGGTGATGGTTATTTGAGTGCCACAGCGAGAATCTCTCCATTCAGTGCATTTGAAGGAGGAATGAGTTTCAGTACAACACAACCATCTGGACTGCTGTTTTACCACAGAGACGAGGTACACACACACATACACACACGCACACACCTGCAACTGTGTTCATGATCATGATGTCACATGATCACATTTTTATCAAGCTTAACCTTAGCTCCACCTCTCCATAATAGGAAGACGCTCAGTCAGCTGGAGTCTCTGTCTCTCTTTCCCTCTCTCTCTCGTGTTGATAGGTGGATGAGTTCTCTCTCTCTCTGGAAAACGGTGCGGTAGTTCTCCACTCTAGAGGAACTAAAGTTAAATCTAGGAAGCACTACAGTGATGGACGTTCTCATTTCCTGGTCGCTTCTGTGACTAATCAGAAGTAAGAACTTCTGAAATCACTGAGGAGCAACATCTCAATCTTGGCTTTAGTCACTCAGGTGTATTTATTTCTGTGCGTGCGTGTGTGTAGATACCAGCTGGTGGTGGATGATCGAGACAAACAGGAGAAGAAGAACACGGGATCTACACAACACACAGAGGGAGTGAAGGAGTTCTACTATGGAGGATCCCCTCAGAGCAACATCAACAATTTTACTGGCTGTATCAGTTACGCTTACATCAGCAGGTACACACACACACACACACACACAGAGGTATAGAAATGTATACACACCCACACTATTATTCATACAATATATCAAAATAACCTTTCTGTCTCTCTGTCTCTATTTCACTACTTACTTTCTTTCTCTCTCTCCCTCTCTCTCTCTCCCTCTCTCTTTCCCTCCCTCCCTCTGTCTGTCTATAGGCAGGACCGTGATATTGAGGCAGAGGATTTCCAGCGTTACACTGAAAGTGTGGGTGTGTCCCTTCAGGACTGTCCTGTGGAGAAGACTTCCAGTACTCGGCGACATGCACGCTCGGTGCGACACATTAATAATGCTATTCCTGAAGACACACAGCAAGTAAACCTACACACGCATTTACACCCACACATATTCACACACACACACACACACACACACACAAGAAATCTTTACCTGAATTAATTATACTGCACAACTCATCCAGGCATCAAGTGTATCTCTGATGTTTTGTCAGATAATTATGGACAGACATATCCTACCTCAAGGCCTTCTGGGAGTGCAAGATGACCTTGAGGTTGCTTCAGGGAAGGAGGCCCCGTCATGTTACCTCTCGCCCAACCCACATGCTGTAACACACGCCCATTATTTCAGTGGAAACAGTCGGCATGAGTATGATGGCATTGATGAGGACATTAAAGAATGGTAACACATACACACATACACACACACACTTCCATCTACACTAGGAATAAATTCACATGACTGGTGTGTGTGTGTAGGTCGCAGTTCTCCATGTCAGTAAGGACACGCTCGAGGTCGGGGATGATTGTGTGTGTGTGTGGTGAGAGTGATGAAGACTTTATTGCCCTCTTCCTTTCTAACGGTAAATTCGTCTTCACATTCGGCTCCACGCACCATGTCCTGCAGCTCCAAAGCAGACACACATACAATGATGGGCACTGGCATGAAGTAAGACACACACACACACACACATACAAGCACGCACATGTGTTGTGATGTCACTAATCTGTCTGTTGGTCTGTAGGTGGTGTTTACCAGAAGCGGTAACAGAGGGGTGTTGGTTCTGGACAATGAGTTGCTGATAGAGGATAAAATTCAGAGCCACAACTTCACCCTGAATCTACAGGGACCCCTGTATGTGGGCAGCCTTCCAACTGGACACACTAACAACAATATAAAGGTATACACACACCTATCACACATAATAATTACTGTATAACACACGTGCACACACACACACAACAAACATTTGGGGAGAAGAAGTGATATTCCTCATATCCATCTCCCTTTTTCTGTTTATTTGTTTATATTCTATATGCATACTAATGAAGTGTGTAGTGGGCGTGTATTCAGTGAGAGTTAGGATACACAGTGCACTCTTTAGAGTGTGAAAACTCATATACTAAATATGCACAGATATTTATCATTACACTGGATATAGGATTTATATACTGTACGGTTAATGCTTTTACTGTTCGCACTGTGTGTGTGTGTGTGTGTGTGTGTGTGTGTGTGTGTGTGTGTGTGTGTAGTTGAAGTCTGGGTTCTCAGGATGTATAAGAAATCTACGTCTGAACGGCCGCTTCCTCTCATCTGTACCTCACAGTTATGGGGTCACTCCGTGTTTACAGGGAGAGACTGAAGCTGGAATGTTTTTCTTTAAGGAGGGGGGATACACAATGCTGGGTAATTCACACACACACACACACACACACACACACACACACACACACACACACCACACACACACACACACACCACACACACACACACACTTCTCATCACCATGGCCACTCTTTTTTTTCTCTTCACCACGCCCATCATCTTCTCTTAACCACACCTGCTTTTCCATCGTAACCACACCCACTCTCTTCTCTTAACCACACTCACTTTTTTCTTCGCCACACCCACTCTCTTCTCTTCACCACACTCACTTTTTTCTTCGCCACACCCATCATCTTCTCTTAACCACACCCACTTTTCTGTCTTAACCACACCAACTCTCTTCTCTTCACCATGCCCATCATCTTCTCTAAACCACACCCACTTTTCTGTCTTAACTACACCCACTCTCTTCTCTTAACCACACCCACTTTTTATCTTCACCACACCCTCTCTCTTCTCTTAACCTCACCTACTCTCTTCTCTTCACCACACCCACTCTCTTCTCTTCATCACACCCACTCTCTTCTCTTAACCACACCCACTCTCTTCTATTCCCCACACCCACTCACTTCTCTTCACCACACCCACTTTTTATCTTCACCACACCCTCTCTCTTCTCTTAACCTCACCTACTCTCTTCTCTTCACCACACCCTCTCTCTTCTCTTAACCTCACCTACTCTCTTCTATTCCCCACACCCACTCACTTCTCTTCACCACACCCACTCTGTCCCGATCTACAGATCACTCCCTCAGTGTAGGTGGCCAGTTGGAAATAGTGATGGAGCTTCGCCCCCGTGTGGCTTCAGCACTGTTACTGCACTTCTACTTCACACCTGAGGAGAACCTCAGCATCTACATGCAGCAAGGCCAGGTGAGAACTCTAATTTCGTCCAATTTATTTCTCTCACTTCAATGTGCTCCCTAGTTTCCTTCTTTCCTTATGTGTTCTATGTATGCATGTGTCCTCAGGTGTTTTTGCAGGTGAATAATGAGACATACACCCTGAGTATCCCCACCCAAGACAGCATATGTGATGGCAACTGGCACAGGGTCAAAGGTCAGAGGTCACACATTATGTGTTTTTATTAAAGTAGTGTATTAATTAAGCTGATGGTGTGTGTGTGTGTGTGTGTTTAGTGGTGAGGGACCACGGTGGACTGAGGTTGGGTGTGGATGGGGTGCAGAAGCGTGTGATCAGAATGAACTTACTGGCAGACAAACGCAGTGTGTTAGTGCCAGTTTTCATTGGAGGAGCACCAGGTCAGTCAAACACACACACACACACACACACACACACACACACACACAGAAATTGGAAGTAGAAAGCTTGCACATTTTTACTGGTGAGTATACGTATACAGATGTTTTCATTGCCATGGTTAATGTGTGTGTGTGTGTGTGATTTTAATTATGCCTCCAGCAGACATCGCCCTTCCTATTAGCATGAAATTGAAGAACAGCTATGTAGGCTGTGTGAGGAACCTGTCCATCAACCAGCACACTGTTAACTTCAAACATGCATCGCTCATTAACGGGGTCGTTAGTGTGGATGGTTGTCCTGCAGCCTGATGACGTCGTCCTATTTGATGACGTGATGATATATTCATTCATCTTATAACCTGCCACTTAAAACAAACACACACACACACACACACACAGTTTCCCTCCCTAGTTCCCTTCCTCTTGAGCTCTCAACTTCCAGAATGTCACTTTTCCTGCAGTGTACGTGATACGTGTTTATAATAAAGTGGAACATTGTCACATGACTACAGTACATTTATCACATTAATCTCAGCAAAAACACAGACATACCCATGGTTACAGCCCTATGTTACAGCCCTAACCTTCTTATATGACCTATGGGCTTTTGAAACATAGAGCCGTCCCCATACTCATCATTAACACACACTTACCAAGCCTCTCTCTCTCCCTCCCTCCCTCTCTCTCTCTCTCCCTCCCTCCCTCCCTCCCTCTCTCTCTCTCTCTCTCTCTCTCAGGTGATTAACTTCAAATAAACCCTGTATTCCATTCACACTACACTGTTTTACAACCTATAATAAGACACACCGTTAGTGTAATAATAATAATCACTCGTTAGTGCAGTGCAGCTGATCCCCCTGCTGGTGTGCTGTGGTATTACAGATTATTACAGGAATGTTTTTTCTCACAATGCTGCAGGAATATTTCGTGTTTTATTATCAAAAGAACATATACACATACACACATTATTATTATTATTATTATTATTATTATTATTATTATTATTATTATTATTATCATTTAATTACCAAGTCATTTTTAGAGTTTTTCAGTTGTCTCTAGAATGATTTAAATTTAATGTGTGCTGTGTTCCTCAGACCACCAGGTTGTGTGTTCAGAGTTAATGCTGAGATTATTATCCTCACTGTGAAAGTCTCAGCACCTGCTGAGATAATAAAATGATAAGATAATAAAAACACAACTTATAATTTGAAAGACACAGACAGGTTTTGTACACCTAACATCCATTTGTTTGTTTATTTACTAATTAATCCCTCAACACATTATTTCATTTCCTTTACACAAATATTCCAAAATAAATAAATAAGTGCATCTTTTTAGAAACCATGTGTTGTTTGTTTTCTCTCTCTCTCTCTCTCTGTTTGTGTGTGTGTTTAACACTGATACACTGAGATCAGGTGTCATATGAATATTGTGAAATACAAGAAAAAAAAGAACATCTTTCTCTGTTGACAGATGTATTTATGTATGTATGTATGTATGTATGTAGTGTGAATTAGTTTTAGGAATAGGTTAGTGTAAAGACTACTGAGTTGCCCTTGGCAAACTCACAAAACACTGCAGCGGGTACACATGTGTGTGTGCACATGCATGTGTGTTGTGTCTGTGACAAGTGTGTTTACAGGGCAGAAAGGCAGATCAGAATGTGGGACACAACTTACATCAACGCTAGAGCACAAATAAAGACCAACTTCATTTAAAATAAAGCTTAAATGTAACACAAGCAAAGTTTTATATAAATAACTATGTTAATCAGGATGTAGTAGGCATTTGTCAGTCTTGGGAGACTATAACATTGTTATACATTGTTGGTGGATCTGGTCTGGAGCAATGTCGGGTGTGGCTGATCAGGCCACTGCGGGAATGGCAGTCCTTCCTGCACAGAGTACAGATGAAGTCGGACACTGGTCTTGCTGTCTGAGAGGAGGCTTTTCTCGTTGGTCTCTTGGTTTCATACTGAGCAAGTGACTCTTCGAAGCTGGAAAGGCCTTTCTTCACCTCTTGACTCCAGGATGGTCGCTCTGAAGCTTCCCAGGTGTAAAGATCAATGCTCAGGGACTTAATTTCTCTCTTGCAAATGTCTCTGAAGTCCAGTTGGCTCATATACCAAGGCAATATCAGGTCATAAACAAATAAATAGGTTAAATATTAGCTGTTTTGCTGTACTTGTAACCCCATTTTGAGTATGACACAAGGTTCTTATCTGTTTATTTATTTGCTGAGGGTTAGGGTTGGGGTTTTGATGAATAATATTTAATAAAGCTTAATAATGTTGTGAGTGCAATCGAGGTGTACATCATATTTGCTACTTAAACTGTTACTATATTAAATACCCAACACTAAACAAAGTCTTTAACTATTTAAATATGATCTAATATAGCTCTTTTTACACTGTGTGCACAATTATTTTGACCATATCATCATTTTATCCATAATTTTCAACTCCAAGCTGTATAAACTTGAATGCTTATTGAATTTAATGCATATCAGGTGATGTGTATTTGTGTAACGAGGGAGGGTGTGGCCTAAGGAGATAATAATTAGGTAGATTCTTCTCCTCAGGAAAAATGGGCCTAAAAAGAGATTTAATTGACTCTGAAAAGTAAAAAATTGTAAAAAGTCTTTCAGAGGGATGTAGCACTCTTGAAATATTTAAGATATTGGGGCGTGATCACAGAACCATCAAGCATTTTGTTGCAAATATTCAACAGGGTCGCAAGAAACGTGTTGAGAAGAAAAGACGCAAATTAACCACCAAAGATTTGAGAAGAATTAAACATGAAGCTACCAGGAACCCATTATCCTCCAGTGCTCCATATTCCACAACTGCAACCTATCTGGAGTGTCAAGAAGTACGAGGTGTTCAGTTCTCAGAGACACGGCCGAGGTAAGAAAGGCTGAAACCCGACCACCT